>CM046881.1:183287740-183887740 GCA_025667525.1 Glebionis coronaria
CACGGCGAGGGCACCTCGCCGGTCTGAGGTGGCACCCTCGCCGGTCTGAGGTGGCACCCTCGCCGGTGCTCGCCGTGACACCCACCCCCCTTCGCCGCTCCCTATTCGCCATTCTTCAACGAGATGAAAAGGTAAGATTTGTGGGCCCCACCTGCAATATATCCGTTGCTAAACGGTATAAATTTTTATTTTTATTTTTTTATAACTTTTTTTTATACAAAAACACTTCTTTTTATCTTAAAACACACACACACAACAAACACTTTCAATCAAATATTTTCACAAAAACTTTCAATCAAACTTTAAAAAAAAATGAGTACCTCGTCTGATTATTTCAATCCGTCCGATCTCGAAGATATGAAAGAATGCGAAATGGTGATGCAGATTAACGAAGATGAAGAAGATGAAGTTCAGCAGCACCGTAGATACATTTGGCGTGAACGTGAAGTCGCCGAACAACGTTTAATGGAGGATTATTTTAGTCCAAATCCGAAATATGCGGAGGAAACGTTCAGAAAACGAAATCGCATGAGACGGGAACTATTTTTGGAAATAGTTGAAGGTATTGAAACTTATTGTGCAACAAATAATCCTTTACCCAAGCATTTTCACCTTTTTACTATTCGATATGATGCTACGGGTTGAAATGCACATCCGCCCTTCGCCAATTGGCAAACGCCACAGTGGCGGATGGGGTAGATGAGTACTTGCAAATGGGGGAACATTGTGCGCGCGATTGTCTGGACTTTTTTTGTATGTGTGTTATAGATTTGTATCAGCCCGAGTTTTAAAGAAAGCCTAACCCAACTGACGTTCAAATGTTGTATAACGCACATAATACGATTCATGGGTTTCCGGGGATGCTAGGTAGCCTTGATTGTATGCATTGGGAATGGGTGAATTGTCCCAAAGGGTGGCACGGGCAATTTGGGAGAGGTGCAATCCGTCGAGCGATGTGCAATCCGTCGTAGAAAACAAAGAGAACTCCGAGATAGAGAAGTACATTCAAGCCTTCAACGGAACCTCATTGAGCATCTCTGGGCACAAGAGCAACTATGAATAATCGACCGTATTTTAATTGTGTTTTTTTTTCCGTATTTATTTTAAGTATTTGTATTTTTATTTGAAGTATTTGTAATTTTTATTTTTATGAAATGAATTTTTAGTTTGTGTGAAAAATGAAAAAAAGAAATAAAATGGTGAGTGGTGAGAGGAGAGAGAATAGTTGTGAGTGAGGGGGTGTTTAGTTAGTTTTCTGTTTTGGTTAGTTGAGATGATGTTGCGATGAGGTGACACAAGTGAAGAAGGGTGAGTTGTTCGTGTAGAAAAAAGATTAGAAGACTCAAATCTATAAACTTAGACTTCTTTTTAAAATAATCTTCAGTTAAACCCTTGAGCTGCTTTCAACCAAAAATGAGGATGATGATGCAATTCGGTAAACAAGTAATGACGTCATCACGTTCTTTCACTTGTTCAGCTTCTTCCAATAACAATAATAATAAGCTCTTCGTAGCAGGTGATCAACACTCATTTCTATATATATATTTTCAATATTTTTTTATTTTTTTGAAAATGGTGGAGTTTGTACTATGTAGGTTTGTCATGGTCAGTGGATGAAAAATCATTAAAAGAAGCATTTTCTTCATTTGGTTACGTATCTGAAGGTAAGTTATATTGTTACTTCAAATTAAATTAGCTGAACCTTTGTTCTGATATTTTTTGTTTGTCAACTGTTCGATAAAATGCTTCAACGAGAATATGCTCTGCTTAAAAATTCGCAGACGTTTTGGCCGTCATACGAGGCTCGGTTCTTAAGTCCAAGTGTAGAACTCACTCAAATACCTAGTCCGTGATACGAACCTATCCCATACTTGGCCGATGTGGGATCGTAACAGGCCGACTAATAACCACTCAAGGGTGGTCTAGTGGCAAAAAGATTTGTGGCTATCTCTCCAAAGTGTGTGAGGTCTCAAGTTCAATTCCCACTAGGTGCAAACAACCTTGAAGTGGCAACGCCAACCTCCTGAAAAGGGAGGGCTTTACCTGGTTTGTGTCTGTGTGGCGGTGGGCTCAAACCCCGTGGATTAGTCGGCCAATGAGTCGGAAATCACGGTTACCAAAAAAAAAAAAAAAAAAAAGAACAGGCTGACTAATTCACGTGAGTTGAGCTAACTGCTCCACAGACTCAAAGCCGGATAAAGCTGGTGTGGCCACTATCCACTTCATGTTTGAACTTGTGACCTTTGTGGTGTTGTGTGTACCTAACTTTTTCGAGGTTTGAGTGATGAAAAAACATGACAACTTTTTGCGGAAAGAAAACTTCTTTTGAAACATGAGTTTTATAAAAAGAACTAGTTAAAACCAGTGTTGTAAATATCGGTCATGGCGGCCGATATATCGGTGATATATAGGTTGGCGGCGGTCCACCGCCACGCCATGCAGCATATCAGCCAAACTTGGCGTTTTGGTCAAACGGCGGTCAAAATCGGGAAAAATAATAACATTAATAAAATTATTAAAAATATATAAATTTTGCAGATTTATATCAAATACATAATGATAAAAATATTAAATATACTGATAAAAATATATAAAATAATGATAAAATTTTAAAACTATATCCGCCAAGAAACCGAGATATCGCCGCCAAGACCAATATATCGTTTGGCGGTGGTCGACCGCAGACCGATATTTACAACCTTGGTAAAAGGTAGAATAGAGAGGAAAGGGGCGGCTACTACGTGTAAATGGTACATGCCTTGCATATGGATATTGAACCAAGTAAGGAACCACATTTTTGCCACTCACCACAACAAAAAGTTCACACCAACCTCATGAAAAGGGAGGGCTTACCTGGTTTGAGTCTGTGTGGCGGTGGTTTCAAACTCCGTGGATTAGTCAGCTAAAAGGTCGGAAACAATGGTTACCAAAAGAAGAAAAAAGAAATCCCTATTGACTTGACTGAGAATTTAGCAAACAATAAACAACCATCAGAGTTGTTTGAGAAGGTGGTTTTTGGACCCCCGTTCCCTTTTCTTAAATTTTGATTCCATTCCCAGATTGATAATATAGGCAATGTTAGATGCGAATAAGCTGCCAATTCTCTAGCACCACTTTTAGAGCGGAAATGTATTAGTGTGTGTACTGTATATGTTGATGGATAAAGTTTGTTTCTTAACGAATGCATTAGAAGCACCATCAGCCATCTGTCCTTGAATGATCATTTGTTTATCGTTTTCGATTTTACAAAAGAAGGGTGATGTAACTGGGTGTCATATTGTATGCAGTAAGGATCATGTATGATAAAGACAGTGGTAGGTCCAGGGGTTTCGGTTTTGTGAATTTCTCAACAGAAGATGAAGCCACTTCAGCTAAAGACGCCATGGATGGGAAGGTTACGCAATTATACCCATTTACAAATCACCTGCATTTTGGAACCAGATAGTATTATTTTGTTACCCACATGGTTCTTTATGTCACAGGCTTTATTAGGACGGCCATTGAGGGTCTGCTTTGCGTTGGGGAAAGACCATAGAGAACAGATAACCACCCGCCAAACCAACATTAGAAACACATTCGGGCGGAACCGCTAACACAGCCTTTGTTGTCGTACATGAGCCTGGGGTATGTATGTCTGCTCCTTGTTATATGCGCTATGAATGTTTGATGTCTCTTTATTCACTTTGTTTTAAAGGGTGTTTTCTTTTTCTTCTTTTATATCCAAGCCTTTGCAAAGCATCACATATTCACATTTAGTATAATTGAAGTTGATGCAAGAATACATTAAATCGGACACTCCAAAGGCCAACCAAGGGTGTGTTTGGATGTGTTTTTTATATCCAAATACCATTCCGCCACTTCCTTGACTTTCTTCTATAAAATTTGGTGGGCTTTTAGATACAGTCTGTAACAAGTTGCTACTGTTTCCTTTGTCTTAAGGTCATTGAATTGCTTTGGTTTGACTAACAATTAATTAAAAGAACATGTCAGCATATAAGAGAAAAGTTGGAACACAACAGAAAAATCAACGGATGTAATCCAACACTTACTTTATCATTAGTAGCATGGGACACTGGCAAAGGCATGTCCAATACTTCATAATACAAAATATTGGAAATCTGTAACAATACATCATAATTAAATAAGTACTTAGCTAAAATATAAGTGCATGTACTGATATCCTAATAGAAAAATAACCAAGCTCATAAAAAGGATACAAAAGTAGATGCATGATAACAATGCAGGGGTGGCCTTGTGGCAATTAAGCTTGTGACTATTACACTAGTAGCGTGAGGTCTCAAGTTTAAATCCTGCTAGGTGCAAACAACCCTTAAGTGGCACGCCAACCTCCGGAAAATGGAGGGCTTTACCTGGTAGAGTCTGTGTGGCTGTGGGTTCAAAGTTTCAAACCCCGTGGATTAGTCGGCCGAAAGGTCGGGAACCATGGTTAATAAAAAAAAGTAGATGAATGACGCTAATCATGTTAATTCTAAAGAATGAAACCTTATCATAGTGTGTCAGCATGTCTATGAGATGATCCACTCTAAGAAACCTGATTGACTGCTGTTTAGGCTGTTGGGAGTAGCAGTTGTGAGATGTTAGTCTGATCATAGCTGGATCATCTAAATTTAGATAGTGAGCAACTCTTTCAGCAACATCGTTGTAATTGTTATGTTTTGACCTGCAATGCAAGAAGGTCAAGTAAACTACGTGGGGTATATTTAAAAGACCAAAACATCACAGCACTCACAATTCCAGAAAAAATGCATCATCCTTGGGCTTGTCTAATGAGCGAAAGCATACAACCTATGCAGTATGCACCATTTGACAATAGTTAACGAGACTATTTAAGCTATTAAGTTTAACTTGATCAAGAAATAAATAAAATAAACACGATTCTTATTAAACAATTAAACATCATGGTTGATGGAATACCTGCCGATTCTGAACATACTCTAGAAAAGATTGAACAGTGGGATGGCGACATGTTTCTGTATGTGTGGCCTTAATAGGCTTCTGAAAGCATATGATGTTCCCATCCTTAAGCTATAAACTCATATAAACCAAAAAAAAAAAATATATTCTTTCAGTTAGATAAGGCAGCACTTAATCCAATTTTCTTTTTTCTAAAAACTTAAATTCCTACAAAGAGGCCTTAACGCAGATATATACCTTGTTACCCCAAAAAGTTCGCAATATGTCAATGTGTTCACATACAACATGGGGTTTGAAGCTCATTTCCTGGATGGGAATGGAGATTATGAAAGCAACAACCATTAACGATCCGCACGAAAATTAAATTCAAATAGAAGAAACAAACATGAAAGAGGAGCGAACCTGGCATAGTTGAATCTCTTCATCAGGTGCAAAACCTGCCACTTTGTTCAGTGTTGCCAGTATATCTATCGGCTTTTCAGTGCCCTTTACAAAGAGCCGCCCAACATACCTAGCGTTTGAGTTGGACATGTGAATTGCAATTATAAAGTTTCCCAATGAAACAATAATTGACTAGGTCGGCTATGTTTGACCCCCATTTTTAAATCTTCCAAGAGCTTGCTTATATATAGTTTTAGCATAGAAAAATTTGAGTTGGACGTGTGAATTGCAACCTGAGTTGCTCTAGTTTGTTGTTAAGATCAAATAATTTCATTACACTTTGAAAACCCAATTATTGCGATATTCATAGGATTTTCCAGGTACTTGTAAGTAAGAAGTTTTTTTGTTTTACTAATCGAGTCTATAATTAATCTATAATAATTTATAAAACACAAATAGATACCGCAGTTCCTCCTTTAAAGGATCATAAAATTTGAAGAAAAGTAGAATATCCGAACTTGTCTTCTCAGGTGGTAAAATTGGGCGTAAATCCTGCATGTATAAGGATGAATACTGTTATGAGATGTTGAATTAATATCATTCATCATCCACTGATAGTAAAGAAACACAACTTGTCATTAACACTGAGCTATACCCGTCCAATTTCTACTTCCAGAAACAACTTAAGCTCAGCATTGTCACCGTTGTTCCAAGGCTTATCTATTAGTCCAACCTAAAATGCAATGAACATCAAATTGATATTGTTACTCCTTATCATATCAAGCATGTGCACAGATTCTTAATTTATGATCTATATATAGACACAAAAAAAAAAAAAAAAACGATTAAAAACATAAAAAAGTGTGTCAATTTGATGGAGAAACATCCTGATTAATATGTACGTACAGGCGTAAATTCAAAAGGTTCGATTGGTCTATTTAGCCGATAACTGTGATTTTGGCGCTTTTCCCATGGCCAGAATCGTTGGTGTTGCACTGGTACTCCCATTTTATTAGCCACATATTCCTGAAAATGAAATTAAGTTGAACTATAGCAGTATGGTATTAAGACCCGAAACCACTACTAATTCACTAAAAAAATATATATGTAAAATGAAATAGCAACGAGATATACTTTGAATTTGGAAAAAGATACATCTTTTCGAATGCAGAAGCTACAAACTATGTCATGGTCCACTAGATCGACATATATATCTTTTCCAATCTGTTTGTAAATGTCCTCATCTTGAGTAACCTAATCATGTTATGTTAGAAATGGTATGAGATAAAAAAAAAAAAGGTATCTTTGAAGAGAGGCTCAGTAAATAAGTATTGACCTTTATAATCAAATATAATTCTGCCTTTCTTTTCTGCTCCTTTTCTTCTTCTTCTTCTTTCTTCAACCTCGTCTGAAAAATGATAAAACAACTTCATTATGAAAATAATAATAATAATAAATCATAACAAAAGATTAAATTTTTTTACTCTCAGGTGCTCTGCTATATCCTTCTCGTCCACGTGAGAAAATATCTTCTCCTTGTCAGTATCACGTATGTACACAAGCATATATGGAGAGTGATAGTGCCCTGGAGGTAACTGTCAAGAATATTAAAAACGTAAGAAATCATACCAGTGGCATCAGTATCCATATGGATGTATCGAATTACCTCCTCTCCCTCCTCGCCTCCGTAATTCTTATCCAATACCCAACTCATGTCTTCTTTAGTTACGAAGTCGTCATCAAACTTAAACCTGTAGTCAATAGAATGAATAAATGAGAGTGGAAATTAGAAACTTATAATGTACACAAGAGAACAAACAGCAAATGAACATATATTTCATTCACACCATTGACCAGAAAGGGTTGGTTGGATATAGGCATAATAGTGACCACCACACACCCCGTCATTGTGCACCAATACACTGCATTAACGTGATATTAGACCAAAAATCACCAGAAAAATAGCATCCAGTAAAATGTGTATCAGTAAATGTGAGAAAAGAATGACATAAAAATATTATTTGTGTTAGTTTATCAAACTGCTCAAATAGCAAAAACGCGCTATTTTTAGAAAATATTTACGTAAATAGACAGAAGGAGATATGCAAATAGATAATGGCACCTATGAAGAGTGTAAAGATTTCGAACACTTCTATCTGCACGAGGTGATAAATATATTCCATCCTCTCTATCAAGATCAAGTTGCAAGGGAAACTTATGCTTATCTTTTATCTGACAGAATGTTTATAAATTAAGAGTAAACAACATTAAAAGATATAGGGGGCACTGCACGAAACAGGCAAGAAAATGATACATTACAAAGTAAAGCTGTTAACCTTCACCATTCTGTCTCCTACAAAATCGTATTCAAAACGTTTTAAGTGGAGTTGAAGAATTGGGGGGAAATCAATGAACATGATCCCCTTCTTTGCCTCCTGTAAAGATCATGACTATGAATACCAAGATGCTAAATAGTAGTGTCAAACACAACTCAAACAAACACAGAAAAGGAAACTTCGTGAAAAATTTACTTTGAAATACATTTGAATATATAATCAAGTTAATTAGCACACATCATGCATACACAATTGTACTGTAATAGATAGTGTTTGGATATGTTTCAAGTGCTTCGAGGTAAATGAACAAGGGAGAAACTCTTTTATATTGCTAAAATTATGTAATTCTAAAGCATGTATTGAACGAGTAACTTGAAGTGTGAATAATCAAATAATCATTTTCACTTTATTCACATATTAAAAGAAGTATGTATTGCGACTCACGTTTTATAACGCACATCCAATCACTATCTCTGTGTATCCGGTATTTGACTTCTAAAAACATCATGAATATAATAGATTAATAAAAATTTAGCAGCTAGCATCTAAGTATCCGCACATGTAACCCTTTTTGTTGAGCATGATATCTGCCATCACCTCCATGGCGTTCTACTCCAACAAACTTGTCAAAAGAAGCATATATATCCCTGCAACCTCTGACATCAAGCTGAAGATCTAACACAAATATACAGATCAGTAAAAAACTGAATGAATATATGTGATCTTTTAATCTCAAATGAGATTTCTACCATAAAAGGACTCGTTTCTGGTTGATTGGTAGTCGATATAGTTCATAAGGTGTCCTTCAAATAAATGCCGAATGGTACCATCCACAACAGTTCCCTGTGCAGCTAACAATACTTCAGTGTATACATTTGTAAGTCGTAAACATGTTCAAAGTTTGATTTCAAAATGACTTATTACCCTCATTTTTTCTTCAAGATTTTTACATAGAAGTCTGTTGAGTTCTTGAGCATCGTGATGCGAAAAAGAATCACATTCAAAAGACTTTGTCAAGTCTATCGTGTTGATGCTTGTCTCACTGCATTGGAGTTTATAAAATAAAGTCTGCAAAGCCTGAGGCATGCTTCTATTTTCACTTGTTGGTATACGATATACAGCCTAAATAACAAAGGTAAAGTTCTTTCAATATAACAGTGAGAATCTAGTGATTTAGTTTTTTATAGTGAGATCACCAACCTTCCTGAAATAAGGGATATGATATAATGTCTGTATAATGGAATTCATATAACCCGTAGCACCTTGATATGTAAGCCCCGCATAACCAGTTTCCTTCTTTGAGTCATGTAAGACTGTAATATTCATTTTAAGTGTCAATGTATCATGCGCAAGATAGAACAGTCTTAACTCGTTTAGACGCATAAATGAAGTGAAACCCCAATTAGTCTCTCTTGAACTGAACTTGCATTCTGCATCTGGAGACAAAAAATAAATAAATTGATATTGTTAATCACGGCCTAAAGATATATGTGCAAGTGGCAACCTCTGTTAAAATTTACAATAAAAAGGTTAAGTTAACCTTTACTAATCGATGACCGATTATCACTATCATTAACAACGAAGAAGCTAAACTGAGCATATCTACTCCAATCAGAAGGTAGCGATGAGGAATCGGCAACCTCAAGGTACACTGACAAATGGTCATCAACATTTTCTCCTTTTGGGAATATCAGCACTTGCCTATATCCATGCAAAACACAATGCGTGCAGTCTCAATTCAAATATTGATCATACAGTGAAATGGTAGCAGCCTCACATTGAAAACCAAAGATGAAGGCTATGAATCAACATACCAGTTACAACCTCCAACATGAAAGACTCCTGAGTACAACTGTGTGGAATCTAAACTTGAAAAATTGTTTATAGTCCATGTGTAGTGTTTTGCTGGTGCATCAACAGCGATCACAGCACGTGTTGGTGTAACTGATGTAATTCAGTATAGCTTGTGTTAAACAATGGTTTTATACATATATCCTTGCTCTTAAACCACACACGTACCACTAACAGAATTGCCCTGGAGGATAGATCCCCACATATTGATTTCCTATTTTGAAATTAAAAAATATAATAAAATTAAAGATACTGTTTTTTCAAGTTTATTGTTTTCGTATATCACTAACTGTAATATTTTAATGGGGTTTTGATAATGATATATAGTATGTAAGGCCAGATGTAATGGTGACCACAACATGGCCGAGAAGACGATTTTTTTCTCTCTACAAAACAAATTCGGATCATAAAGAGACCCCGAGGACACAAAAAAAACATCTCACTTAAATGCAAATATATATTAAAAAAAACCAATTAAATAACGCGCACCCACACACCACAAAGACGGGAAGACTCGGTCATGTTTATGACGAACTTCTCTTTTTTATTTTGGCATGTGACGCATCAGGTTGAGAGAGGTGGGACGCGCCCCTTTTGGATTACAGGGGGTCTAAAAATAAAACGACCAGTGTCTGAAAACATAGGATTAATGGATTGGTAAGGAGAAGCCGAGAAGGTAAAGTCGTATGGAAAGATCAAACATGCTTGTAAGTTCAATTCATAAGTTTAAAATGAGTACTGATGTTGGCAAGTATCACATGCTTAACTAGTAGTAAAATTATTAGGGACAAGTTTTCATGAAAGATTTGTAACTAGGTTGCGCAAGGTTATCGTTAGTTTGACTAACCAACACAGCCCTTTTGTTAGTGTTGAGGTTTGGTTATTTTGGAGAAACATACATTACCCTTTGGAGAAGCTAGCTAGATATATAAACAAACTAAGCATATGAAATTTCCTTAAACGGTAAATTTAGCGTTAATTATGATTCTTTTGAATACCATTTTGAGCTAAGTATCAGGTGAATAAATCTTATAATTTTTTCTCACATGGTAATATGGGCGGATCACCTTCCATTCGTTGAGTCCTTTTGGCAGCCAAATGAGAACGTTGACCTAGCACCTCGATCTCCTGTGAATGCATGATTTAATTCAATAAATAAGTTAGTTTAACGTTCTTATTCAGCTTCCAATACCAAAATCATCATGCAAAAATAGTCCGAGGTTTGAGATTGTTATTGGAAACAAAATAAAAAAAACGTTCAAAACCTTGAAATTTTCCTTTCACGATACTTAACATATTTATTCAGAGTAATTCGTAAGTATTTGTTGCATATGCATAAGAAAGATGTTTACAGGAACTACTAACGCATCCATGGAAGGAGAAGTGATCACCTGCGGAGATTGGTGAGGTTTACGACAGTGAACTGTACGTTAGAGAAGCACGAGTGGAACGGCTTTAGTGTCAGTCAGTACGTGCCTAAATGAAGCCTATAAGCGTCACGGTCAAGTGCGAAAAATATGAGAGTTTTCTTTATAAAACATGGATCAATTGTAAAAAACAATGAAGAATTTAATGTAGTTAATTCAATTGGTAGCTTAAATTTGTCCGCATGAAACGAGGTGTAGCCGTATAGTATATTCCTAATAGATTGGCTTTTAGCTTAGTTGAGTAAGGCTTTGCTTTACTTGAACTTATTAGTGTTGTTAATATAGACGGGTCAAGCTGGTTAATTAACATGACAAACATGTTTATGGTAAAATACATGCTAGTTAGTTATAGCCTTATTATGCAACTAGAGTGGTCGAGTTAACCATTAACGTAAGTCGTCTTTACGGGGTTGGTGTTAGTCCACTGGATGTTGAGGTGGTTGCATCGTCTCTTGGCTGTGATCATGGCTCTCTCCCTTTTATTTATCTGGGTTGCCCGTTGGCAGTAAAATGAATCATGTCGTGGGCTGGAATAAAATTTGTTAATCGTATTAGAGTTAGGCTCTCATCTTGGAAAGCTAAAGCTCTCTTGAACGGGGGTAGACACTCATTAAATCGGTCCTTGGTAGCCTTCCTTTATACTAACTCTCACTCTTTTTACGGCCTCAATGAAAATTCTAAATCTTCTCGAATCAATTAGGAGTAGATTTTCTTGGGGTAACAAAGACTCTGGGCGTGGAATCGCGGGGGTAAAGTGGAAACTGGTCCTCCTCGATAAGGAGTTAGGTGGGTTGGGGGTTGGTTGCCTTCATTTTAAGAACCTTAGTCTCTTGGGTAAATGAAAGTGGCGTTTTTTTAATGAAAGAAAAGCTTCATGGCGTATGGTTATTAGCGAGTTTTATGGTCTTGATGGAGGTTTTGGAGACACATCTGGTGGATGATCTGCTATTCGTGGTGTTTGGGTCAATATTTTAAAGTCTGTGAAAGGAATTGGGGACATTGACATAACCTTTAAAAATTCATGGCGAATGGACGTGTTCCCTAGATTATTCGCTCTTGAGTTTTTTAAAGATTGCAAGATCAATGACGGATGGCACTGTTTGGACGGTAGCTGGTGTGTCAACTGGGCTTGCTTTCTCCTCCTCGCGGTAGGGCTTTGGATGAGCTTACGAATCTCGCTACCTGTATTTGTAACCTTACCTTATATTTAGATGGGATTGATAAGTGGTCATGGGCGGATGAGGCATCAGGTATTTTCAAAGTTAAAACCCTTTGTAAGAAGACACAAAACCTTTCGCTTAACAACTTCGCTCTTGGTAAACATCATTATTGGAACTCCTTGATACCTCGTAATGTTAACATCTGCGTGTGGAGAGCTATGGAACCTGGCTCCTCCCGTGTCTTTTCCCTCGTTCTCTATTTCTGATATTGCTCTCGGTTATATATCTATATCGTCGAATAAGCTCTCAAGGCTATTGAACGTTATGTAGGGGTGTTCCAATGTTCTTTATGGGCTATTTGGAAATGGACGAACAA
Organism: Glebionis coronaria; assembly: GCA_025667525.1. NCBI lineage: Eukaryota > Viridiplantae > Streptophyta > Magnoliopsida > Asterales > Asteraceae > Glebionis > Glebionis coronaria. The sequence goes on from CM046881.1 coordinate 183,300,207, forward strand.
GCTTGTTAATTCTCATTCCGATGTTAGCTCGACTATCAAAAATGAAGACCATATTCCCATCCATTCAACCTTTTCTAAGACATGGATTTCTGCTCGGCTCTTAAATTCGGTTAACTGAAAGTTTGGCTAGCTAGATCCTTTGATCTCTTTGTATAATACAGTAGCTTCTGGTTTATTTTTGCGTCTTGGTTTTGTTCTTTGTCTCTTTGGGCCTAATCCTTGAAGCCCTTATAATAAAGTTTAGCCTTTAGAAAAAAAAAAACATTAACGTAAGTATCAAATAAAAACCATCTTGAGCATGAAGTATGTGACAATCCGTCAATTTATGGTTGATATTTTATTCTCGAATATTATTTAAAAACATTATTTTAATGTTACAATATGAACTCACATATTTTTGGGAAGAAATTTTGATTTACGTCTTGAAGTAGCGTCGACTACGTTTAAACCGGAGGATTCAACGTTACGTGCTTACGTTTACATACACCGTCCTTGGTGACAGTCCGACATTTCAGAAAAATAAATTTATCCATGAATATTATTTTGGAGTTTTAAATTTGTGTTGGTTCATAAACTCACAAATTTACGAGAAGAGATTAGGACTTACGATTTTATTTTAACGTCCTTTACGACTAAACCGGAAACCTTAGGATTACGTATTTACGTTTTCGAACTCCGTTTTTGATGAGACAATTTTTATTGGATTCGTTTGGTGACGTTGATTCATAATTTATAAAAACGTTTTTCGTAAAACGACCCGAGGGCACGCAAATCGAGGAAACTAGAATCGAGGAGTACCCGTAAATAAATGGGATGAGACAAGTGGGACACTTGTCCCACCCCACTCCCAAAACCGGCCCAAGTTCACTAGCAACACCATAAGGTGTCATTTATCTAGCTTAAACCTTACACTTGTCCATTTTGCTTCACATTGAAGCTAAGTTACAACAAAACCATCAAACCTCATTTCTACCATTTGCAACATGCAATACCACTCAAAAACTCACAACTCTCTCTCTCTCACTCATCTATGCCGTCCCATATCCATCCTCAAACACCCATTTCATACAAATTTTAACCATGAACATATGTTATAATCAACATATGTTAATCTCCATTCAAAAAGAGGAAGATTGATGCAAGTTTTAACATCCATGGAGGAGTTTTCATATTGTTTTGAGGCTGATTTTCCACAAGGAGTTCATGGAGCATGGTGGTCTTGAAGATGGTCATGGTTGTCTACAAGTTTCTCCATCAAAAACCATGTCAAAATCAGAACCTACATCAAGTTGGTGGTATAAAGATTGTCCTCCTCAACTTCTTGTTATTTTGATTATGTAAACATGTATTTTATTTCCTATTGTATATATTTATGATGATTATATGATGATAAAAATGTTATGTGGGGATTTGTTGTTGATAATCATGGATAAAAAGGTGAAGAACCATAAGAAACAAGGTTAAAATCTTGGTTAAATTTGATGGCTGTATAAAACAGTAAAGAAGTAAATCATAAACTGATAAAATGATGAAGTGGAATAGATTTACAGTAAGCTATGGGTCTTGTACACATGTGAGAGTTGGCCATGCAATGGAATCAAAATAATGAGTGAGATATGATCAAAACAAGTTTAGGGTATAAATATGAAGTTACTGTTTTGGACGATTTTTAGAAAATATTTAGAAGATGATTCAACAGTAGCTATAGAAGAGTTAAATGTAGAAAATATCATGTAGTTTATGTGATAAAAATTTGAGCTTCTATCTCCATATAGAACTCAAGATATGACAGTTTTGGTGAAGATGAAGTTAAAAATCAGATTTTTGGAAATTAAAGAATAATACTATTATATAAGTACTCACATTTTAATATATAAAATGTAAAATAAAAATCCACTAACTTATAAAACTTATTTATATAAATATATATAAAAGGGTAATCAAATGGATAAATTATATAAATGGTGGTAAAATAATGCTTATAAGTAATAAAAACTATAAACATAATTTTTACGACTTTTTCGGCTATTGCCGTAAAATTAACGTTTTTGTTAAATAAAACTTAGATGGTTGGACCCGTCTAATGAAAACTTTATAAAACTTATATACTGATATATAGACATGTATAACAAGTAAAAACCGATAAAACCCGAACTTTAGGGCATACGGACATTAACGAGCTAAGTAAACATATTGGACTAATACTTGGACTAATAATTGGAATAAATAAGATAAAAACTTGTAAAAAGAACTTATTGGGCTTAACCCATTTGGGCCCAACTTGAAAGTGTATGTACTGATAATAAAAGTACAAAATGGATTAAAATAAGTTAAATAACTTATAATAAGCTTGTTGGACCTAAAACACGTAAATAGGTAAGACGAGAAAACTAGTATAAAAGTTATCAACACATAACTCTAAAATGAGTAAACGAGAATATGTAAACCCACTTGATCATCATATATATATATAATCATCATATGTATGCATACTTGTTATTTTTATAAAGTCATTGGACAAACGTCTAAGACCGAGTATTATTTGTCTAGGTTTCCGTGATTGAAGCACGTACCGTACGTCTGAATTGCCGATAACTCGCCTTCCCACATCAACGTGAGTTCATAGCCTCGCACTCTTTTAAATGTTTTTATAAATGTTTTATAAACCCGCGAGGGAGATAACATGTTAGTTTTATAAAATAGGACACCATTTGTCCCGATTGTTTGTTTATTGATTTTGGACCCGAATGATTGAATGACCCGATTGTATGACCCGATGAATGATTAAAGGACCCGATAAATGAAATTAAATGGATTATTAAAGTTAGGTTATGTCACTAAAAGTCCCATTAGCATGAATTGTGAACTACCGGGAGTTGGTAGACGCTTATGCATTTAATAGTACTATTTGGGGACGATCACCCCAGTTCGCGCCTTGACGGTTGATCCCCGTCGTGCCACATTGATTGGTAAGCGAATTTATGTATGAGAAGATTTCCAATAGCGTGACCTTTGTGACGACACGCTACTTTAGATGGGCAAAATTGGTATCGGGTTAGCTACCCGTTTTGGTTTAGTAAGGTAACAATGTCATGCGGCTTATAATAATCCAAATCACCGAAATACTATTAGACGCTTCGAATTACGATGTATTGCCTGACTAGCAATACAGGGTCATACTACCGATATTATGTTCGTGTTTTAGTTTTCATAACCATATTCATATAACGATTTTTATTTGATTTTATACGACGTCATAAGACGTATCGTATGATGTTTTTACGACATTGGCTCGTATACGGATTTTTAAGGCAAATGCCTATATTATGATTTTCGATAAGGATTTATATAAAATTACTTTGGCTATTTTATGGCCTATTACAAAGATTTATATAAAATGATTTTGGCTATTTTACGGCCTATTACAATGATTTGTACGAATTGATTTTTGGTACTAATTTTATACCAAAGTTATATTGATGGAATTTACTAAACTCTATGAATTCACTCGGCGTTATCGCTGACCTTTTCTCTTAACATGTTTTATCTCAGGTACTTGAAGGTAATTCTCGGGAAGACGACAAGAATTCATGGCCCGCACCTAAACAATATTTTTCCATTCAAACACTTTGTAAAACTTTTGTATGTAATGTAATGACTTGGGACCGATGTAACTTTGTTGTTTATGAATGGAAATGATTTAATATTAAACGACGCGATTTTTATGTGTTGTCTATGATGTGAGTAATGTGCTATCCCGTAACACCAACTAGTCTTCCGCTGTACTAAGTTGTATAAATTTGGGGGTGTTACAGTTTGGTACCAGAGCTCTCGTTATAGAGAACGAAAGATTTTTAAAACTAAGGTTTTGAATAAAACTTTTCAAAATCTTTTAACTATAAACATTTTTCTAAAAATGTCTAAAAGTCTTTTGACTATAACGGTGCCGAAGAATTCCTGAGTTACCGACAAGGCCAAGACTGAGAAGTATTATTTTAATATATATATAACCTGGATTATATATATATGATGTAATTTTATTACATGATTGTTTGATGATTAATTTGATTTTTATACGAGGTATTTATACGACGTAGATTGTCACAAGTAACCCTAACTCCCCTAGTAAATTAATCGAAGCTATTCTCGTAGGAATTCTAAGCTATCCTAGATCTAAACCAAGTTGTGGATATTTATGATCCCAACAAATGGTTGATATTCGTAGAAATATAGATATTAGTTGATTGTGATCTTGAAAAAGAATTGGTGAGATTAAATCTGATATCGATGTCATGACGATCTCTTCTTATAGAGTGGAGTTTGACAAAACGTTACCACCTAGAAAGATGTCATCTGATTCGTTGTCATCCGATTCTTAAATTTGAAATCGAAAGGGTGAATGTTGCACTTGAGGCTGTTATTGGAACCATTACCCAAAAGCCTCATGCCACTAATACCTTTCCGAGAAGTCTAGTTGAATGATTAAGTCATTTCATATTAATGACTCATTTGATAATTGTTGTTGTAAGAGCTAATAGGATTGGAAATTAAGTGTTGATTTATATTGAGATTGTATTGCCTTTACAAGGCCGAAGAATAAGATTGAAAGTATTGGAATATGAGGTAGGATATTGAATTGAGTATAAAATTGGTTGAAACTTGAATAAAGTAAAATTTAACTATAATGGAATATGAGATGTTAAGAGGAAGTCGATAAGTTCTGTGATTGAATTATAAGGTTTTAATTGATTGTAGGTTTGTGTTAAGGATTGTTCCTAGGCCATTGTCCACTAATGAGGATGCCCAATGTCCAAGAAATTAATTGAAGAAATCTTCTTCTGAATTGAGACCGATGGATCTTCTGGGACATGTGGAACACCTAATGACTCTTGTAGATTAGTATTCATTGTGGTATCTTTCAAAAATAATCCCTAACTTAACTGTGACATCAGTTGGTAGGATGAGTTCTGAGAATTGTATGACATAGTGACACATAATGTGTTACGGTACAATTTTGACTTGTTTGTGATTAATAAAAAGACTACCTTTGATTGCTAAATTCTACATGTCTCGATGTTGTCTATCCTTTATTGCTTCATCCTAATGTTCGCATTAGTGATGTCATCATAGAACAAGTACTCATCTCGATTTGAGTTATGTTGTGGATTATTCTCTTTGTATTCCTGAGTGCCATCAAGGTCATGAACCTCATGATTAATTGGCTAAACTCATTTCTTATCATATCGTAGTTAATTCTTGGTGAACAAGCTTTCGTCACTCTTTTGCAGATCATTCATTGTTTTTATAAGATAAAACGGTATCATTTGAGGAAAATTGAATTTTCATCACTATAAGGATTATTCAAATTGAGATTTATAAGTGATTGTTATCAAAATGAAGTTGTTTATAAAACACCTTGGAAAACTTATCTGTTTTTCATAACAAAGGAAATCTTTGAAAATTTATTTTGATTCTTATTTAAGAATTAAGCATGAAAATGTTTTTATTATAAACATGATGATAAAGTTTTGACGAACTGAGTATTGCATCGTTAATCTTGAAATTGTATATAGTTGCGCGCCTACATATAATTTGGAATTGACAATGCAAGGCTGATTAGTAGTCACCATAAAACTGGTTAATAAACACTAAATATTCTTGGAAGATTGTGAAAGATTAAGATTTATGAGATCTGCAAAAAGTACGAAATAGGGACATATCAGTAGGGACACCTACATATGTGCCTGTAGCATCTACTCTTCTGAGTCGAACTTACTCATCTGTGGAAATTGTCTTATTTGACAATTGACAATTCCTTTCTTGTCCAATTCTCCCGTAGTGAGATTCTTAGGAAAAGTATCTGATTACCGAGTGTTGATACCCGATTGGATGTATTAACGTTCTTATCATTTCTTTTGATTTGATTTCATTTGAATGACCTGGGTAACGATCCGAGGAGCTTTCGAATGCGTACTCAAATCATGAAAACATGGGATATATTCATATTCATTAAATGTTTTCGTCTGTATCTGATTTGAAATTCTCTCGCGTAAATTATGAGTTGACCTTACTCTTTTAATAGTAGTTATGTCTCCATATATCCCTGAATTTGTGAAGGATTGTGAGTTATTATTAGTCTTTTGAGAAGTTCACATCTTATCGACGACCATGAAACTGAAAAGTTGATAATGCCGGTAGAATGAATTGATTGATTATGACATGACGACATTGTCTTAATTGATGGGAACTCGAGTAGAATTCCCTTAAATGATGAGATGTTGATTATCAAAAGTGATCTAAATAATCCTTAATGGATGACCACATCCTGCATTTAGACTTGAGATTATATTGTGATTGGTTGTGAATTAGTTATAGATATTGTAATCTAGAAAGAACCTAATATGAATTTATTAAAAGATGTTTATGATATCTGAAACTTTAGGAGGTATTTATTGGTGAATTACCTAAACTTTCGCCATTAAGGCAAATTGAAATTGGTATTGATTATATTTCCGGTGTTGCACCTGTGACTTGTGCACTGTACGTCAGCACCATCTGAATTAAAGGAATTACCGTACAACTAAGAGAGTTGTCGGAGAAAGATTTTATTATACCAAGCCTGTCATCCTGAAGAGCTATGGTGTTATCTTTCCTTATATTTATAGATTACTGTGACTAAGTAAATTGACAATCGAAAACGATATCCATAACTCGAAATGGAAGATTTGTTCGATCATTTACAAGGTTCTAGCAATTTGATCCATAACATGGTTATCATCAACTTCGCATCTGCGAAAGGGATTATCTATTCCAATCATTACATCCCGAACTTGTGATGAACATTATGAGTTTCACGTGATGTCGTTGGATTGACTAATGCACATGTAGTATTCATAAATTTGGTAAATCTCGTGTGTAGGCTGTAATTTGATAAATTCATGCTTGCGATCATTAAGGACTATTTGTTTGTTTATAAGAATAAGAATGAGTTAATAATTATTCATAGATTGCCCTGAATTGGCCGAACAGTGTAAACCTGAACCTTGAATAATTAACACGTGATTAAAGACTTGAACCTTTACATGATTAGACTATGTGATTAAAAGGATAATGGAATATAAATTGACTCTTCAAAAATTAAGAGCCCTTTTAAGACTTTGGATTTTACCAAAAAGAAATGGAAATATGTTTTGACAAATGTTTTAACAAAGGATTTTCAAAGGGATTATTCCCTTATACACAAACCATTTAACTAAACTTCTGTTTAGGGGTAAATGTTTGTGTATACCTCAAGATAACTTAATAAGGATTGAGTAAACCATTTATACCATAACCTGAAAATTTGAAACGACACTTTTTTACTTTTTAAACTAAGAAAACTTTGACCAAAGTATAAACAAAGGTTTTTCGAACATTTACGAATCTTATTAAATATTTTCGATAAATCAACAAGAATCCTGTTAATTAAATTTAAATTATTTTTGAACATTTTATATAATTGGTCGAACTAAGAAATTTAAAACTTTACGTTTACGCTTCATAAAAATTAACTAATAATTATTTAATTAATTATAATAATTATCGACGCTTTAGACGCCGGATTGAGAAAAACTGATAAAAATGACAGTTGAGACGAAACTGAAACATAAAAGATATGAAGAAAGAATTTTGAATAAATACAGTTATGATATTTATTTCGTCAGGAGAAAGTGAACGTAATTACTGACGCATAATATAGAAAGAATATCTGAGTGAATTGTGGACATGATAATTATATCATCGCGAGAAGTAAATATAGATACCGACGCATTATGTATAAAAGATAAAGAACCAGTTAGGACGTGTTCCTTAATAATGAAGGTGCAGAATAAATTGCCGAACGATATAAAAATAAACAATGTTTGAAAAAAAAAAAAAAAAAAAGATAATATAAATAGTGAAGGGTTTCACGGCTAATGTGAACCAACAGATTTGAGAAGCCAATGGCGTTAAATATTTTAAAGACCACGTATGGTTGCCTAAATATGGAGATTGTGAGATATAGTTATATTGGAATTTGTAAGTATAAGTATTATATGTATGTCATTTTTGACTAAATGTATCTTTGTCTGAAGAAGTTGTACTGATGACGAATTATGAAGGCAGACATCGCCTCATACATTAGTTAACGTCTAGCTATTGCAAAGGTCATCATCTGAATTTGATTCGATTTGGGTCATCGTCGACAGACTGACCAAATCTGCTAATATCATTCTCGTTAATGATAAATGCAAAAGAGTTATTTAAACATAGTGTGCCTGTATCGATCATCTATATATCAAGATCCTCGCTTCGCATCGAATTTCTAGAGATTTGCTCAGAAATCATTGAGAACGAACCTTGATGAGAGTACTATGTACCACCCCAATCGAAGGGACGAGGTAAAGTAACGATACAAAGTACTATAAGCACTGTTTTATGTTTAAATGATTGACCTTTGGTAATAGACCATATAATCGTTTTCCTTTGGAGAGATTACCATTGATAATCATCGTATTAGGATTGAGATCGAATCTTGTTAGGATCTAAATCTTAGAGCATCTGTAAGCAAGAGTTGAGATGAAGAAATCCGACATACACCCATTGTGAGTTGGACATGTCTTTTAGGTTTAAGGTTTCCTATGATGGCGAACCTATCCTTACAAAATACCTGACCCGCGAGATCTGAAATGATTGTTGAAATTAGGATCTGATTATTGACAGCCGGTAGTGGGCAAGAGGTTATGTGAAAGTGAAATGTAGATCTTGAAGTGCCAAATGGGTAGCGAAGTTATGCCACAATTGTTAAACTTGGGAAAATGAATTCATGATCTGACAAATCATGGGATATAAGTCCCCGTTGTTTGGGACCATTGAGATGGTATAAAAGATTGGTTTGAAAGGCATATAAGCTGGATCTACCCTAGGACTTCAAAGACTGCGTGAATTATGTTTCGTATATCGAACTTGATGGAATATCTATCAAGTGGAAAATCTGATTATTCTTAGTAGAGCTTAGATCGGCGAAAAGTTGCATTCATCAAAAACCCGTGAACATCATGGATAGAGAAAGTAAGTCAACATTAAGCCTGATCTTATTCCCGTAGTTATGTCTGTTGAAACTCGGGTATTGTAATGAATTGAACTTGTGAGAAAAGACCGGATGTGGAGGAAATACCCACATGGCTTAAACTCTATAAGAAGCGAGTAGTAAGATGATCTTTGAGGACAAAGATCCTGTTTAGGGGTAAATGCTGTGACAATCCGTCAATTTATGGTTGATATTTTATTCTCGAATATTATTTAAAAACATTATTTTAATGTTACAATATGAACTCACATATTTTTGGGAAGAAATTTTGATTTACGTCTTGAAGTAGCGTCGACTACGTTTAAACCGGAGGATTCAACGTTACGTGCTTACGTTTACATACACCGTCCTTGGTGACAGTCCGACATTTCAGAAAAATAAATTTATCCATGAATATTATTTTGGAGTTTTAAATTTGTGTTGGTTCATAAACTCACAAATTTACGAGAAGAGATTAGGACTTACGATTTTATTTTAACGTCATTTACGACTAAACCGGAAACCTTAGGATTACGTATTTACGTTTTCGAACTCCGTTTTTGATGAGACAATTTTTATTGGATTCGTTTTGTGACGTTGATTCATAATTTATAAAAACGTTTTTCGTAAAACGACCCGAGGGCACGCAAATCGAGGAAACTAGAATCGAGGAGTACCCGTAAATAAATGGGATGAGACAAGTGGGACACTTGTCCCACCCCACTCCCAAAACCGGCCCAAGTTCACTAGCAACACCATAAGGTGTCATTTATCTAGCTTAAACCTTACACTTGTCCATTTTGCTTCACATTGAAGCTAAGTTACAACAAAACCATCAAACCTCATTTCTACCATTTGCAACATGCAATACCACTCAAAAACTCACAACTCTCTCTCTCTCTCACTCATCTATGCCGTCCCATATCCATCCTCAAACACCCATTTCATACAAATTTTAACCATGAACATATGTTATAATCAACATATGTTAATCTCCATTCAAAAAGAGGAAGATTGATGCAAGTTTTAACATCCATGGAGGAGTTTTCATATTGTTTTGAGGCTGATTTTCCACAAGGAGTTCATGGAGCATGGTGGTCTTGAAGATGGTCATGGTTGTCTACAAGTTTCTCCATCAAAAACCATGTCAAAATCAGAACCTACATCAAGTTGGTGGTATAAAGATTGTCCTCCTCAACTTCTTGTTATTTTGATTATGTAAACATGTATTTTATTTCCTATTATATATATTTATGATGATTATATGATGATAAAAATGTTATGTGGGGATTTGTTGTTGATAATCATGGATAAAAAGGTGAAGAACCATAAGAAACAAGGTTAAAATCTTGGTTAAATTTGATGGCTGTATAAAACAGTAAAGAAGTAAGTCATAAACTGATAAAATGATGAAGTGGAATAGATTTACAGTAAGCTATGGGTCTTGTACACATGTGAGAGTTGGCCATGCAATGGAATCAAAATAATGAGTGAGATATGATCAAAACAAGTTTAGGGTATAAATCTGAAGTTACTGTTTTGGACGATTTTTAGAAAATATTTAGAAGATGATTCAACAGTAGCTATAGAAGAGTTAAATGTAGAAAATATCATGTAGTTTATGTGATAAAAATTTGAGCTTCTATCTCCATATAGAACTCAAGATATGGCAGTTTTGGTGAAGATGAAGTTAAAAATCAGATTTTTGGAAATTAAAGAATAATACTATTATATAAGCACTCACATTTTAATATATAAAATGTAAAATAAAAACCCACTAACTTATAAAACTTATTTATATAAATATATATAAAAGGGTAATCAAATGGATAAATTATATAAATGGTGGTAAAATAATGCTTATAAGTAATAAAAACTATAAACATAATTTTTACGACTTTTTCGGCTATTGCCGTAAAATTAACGTTTTTGTTAAATAAAACTTAGATGGTTGGACCCGTCTAATGAAAACTTTATAAAACTTATATACTGATATATAGACATGTATAACAAGTAAAAACCGATAAAACCCGAACTTTAGGGCATACGGACATTAACGAGCTAAGTAAACATATTGGACTAATACTTGGACTAATAATTGGAATAAATAAGATAAAAACTTGTAAAAAGAACTTATTGGGCTTAACCCATTTGGGCCCAACTTGAAAGTGTATGTACTGATAATAAAAGTACAAAATGGATTAAAATAAGTTAAATAACTTATAATAAGCTTGTTGGACCTAAAACACGTAAATAGGTAAGACGAGAAAACTAGTATAAAAGTTATCAACACATAACTCTAAAATGAGTAAACGAGAATATGTAAACCCACTTGATCATCATATATATATATATAATCATCATATGTATGCATACTTGTTATTTTTATAAAGTCATTGGACAAACGTCTAAGACCGAGTATTATTTGTCTAGGTTTCCGTGATTGAAGCACGTACCGTACGTCCGAATTGCCGATAACTCGCTTTCCCACATCAACGTGAGTTCATAGCCTCGCACTCTTTTAAATGTTTTTATAAATGTTTTATAAACCCGCGAGGGAGATAACATGTTAGTTTTATAAAATAGGACACCATTTGTCCCGATTGTTTGTTTATTGATTTTGGACCCGAATGATTGAATGACCCGATTGTATGACCCGATGAATGATTAAAGGACCCGATAAATGAAATTAAATGGATTATTAAAGTTAGGTTATGTCACTAAAAGTCCCATTAGCATGAATTGTGAACTACCGGGAGTTGGTAGACGCTTATGCATTTAATAGTACTATTTAGGGACGATCACCCCAGTTCGCGCCTTGACGGTTGATCCCCGTCGTGCCACATTGATTGGTAAGCGAATTTATGTATGACAAGATTTCCAATAGCGTGACCTTTGTGACGACACGCTACTTTAGATGGGCAAAATTGGTATCGGGTTAGCTACCCGTTTTGGTTTAGTACGGTAACAATGTCATGCGGCTTATAATAATCCAAATCACCGAAATACTATTAGACGCTTCGAATTGCGGTGTATTGCCTGACTAGCAATACAGGGTCATACTACCGATATTATGTTCGTGTTTTGGTTTTCATAACCATATTCATATAACGATTTTTATTTGATTTTATACGACGTCATAAGACGTATCGTATGATGTTTTTACGACATTGGCTCGTATACGAATTTTTAAGGCAAATGCCTATATTATGATTTTCGATAAGGATTTATATAAAATTACTTTGGCTATTTTATGGCCTATTACAAAGATTTATATAAAATGATTTTGGCTATTTTACGGCCTATTACAATGATTTGTACGAATTGATTTTTGGTACTAATTTTATACCAAAGTTATATTGATGGAATTTACTAAACTCTATGAATTCACTCGGCGTTATCGCTGACCTTTTCTCTTAACATGTTTTATCTCAGGTACTTGAAGGTAATTCACGGGAAGACGACAAGAATTCATGGCCCGCACCTAAACAATATTTTTCCATTCAAACACTTTGTAAAACTTTTGTATGTAATGTAATGACTTGGGACCGATGTAACTTTGTTGTTTATGAATGGAAATGATTTAATATTAAACGACGCGATTTTTATGTGTTGTTTATGATGTGAGTAATGTGCTATCCCGTAACACCAACTAGTCTTCCGCTGTACTAAGTTGTATAAATTTGGGGGTGTTACACAGTATATGTACACGCATTAATACAACAAAATACGTTTTGGTCTGAAGCAAATAATTTTTATGGTATCGAAGTGAACCAGTGACCTTAATTTTCTTTTGGCTGTTTGGTCAGATCTTTATTATATTCGCTTTGGAACGAAATTCCATTCATGAATGGAAATTAGTTTTACTTCTTTTACATTAAACTATCTCTTTATTTTGGATTATAGTAATACATTTGCAGAATCAAAGCCATACCTAATGCATATGAAACTTACGTTATGCTAAGTAATAGTAACATATAGTATTATAAAAGCCCGACCACATAACCTAGTAGGTGTTTGTTAGAAAATAAGTACAGTATTCTATAAAAAGCCGCCCATTATGTAAAAATAATATCAAAAACTTGGTCTTTGTAACCTCTACATATAGAATAATTATTGTTATCTGGTAAAGAGAATAATTATTGTTATCTGCTTAAGCCATTAACTTTTTGTGATATTTAATTCAAGATACTTGACTGTCCCTAATTAAACTACACGCCAGCTTCACATTTTGCTTCGCACCCCGATCACTCACTACTCAAACTCTCGTAATGTCGTTTCTTTTTTTAAGTAAAATAGTGAATATATATTACCAAAACTTGAGATAGTACATCAAATAGTAAAAAGTATTGGACATCCTAAATCCTTACTCAAAACAAAGATACTTATTTGACAACAATAACAAAAAAGTCATACAACAAACACAACACTATTTCAATGAGTAAAGTTTTTAGAAAGTCAGTGTAACACAAAGGAGGCTTCACTCCTATGCTTTTCCATCAATCAATATAATAATGAAAACAATTAGACAACCATGAAGAAACCTTCTACCTGATACATTTCCTCTTACAAACAGCCTACCTATGACTACACATATTTATAGAGGCTCTTATAGAGGGTATCACAAGGGAAGAAATAAAACTCCCGTTCACTTAAATTTCACATGTCACAAGCTACATTTTCACATACATGACATCACTTTATGACATAGAGTTGCCCAAAGATACATCTCACTTGACTACATTTCCTAGTATTGTTTCCAACTCTTCTTCCAAACACCCATTATAAGGAAGACACTTGAAGCAACGACCTAAGCTTCATCAAGCTGGCATTACCTTCTATGCCTTAAGGTGAAGCCTTCAACTTCTTAGCTACATAACACATTGTACAATGATAAGCCAAGAAGAAAGGTTTCTTAAGACAGGATATTAGGCCCTTTACAAGTACACCAATCACCTGCTACATAGCTATCATACCATAGCTATCCATACCATATCCAGTAACTCCAAGCATTCACAAGTGTAGCAATCCAACTGATGTATTGTAAGACATCTCATACCTTTAACAAAGATACTGAGATAGAAATCTAAAATGTTACACCATAACCTAAACCATATCCTTATCCCAAACACTCCTTTAAGGACAATCACCCTTAAAGCAGTTAAGATGAATCAGCAGGCTTGTAATCCTGCATATTATCCACAAAAATTCCATAGTCCCACCTGAGCCCCTAATGAGAAGCCATGTTTATCACAACTTTAGATTTCTTGACTCTCATGCACTAAAGAAGATCAGTGACATTGCCATTAATAATAGCGATAATCTCCTCTTCTATTTAATGAATATTTTTCTATTTCTTTCAAGCCATATATGACAAACTGCTGATGTTAAAATGAGCTTATTTACAATCTGTCTTATGTAGTTTTTTAGAGGAACGACATACAATAGATTTTTCACATCACTCAATCCGTCATAGCCATTAAGATTCCAACCCTTACATCCATTTACTTATACATTGTCATTTTATTATAGATATAAACACACGGCATTATCACTAGTGTGTCGCACGACTCACTTGAACGAGATTAATTTATAATACCGCCACTTTGCTCACCATGTTATATTTATTGATGAGTGTTAATGCAAAATAATGCTAAAAACATTATTAGTGTTAACTAATCTTTCTTAGTTTTGAGCACGACAAATTATTAAGACATTTATCGTCAAACACAATCATAAGACGAATTATCTAACAAACACTATCATCAAGGTAATAATCATTTAAGTATTGCACTAACATATCTTAATCATGATTAGTGATCATAAAACTGATTAGTCATAAACTTACATTTTTTCAAATGTGACAAAAGATTTTAATAAACTTTCTTTTTAAGAAAATGTTTTATTAAAATGAAAAATGTAAATTTGAATATGGCATATTCCAAATGGCACAAGAATATCCTTTGAAGATAAAACCTTAACTCAAATATTACTTCCCCACTAAAAGACAAAAGGGAGCGGAGTCTACTCCCACGGCTCCTTAAATGCCTATGCGGTTCCATAGTGATAAGGAACCGCATGACAATTAATGAACCGCGCTTAGAGAGCCGTTGACATTTATCTCCTATAAATAGTGGATCAAATCTGCATTTTCGATAACCCTTTTTGAATACTCTTTCTGCCATCTTTCTCTTTTCTAATTCCTAATCATTTATAAATGACCAGTTAATGTGTTAAGTATGTTTACTTATGATTATCCCCTTAATCTCCTTTTTTACCTTGTCCAAAGAGAAGATCACTCACACACTTGTGATGTGATTAAAGATGAAGACTTGATGAAGATCATCCTCTCCTAAAGATGTAGTCATATTCATCATTTGTTTTATTTGTGTCTTGTGTAGATCCAATGTATTTGTATATACTTGGATTAGTTGTGTTAATCCATTATATTAGTGAATACTTGGATTAATCTTGTGTAAATCCATTGTATATGTGTATACTTGGATTTGTGTTGTTTAGATCTAAGTTACATGTGTATACTTGGATATGTGTTATTGAGTTGTAATACAATGATTTTGCTATGGGTTTCCAGATTTAATTCTCGGTATCTCCTCGAATTGATCACAGCTCTAAGTGGAATGATTTGTTCTTGGTGACAAAAAGTGGGTTTGGTTTTCTATCCTATTGAAAAGATAAATGACTGAAGTAAATTAAAATTTAAACCAAAACAATTACTTAAATAAAACTTGAATCAAAATTAAGCAATTAAATGGTAAAGCTGTAAAAGAACCTTACTGAAAACTTGCTCTATTCGGGATATTATGCTACCCGGAATAAACTTGCCATGCGGAACAATTCACTCTATGCGGAAAATATAGGCTATTTGGAATATTGGATTATGCGGAATAAACTAGCTCTATGCAGAATGTTTCCCTACTCGGAATAAATTAACCATGCGGAATAAAATTGCCATTCGGAATAATCTCTATGCTGAATAAAAAGGCTACTCGGAATACTGGGCTATTCGGAATAATGAAAGGCCCATTCGGAATAAACAAGGCTCAGCTCTAAGTGGAATGATTTGTTCTTGGTGACAAAAATTGGGTTTGGTTTTCTATCCTATTGAAAAGATAAATGACTGAAGTAAATTAAAATTTAAACCAAAACAATTACTTAAATAAAACTTGAATCAAAATTAAGCAATTAAATGGTAAAGCTGTAAAAGAACCTTACTGAAAACTTGCTCTATTCGGGATATTATGCTACCCAGAATAAACTTGCCATGCGGAACAATTCACTCTATGCGGAAAATATAGGCTATTCGGAATATTGGATTATGCGGAATAAACTAGCTCTATGCGGAATGTTTCCCTACTCGGAATAAATTAACCATGCGGAATAAAATTGCCATTCGGAATAATCTCTATGCTGAATAAAAAGGCTACTCGGAATACTGGGCTATTCGGAATAATGAAAGGCCCATTCGGAATAAACAAGGCTCAGCTCTAAGTGGAATGATTTGTTCTTGGTGACAAAAAGTGGGTTTGGTTTTCTATCCTATTGAAAAGATAAATGACTGAAGTAAATTAAAATTTAAACCAAAACAATTACTTAAATAAAACTTGAATCAAAATTAAGCAATTAAATGGTAAAGCTGTAAAAGAACCTTACTGAAAAACTTGCTCTATTCGGGATATTATGCTACCCGGAATAAACTTGCTGGAAGTTCTTTAAGAAGGACGGTAGCACAAAACGACCGGGATCTCCAAGTTTTTCCAGAAGTTCTTTAAGAAGGACGGCAGAACAATTTTCATTCAATCGAGTATTAACAAACTCGGCCATCTTCTCCTTCTTATTAAGAAATTCCTTAAACATCTTAACAAATTTAGGCATTTGGGCTAGAGCTTCAACAAGGCTAAAGGTGATGGTCAGTCCCGAAATCTTCTTCAAATAGTTCGACACTTGAATGTCATCATTGGTTTGCAGTTTGGCCTTGTCTAAGCAAGAAGGGTAAGGGATATTGGGTTTATAGGTGGAAGGTGGGGTTGGTGAAGGGTTTTTCTTGGGTACTTCATCATGAAGAGGTGGAGACGGTAATGGAGAACTAATACTAGGCGTGGGAGTAGGAGGGATAAATGGTGGTGGAGGAGGTATAGATGGAGTAACTGGGGGAGGGGTAGATGGTCCTACTAAGGTTGCTCCACTGCGTGTAGTAATAGCACTCACATTCGCTCTCGGATTGGTGACGGTATTAGAAGGTAGAGAGCCCGAAGTAGAGGGTTGAGTAGTTGGTAAGAAACTAGCAAGCATATTCTTCAAATCATTTGTTTGATTGCTAAAAGAGGTTTGTATATCATGTCGAAGCTCGGATCTAATATCATTACCTTGCTTAGTGATATCCCCTTTCAAGTTGATAATTTGGCTTTGTAGATTCTTGATTTGCTCTCCTTGGGTCCTCATGAAAGCTTCAACATCTTAATTAATGGGTGGGGCTTGTTGAGCGGGTGGGTGATAAGGATTAGAAGCTCGAGGTGGGTTTTGGTTGCTTCTATTATATTTGTTGGGGTTGTGGTTTTGAGGAGAATAACCGGGTGCAAGAAGGTTGTTAGAACGGTAACTTAGCAAGTTACGATCACCTTGTGGTCGGGCTTGATAGTTTTCCGTGGAATAGTTACCATAAGCTGCATACACGTTTTCCGGATTGTCATGAGTAGAAGGACAATCAATGTATGAATGAGGACCGCCGCAGGTCTCACAAGAAGTTGCAACAGCTTTAACTTGTTGTTGTTGATTTGTAGCCAAAAGTTGCATGTTTTTGCTCATTTCGACCATTGCGCGGGTCAATTCGGTGATATCAGGGTTTGAAGAAGTGAAGGAAACATTGACTCTCGGGTTTGATCTTGAAGATGCGGATGAATCCCAATTTTTGTGATGAGTAGTCATGTTCTCTATAAGCTCTCTACACTCCTCAGGTCTTCTTTTCATAAATGTGCCACCGGCGGCTACATTAATCGTATCACGATCACGAAAAGTTAAACCATTGTAGAAAGTATCAATTAAGGTGACGGGGAGCATGTTGTGGTTTGTACATCGATCAATCAAAACATTATAGCGTTCCCAAGCATCAAAAAGTGATTCATCAGGTTCTTGTGTAAATCCACTAATTTGATTTCGAAGGCTCGTGACCATGGATGGTGGAAAGCAGCGCGACAAAAATCGTTGAGTCATCTCATCCCGAGTATGAATTGAATTCTTCGGAAGACGATCAAACCATTTTTCGGCATGGTGGGATAAGGTGTGTGGAAATAGGTGAAGGCGAAGAAAATCCATAGTGACATCGGGCAACTTCATGCTTTGAGTAACGGTAATGAACTTGTCGAGATGTTTGTTGGCATCATCATCCGGCAATCCACGAAATGGACAAGTGTTCTGCACTTGTTGGATCATGTGATGCTTCAACGAAAACTCCGGAGCCGTGATTTGCATCAGCGCAATCGGTCCTCCTCGTCCATTCATCGTGGGTTGACAAAGCTCCTCCATCGTTCTAAGATCAGGTGGGGTAACATTGTTGTTTTTTTTGAACGGCAGGATTTCATTAAAAATAAACTAGTAAGGAGCTAGGAAAAAATTACAAAAAAGAACCCATTAAAGGGTTTTGGATCCAACTGTTCCAAGAGATACTAGACAGTTTATTCCTAGAAGAAAACCATCTAAAAGAGACTTCTATGATTTTATCAATTAGCTGACTTCGTTTTGGAGGGGACGATCCAAAAATCAACTCGTTACGGAAGTTCCAAAGAGACCAAAGGACCACGCCACAAATAGAGTCCAAGATGTGCTTGCGCGTCAAGGATAAATGGAGATCATCAATCCAAGAGAAAAGGTCCTGTAAATTTGTCAGGCTAGGAGATGGAATTTGGAGCCATACAAATATTCTTTGCCAAACAGTAGTTGCGAGAGAGCAAAACCACAAAGAGTGGTTAATGTTTCCGACCCCTGTATCACAATCGAGCAAGATAGGGATAAAACATCAATCCCTTTCCTGCTAAGATTCCACCTTGTTGGAAGACGATCTCGGAGAGCCCTCCAGATGAATATGTTGATCTTCTTGGGGAGAAACCGATTCCACCTTGTCGCTATGCCATCGCTAGCGAGATAGATGTCATCAATGTGGACACGAGTTGAAATAACCGTGAACAAAGGATTCCCTATGTTCCAAGACCAGGAATCATCCGAGTCAGACAACATGGTATTCCCCAACAAATTAGAAAGAGAAGTAACATTGCTTGCACTTATACCAGACAAGATGGATCGACTCCAGTTAAAGCACCACCCGTTGTTCCAACAGTCACGAATTGAGCAGTCCTTATTTAAAGCAAGTCGGAAAAGGTGAGGAAATTGGTTCCGTAGAGGGGTATTATTAATCCATGTAGTGTACCAGAATTTGGTAGTGGAACCGTTATTAACATTACGTTTAAGAAAGGAGTGAGGAATGTAACCTTTCTCATGCATGGTGTTAATAGATCCAACTATACGGCCCCAAACACCACGGGAAGCTTGCTGGTGAAAAGAGGATGAGGGGTCTTCAATAACTCCATGAATAGAAGTGATCAGGCGAGACCATAAAGCTTGGGGAGAGTTAAGGAATCGCCAACGCCATTTCTGAAGGAGAGCTTGGTTCAAAAAAAAAGGCTACCAATACCGAGGCCTCCGTTATCTTTTGAGGCAAGAACCAATTTCCACGAGATCCATGAAATCTTTTTGTTGTTGTCGTCGCTTCCCCAGAAAAAATGAGTTATAATGGATTCGAGTTTTTTGTTAATGCAACTTGGCATGGGAAAAAGAGATAGGTAATACGTTCCAATGGATCCCAATACCGAAGCAATAAGGGTAGTCCTGCCACCAATGGAGAGCATGGAAGATTTCCATTTGGAAAGCCGTTTGGTAAACTTTTCGACAATGGGGTTCCAATTACTTGCTGTAGCCATGTTGCAGTCAATGGGTAAGCCAAGGTACATAAATGGTGTTTGTTTAGCGTTACATCCAGTGACAGTAGCCATACAACTCACCTCTTCAATAGGAACTCCAACACCAAAGAGATTTGATTTATGGAGGTTAATTTTAAGACCCGACACCTTGTGAAAGCAATCAAGAATAGAGGTCAACCTCTTGATATTGTCCCTAGTCCATTCCCCAATAAAAAGCGCGTCATCGGCAAAGAAGAGATGAGAGAGGTATACATTGTTAATTTTGATACCTCTATAAAGTACAACAGCAATAGCATCTTCGATGGCAACGTGGAGACCTTCCATAGCGATAATGAAAAGGAACGGGGATAAAGGATCCCCTTGACGAAGCCCACGGTTAATATTAAACTCACCAGTGGGGCTACCGTTTACCAAGATCGAAGAAGTAGCCGAATACAAACAGCCTGAAATCCATCTGATCCAAGATTCACTGAAGCCCATAAAGCGCATAACCTGAAATAAGAAATCCCAAGAAATGGAATCGAAAGCTTTTTCGAAGTCAATTTTGAACACCATTAACTTATGATGTTTCTTTTTACACCATCGTATCACCTCATTCACCATCAAAGGACCATCCAAAATTTGACGGTTTTTGATGAAGGCAAACTGTTCTTGACTAATCACAGAATCCATAACACGGGCTAGCCGATTCGCCAATACCTTAGCAATGATTTTGTATTGGCTTCCTATAAGGCTAATAGGGCGGTAATCACTCATCACCATTGGGTTATTAACCTTAGGAATGAGGGCGATGAAGGAGGCATTGCATCCACGGGGTAAAGAACCTGTGGAAAGGAAAGTTTGGACGAAAGCCAGGATATCAACTTTCAAGGTATCCCAGAATGTCTTGAAGAAAGCAAAGGAATAACCATCCGGCCCGGGAGACTTATCGGGGCCACAATCCCACACAACGTCTTTGACTTCCTGCTCACTAATGGGAGAAACCAAGCGGGAATTATGATCATCATAGAGTCTTTTATAGAAGGGACTTCTATTAATAAGGCTTGCCACGTCCACTTTTTTAAATTTAAGCGCGAAAAACGAATAGAAAGCATCTTTGATCTGGGAAGGATCCGTAAGCCATTGTCCTTCGTGATTAATCCCATGGATGGCGAGGTACCTGCGTTTTTTATTAATGATAGCATGAAAGAACTTAGTGTTTTCATCCGCCTCGATACCCCATTTGATCTTCGCCTTTTGAGAAGCGTCAAGGTTTTCTTGATTCTTGATATTGCGAAGACTAGCAATCCACTCAAGCCGTTGGGAGTCAGCATCGGAAACATCGATGTTATGGTCGAGGTTGTCATCGAAGTCCTTGATTTTCATGATGAGGTCTTCTTTGTCACGAAGTTGAGCAGATCTTCTATTTTTGGACCATTCTTTGATGATAGGCTTGAGATCTTTCAACTTATTCCTGAGTCTGGTTGCAGGGTTACTCCCAACAACGGTGTGGTAATTGTCCCAAAAATCAATGACAGAGTCAAGAAGACTTTTATCGGAAAGCCAGGAGTTGTAAAACTTGAAGGGGATAGGACCAAAATCAGAAGAAGATAGGGACAAAAAATGGGCTTATGATCCGAGATGTAACAGTCCAGAACTTGTGAAGCATAATTGTGAAGTAATGGGAGAGTATTTTCTGATATAATGAAGCAGTCTAACTTACTAAGTTTGTCGCCTCGGTTATTGATACGCGTGAATAAGTGACCTCCAAGAGGAAAGTCCCATAATTGGCCGTCGGTAATAAAATTATTGAAAGCGTTGGCTGAGGCAGGATTGAAGATGGTGCCAAATCTTTCAGAGCCAAATCTAACAACATTGAAGTCCCCAAAGATGAAGTAGTGACCAGTATTGTGCTCTTTGAAGTCGAGGATATATTGCCATAGCTCAATCTTTTTCCGATCATCTTGGGGGGCGTACACGTTAATCATAAAACACTGAAGCTTAAAAATGATCCAAATACCTTCCACAATAAGAAGATTCTCGAGCGGGAAAGTATTGAGGGAAGAGAAAACGTTGGGATCCCAAATTGAAACCAAACCACCAGATCTTCCAGAAGAAGGACTAACAGCATAGTCAAATTGATAGTTGCCCCATAAGCTTTTAATCTTGAAGGGATCAATTTTGAGAGAATGCGTCTCTTGAATACCGAGGAATGACACTTTATGTTTGGTGCAAAGCTTGGAAATAACTTTGCATTTATCCGCTCCCATACCACAAGTATTAAAGGACATGGTATTCATGATTTACCACTACTGACTCCAATGTTATCAATGAGTTTCTTGAGATCGTTCTTTGTTCCTTTCATGTCGTAACCCAACGCGTTCCCCATCTCTATATGGGATAAGAATGTATCAATCATTGATCCTTGTTTGTTATATGATTTAGAATGTGACTTGCTAATCCTTGAGGATTTAGCCGTTGCAAATGATGAGTTTGGCTGATGTTTGGCTGATGATTTAGCCGCTTGAGAGTTATCAGCATGTGTTTCAATTGGGTGATTCGATGGTGGTGCCTTGTTCTCGACTTGGGTTTCAGTTGGGTGGTTCGATGTTGGTACGTTGTTCTCTTGATTGGGGGAAGTATCCTCCGGGTTCTTAACATTCTGAGCGGGATCATTGGACCATTGGGTATCCAATATCACTTCTTCTTCGATAGGCTTACGTATCTCACCTTCCTCAAACTCATGAAAATCATCCTCGTTTGTATCATGATTATGTTTATCCGAGTTTCCGATTCAGATTTATTACTTGCCAATGATTCCAAAGGTTTGATATCAGGAATCCATCCCGAGAATTCCTTAACCAAGACATTATGAGCTTTCCCAAGAATCATCACCTTGCATGTTTCCAAGATTTGGCTTTGGATTTTAGATTTGATACAAACTCTGCCAATGGAGACGTTTTCTTGAGGGTCTTCATCAACAAACAAGGGTTCACCCCAAGTACTAGCAATCTTTTTGTAGGCATTACTAGTCCATGCTTTAAGCGGGAGACCGGTGATTTCGATCCAAACGACTCTTTCATCAGCTTTGAATGTGTGGATGACTTGCTTCATAGATGTAAAATACCATGACATCTCTTCACATTTTTGAAATTTAAGGCATGAATCATCCGAACCGAATTCAATCCATAGCCACAATCCACCAATATACTTACATTGGAAATCGTAAAACCCCTCTTTGTGAAGAACATTATTAATATTGAGGATGAGATGAATATCACGAACCTTTACAAGAAGAACGTTATTCATATCAGCGGTCTCCAGAAGGTCTGAATCATCAAGAGTAATGGATTTGAGAATGACCTTTTCTATTTGTTCCTTGATATGGGATGTCTTGCCGTTGAGAGCCGAAGCATATGAATAGTTAGGGTTTGCATGAGATGATGAAAGATTAGGTTTATGTTGATGATTGGTATGATTATTATGCGGTTTGGGAGAAGGATTTTGAGGGGCTGAAGGTTTTCTATCAAATCTGGCCTTGGCGGCAAAGAGATGATAGGAGCTGATCCAGATCTTGTTCAGGGATGCAATTAGGGTTTCAGTGTTCTGAACTTTCAGGAAGCGGACAAAGGTAAATGTCGCCCAGCTTTTGAAAGTTTCCTGGCAATGTAAACATCAGCCACCAATCCATGTTTCTCACAGATCTGCCAAAGATCCTTGGATCCAGTGGTGGTTGGGAAATTCGTGATGTAGATTGTATCAGAGACATCTTGGAGGTTTTTGAATTTAGGGTTGGTAGGGGGGGATGAGCGCCGCTCATGTGTGTGTTTTTTACAATACTTTCTGAAATATGTATTGCGTATACTAATGTAAATCTATGTGATAGTTTTATATTATCAAATGAAACAAGAGAAAACAAGATGAGAACTGTACATGCTTACAACGTGACAGTCGGTGGAGTTTTGGTTGCAGTCAATGTCACATCGGACGGAAGCGTCAGCTTTAGGGTGGGGCTTTGACACTTGAGATGGGGTGGGGTTGATTATTGTTGTTGTGTACACCAGCCATAGCTAAATCTTCACGAGTCTCGGGCTCAAAATAAGTTGAAGAGTGATGAGATGGCATTTATACATGATCTCATCATTCTTTTCGGGCTTTAAATGCATAAAAATGTCATAAAATACCATATATATGCTTGTGTTTGTTTACTTGTGATTTTTAGGTATGGATATCGTGAAAAAAGACAAAAGATCACAAGAAACAAGGAAAAACGGACACGAGAAGCGAAGCCGTACAAAGAACCGGGCCTTATTTCATGATTTATCCAACAAATACCCTTGAAGACATGCAATATTGATCCTCAATGAATGAAGAAATGACACTTAAAACCCTTATATATTCATAATTACAAGTTTGGTCCCTTAAGTTTGTCAAAATTACACAAATGGTCCTTCAACTTTGAAGAAATGGCAAGTTTAGTCCCTCAACAATTCTAAATTGTCAATTATGGTCCCTCATGGACTTAAAGTTGCATTGAAGACCTTTGAAGATCAACAATGTCCAAGATCAGCCCTTGAATTATCCAAAAATGGCAAAAACAACCCTTATAACCCTTTTGGAAAAGTCTTGTGCCAAAATTGTCAAGTCGTGGAAGTTATTTACAAAAGAAATGAAGTTTCATGGCTGAAAAACGTTTTTTACCTATTTCACCAAAGAACAAGGACTGAAATGGCCAATTTGAAACTTTCAAACCCAAAAATGCGCCAAACACCTTTTCTCCCCCAATTTCGGATCAAATGCACCACTGTTTACCTTTTTCACCACCCAGAATTTACTCCACTTAAACATGGGGTAATTTTCAATTACCCTTGCACACACTTGGTTCACATGTGCAGAAACACATCCCAACCTTAAAACCCTTAATCCCACTTACTATGGACCCCACCCCCAATTCCCGTTTAACCAATCACATGACTACTTGCCATCCAAGTCATCCAACGTGGCAAAATCAACAGCTGAGAGTCCTTGCTTCACTCCAAAGCTAAAATGAACATCCAAGATCACTTTGGACAGCTCACACCAAGAAAACGTCTAGAAGGCTCAAGGATAGAATAGGAATTTCACTTCTAGGGTTTGTGAATAGTGCTAGCATTGGCATTTGCCTATAAATAGACTCCTCAACCTGTGAGAGAGCTTTGTTCCAGTTTTAGGCTATTAATCTTTGTAATTCCTTTTTAAATTAATAAAAGTTGATTTTCTGAATTTTGAAATCTCTTTGATATTTGTTACAAGTTGGTGTTGGAATAGCCTAACTCTGAGTTCCACTTTGATATTTGAAGGTTTTTGAGGCAAGGTTTTAATCCATAAGGCTTGTGCTTCAAAAAATCAGGAAAGTACTTGTTTATTGTGCATCACTTTGTTTGTTCATCTTAGCAGGTACTTGGAAGCTGGTACTTGTTTTGCTAGTACCTAAGCTCAAACAATCCAGGGCCTGGATGTAGGTCTTGGAGGTTTGCACCTTCTTCCCTTTTCATTTTCTCTCTTATTTTTCTGATTTTGGTGATTATTGCATGATAGTTGTTGAATCTGTGATTTGATGGTTGATTATTGTTCATTTGGAGTTATTTGATGTTTATGAGGTGTTGTTAGTTTGATTTGTGGTTTGAAACTAGATAATCCTTTGAAAAATTGTGAAAACCTGTTTTTAAGGGGTGTTTGGGTCAACTGCATAATCTGGATTTGTGGTTTGTTAAGTGTTAGTTTTTTGCTTGTGGTTATTGGTACATGCTTATCTGATATACTTGGTCATATTGCTGCAATATTTGTGGTTTGAAACACCTTGTTTCATAAAAAGGGTATAAAATCTTGTTTACTTGGTAAAATTGGCTAGGATTTTGAGGACACCTAGATCTAATCATAGACTAGGGTTAACAAGTGTTAAATTTAGGTTAACTACACCAGGGAAAGAGATTTAAGTGCCTGAAATTGGATCTAGTGTCAAATAGATCAACAAAATTGTCTGCATATTGTTCATGTTCTTATCAGTAACTGTTTATGCTTTGATCTTGTTATTTACTTTGATTCAGTGTTTGATATAAGTTTATTTGTGCTTATTCATAGTTTATATAGCTTGTGTATGCATCCTGCTGAGTTTAGTTGGCTTATTCAGGCTTAATCTGCTTATTTGTGCATTACTGCTTATTTTCCATGTCTGTGCATAATCTGGTGACTGTTTGATCATTTCTGGCTTATTGTGTGAACCAAATTTGGATTTTCTTGTTGCTATTGACTCCTTGTGATTCACTGATCACAAGGGTGCCCTTGTTTCCAATTGAATCCAACTAAAACTCTCTAAAAAGCTTGGTCAAATAGTCAAAGCAGTGGGAACCAGTTCCTACTGAAAGTTGCCACTGCTAGTGTTAATTGGGTTTTAGCTTATCAATAAGCTATAATAGCTTATTTTAACCAGCAACAACTTGGATTTTGTAATAGGTGCTCATTATTTGACCCATTTGTTCATACTGGAGCATTTGGTGGGTTGACTTTAGGGTTTGACTAGAAAACTAACTTAATTGACTTTTTCATAAGTGCTTATTGGCTTATTCTGGCTTATTGATTTTGCTTATTGGAATTTTGTTGATTGTTTTGGCTTATTGAGTTCATTTGTGACATTTTGCAAGTTGAATCAAGTCCTGAGGTGCCTTATTTCTCAAAAACGACTATTTTGTCTTTTAGTGAAATATTACTTTGCTTATTTCTGGCTTATTGATTGTGCTTTTTCAAAATTTCTTTTTACAGATCTCTTAAGCATCCCAAAAGAAGGTTGTGTGTCAAATTAGAGCTTATGGCATTAGCTTATTGCTTAATGGGCTAAAAAGCCCAATAAGGAAAAGTTGTTTGCATAATAAGCTGTGATAAGCTTACTTTCAGCTTTTGGGCCTTTAGAGTTTTGTGTTTAGAATCAAATTTTAAGTCAGATAGGGCTTTTCCAAATCAATTGGGCCAAGTTTTACTTTTTGGGCTAAAAAGCCCATTTGTGTTGACTGAATTTGGTTTTGGCCCATTTAAGGGCCCAATAGAGGTATTCTGGTCATTTCACTTTGATTTTCTATTTATTTAAGTTAAAATAAACTAGTTTGCAAGTTTTTAAAATTTTTTACAATTTTTGGATTTTTAATATTATTTTATTATTATTTTTCAAATTGCACATTTTTCAACTTTTTATATTTTTCTTAGCTTAAATACATTAAAATAGGATTTTTGCAACTTTTAGAATAATTTTATCACTTTTAGATTAATTTTATAATTATTTTAAGTTTTAATAGTATTTAAATCATTTTAAATAGTTTTTCTTAGTTTAAAATTTTCTAAAAATAGTTTTTAATCTTTTTAGGTCATTTTAGAGGTTTACCAATTGAAAAATCTTTATTAGGGCTTTTTGATAATTTATTTGATTTTTAGGGCTATAATTAGCATTTAAAAATTGAATATTTAATTATTTAAAAGGTTTGAAAAAGTTTAGATCATTGGTAAACTCTTAGTTTATTTATTTTGATTTTTGGTGAATTTTTGGTAATTTTTAGAATTAATTTTTACTTTTGTAGTTTTTACGGTTTTACGTTTTGTCGTCGTAGTATTAATTTCCCGTCCTCGTCATCTTCTTTTCTCTTCCCCTTCTAAACCAATTATTAATCTCAAACATTTAACAAGTTTTTCACACACATATACCTCCTTGGGAAACGAACTTTCATATCATAAGGGTCATTAGTGTTTACGTTTTCCTAAACGTACACTTAATACTTACCGCTTTTACGCTCCTTTTCCTAAAGGTCGTATTTTACCACAATCATTTTGGCGCCGCTGCCGGGGAGGTGTGTCGTGATTAATTTGCATTATTAACCATAAATAGTATTTGTATTAGTAGAAATCTACTAATACGTATTATCGATTTTCTTGGTTTTTCTTGTGAAAATATTATTACTATATTGTATTAAGTATCACAACAAATAAACAATATCTCCAAAAGTGTGAAAACACAACCTTAATTGGGATTTGATCTCCTAATTATTGTATTCGAATCTCAAACAAAAAGAAAAAGGCAAAAATAGATAAATACTTTCGTGAAGCTCGATTTTGAAAAATACGAACTATAAGGTGGGTATAAGGCGGGTATTATAAAATATACCCTAAGGAAAAAGGCTCTTAAGTGCTTCGCGCCGCCTCGTTTCCCCGCTTGCTTGTGAGTATTTTGAGATTGAAGGCTAATCGAGGGTTTTGCCGCCCAAAGTATTATTACGTATAATATATTTGCTTGGTTTCTTTGTGATTAAACCCTCTTGAACAATTTGATTTTCAGCGAAGTTCTAAAGTCATTCGTAGGCGTTCACTCCACATGATCGTTTTCATTCCTTTGAGGCTTCTTTAATCAAGAGTTTGATTCGATGAGAGATTTTGTAGATTGTTGTCTACGAAGATACACCAAAATCCAAAAAAAATAAATACAATAAAAAACACAAAAAAATTGAAAATTCACAAAACACCCAAAAAGAATCTTCTTTGCTCACCTCCCATTCTTCGTGAAGTTTATGATCACTCGTAATCAAGCAAAACGAGCTCGTAAACGTCTTCAAAAGCAAGCCAATCAAGAGACGTTGATTGAAGAACAACCTCCAATTGTTGAACCTATTGTAGAACACGAAGTCGTCATGGCTAATCGTACTATGATGGAGTTGCTACAAGCACCCACCGAGGGTTTTGGAGAGGCCATTGTGATTCCCGCTATCCTTGCGGAGAATTTCGAGATTAAGACGGGTTTAATGTCAATGTTGCAAGCAAATAAGTTTAGAGGTCATGAGAAAGACAACCCGCACTATCACATTAGGAATTTTAATCGTCTCACCGCTACTAGCAACTTTAAGGATGTTCCACATGACGCCATTAAGATGATGTTGTTTCCATACTCGTTAGATGGACCCGTTAAAATTTGGCTTGAGAAAGAACCGCCAAATTCAATTTTGACATGGGGTGATCTCGTTTCTAAGTTTGTGAACAAGTTTTTTCCACCATCTAAAACAACACATTTGAAAAATGAGATTTCACGATTTGTTCAAAGAAATAATGAAAGTTTTTCAATGGCACGGGAACGCTTTAAAGAAATGTTACATGAATGTCCACACCATGGTTTTTCGGAATTACATCAAATTGATACTTTTTATAATGGGCTTAATGATCATGAACGAGATTACTTGAATGCCGCCGCGGGTGGTAATTTTTTGTGCAAAACGACCGATGAAGCTTTAAAGATTATCGAGAATAGATCTAAGGTTTATAGCCCTCGTAACACACCGAGTGTTGCCAATTTGGGTTCGTCATCGTCGTCATCGTCTCGTAGCATTAATGCCTTACATGATGAAGCTAATGAGGAAAATCGGTTTTTCGATAGATTTGCTAATCTTATGTCCCATTGGAAAGCTCAAGAAGCTTCAAATTCCGCTTCAGTTAAAGCGGTTGCTAAGAGTTGCTTGTCGTGTGGTGGAGCTCACGATCTTTCCAAGTGCATTACCGCAGATGGTAACACTTCGAGTGCTTATGTAGCAACGGGAACTTACAACCAAAACGGTCAAGGTTCCCGCCCAAATCAAGCTCCACCAAATCAAAATGCTAATAACTATCGAAACAACAACCAAGGTGGTAATTACCAAGGCAATTCACGTAACTACAACAAAGGGAATTATAAAAGTGGGAATGGACAAGTGACTAATCAAAACCAAAACCGTGATTTTCAAAACACTACACAAGGTTTTCAAAATGCTCACACTAAAAATCTTCAAGGAGAATTTTTGGATTATGCTAAAGCAAATGATACTAAATTTGATAACATGCAATGTGAGATGATTAGCTTAAGATCCGAGTTGAAAAACAAGCTTAAAAATGAACTTGCTAATGAACTTAAAACTCATGCAAATAAAATGGAAGGAAATGTCCAACGTCTTCAACAAAATCAACAAAAGATGGAATTAGGACAACATGAGATTAAGCAAGAGTTGTTAAAAGCGGATGCTAGGCAATCTAAATTTGAGGACCGAATGGCTAAAATGTTTGAAGCAATCATGTGTAAACCCTCTTCCTCGGGTGGTCTTCCTAGTGATACCATTGCAAACCCGAAGGGAGAAATGAAGGTTATTACTACACGAAGTGGTAAAACTTTCAAGGAACCAATCTCTCGTCTAAGTACTTCTACGGAGAAGGAAATCGAGAAAGAACCCGAGGTGATGGTCGAAAAGGAGCACATTACGATCCCACGAAGTACCGCTCAAACCACACCTACGGTTGAACCAATACCAATTGTGGAACCCGAGATTCCAAGGCCGTTGCCTAATGTCCAACCCACACCACCCTTACCTTACCCTTTGAGACGAAACAAAGAGAAATTGCAAGAACGTAACAAACAACAAATCGAGCTTTTTATAAAAATGTTTCAACAAGTGCATTTTGATGTGAGTTTAGCCGACGCGTTGTTGTATATGCCTTGTTTCGCTTCCACTTTTAAAAGTATGATGAGCGATAAGGAAAAGCTTTCAAAGCTTGCTAATTGTTCTTCGGTTTATCTTAACCGCATACCGGAAAAAGTTAGTGACCCCGGAAAGTTTCTCATTCCTTGTGACATACAAGATATGAAAGAATGCCTCGCCTTGGCCGATATTGGTGCGAGCATTAATTTGATGCCATTTTCCATTTGGAAATCGCTTTCGCTTCCGGCTCTTATTCCTTCGAACATGTCTACCGAGATGGCCGATCATTCTACGATTTTAGCATGTGGAGTAGCCGAAGATATTTTCGTGAAAGTGGGGAAGTTCTACTATCCCGTTGATTTTATAGTAGTTGACATCCCCGCGGATCCTCAAGTTCCTCTAATTTTAGGTCGTTCATTTTTAGACACCTCGAGATCGCTTATCGACGTTCATGCAAGAACTATCACTTTGAGATTCAACAAAGAGGAACTTGTTATAAACGCTACTCAAAACTCGAAACCTTCTCATGTTTATGCAATCGCTACCATCAATCACATTGACATTGTTGATGTGGTTTGCGATGAGTTTTCACAAGAAGTGTTAGGTTTTTCCGATAGCTCGTCAAGTGGCAATCCCACTGTTTTAGATCCGATTCTTGCTAATTCCACACCAAATCTCACTCCATTACAAGAAGGCGATCTCACTTCAAATGAAATCGACAATGAAGATGAGGTGTTGATTAGTGATGATACTTCTATTCCACCATTTCTTCCGCCGATGGAAGTTATGAGTGTTGAACCAAAATCTTTAATCGAGGAACCACCTATCCTTGAATTGAAAGATCTTCCTTCTCACCTTGAATACGCATTCTTGGATGGTGATGACAAGTTGCCGGTTATTATTGCAAGAGGTCTTGCTAATGATGAAAAAACCGAGCTCTTGAAAGTTCTAAAAGCTCATAAAGGGGCAATTGCGTGGAAAATTTCCGACATTAAGGGTATTGACCCAAAATTTTGTACTCACAAGATTTTAATGGAGGAGGACTACAAGCCCGCAATTCAAAGTCAAAGAAGGGTGAATCCCAAAATTCACGATGTCATTAAAAAGGAAGTGTAAAAACTCCTTGACGCGGGAATGATTTATCCTATCTCCGATAGCCCATGGGTGAGCCCAATCCATTGTGTCCCTAAAAAGGTAGGAATGACCGTTGTGCCTAATGAAAACAACGAGTTAATTCCCACTCGTGTTGTGACCGATTGGAGGGTGTGTATTGACTACTGAAAGTTAAATGACGCCACTCGTAAAGACCACTTTCCTTTGCCCTTCATGGATCAAATGTTGGAGCGACTCGCGGGAAATGAATTCTGTTGCTTTTTAGATGGTTTTTCTGGTTACTTTCAAATCCCTATCGACCCTCGTGATCAAGAGAAGACTACTTTTACGTGTCCTTATGGAACGTTCGCTTATCGTAGGATGCCTTTCGGACTTTGTAATGCACCGGGTACGTTTCAACGGTGTATGATGGCGATTTTTCACGATATGATCGAGAAGTCGATGGAAGTGTTTATGGATGACTTCTCGGTGTTTGGCAATTCGTTCACGTCGTGTTTATCTAATCTCGAGCAAATTTTAAAACGTTGTGAAGAAACCAATCTTGTGCTTAATTGGGAAAAATGTCATTTTATGTGTAAACAAGGAATCGTCTTAGGACATAAGGTGTCGAAAGCGGGGATTGAGGTCGATAAAGCTAAGGTAGACGTCATCGCCAAGTTACCTCATCCCAAAACCGTTAAGGGAGTTAGGAGTTTCCTAGGCCACGCGGGCTTTTATCGTCGTTTCATCAAGGACTTTTCGAAAATCTCTCGACCTATGACACACCTTCTCGAGAAGGATGCTCCTTTTAATTTCAATGAGGATTGTGTTAGAGCTTTCGAAACTCTCAAAAGGAAACTTACCGAAGCTCCCATTCTTGTTGCTCCTAATTGGGAATTACCCTTTGAAATCATGTGCGATGCAAGTGATTATGCTATAGGGGCCATCTTAGGGTAACGTTATGACAAGCATTTCTGTCCCATCCATTATGCTAGTAAGACGATGACCGAGGCTCAATTAAAGTACACCACAACGGAAAAGGAATTCCTTGCCGTGGTCTATGCTTTTGAGATATTCCGACCTTATCTCGTCTTAACTAAAAGCATCGTGTATACCGACCATTCGGCTATCAAGTATCTCTTAGCTAAGCAAGATGCTAAGCCGAGATTGCTTCGTTGGATGCTCCTCCTCCAAGAATTTGATGTCACCATGCTTGACAAAAAGGAGCCGAGAATCTAGCGGCCGATCATCTCTCTCGTCTAGAAGATCCTCACAAAGATGTTTTCGAGAACAAGGAAATCACCGAAACATTTCCTCTCGAGACTCTCGGTGTAGTGAATTCTAAAGACACCACCACATGGTTTGCCGACATTGCAAATTACCATGCGGGCAATTTCATAATCAAGGGTATGACGACACAACAAAAGAGAAAATTCCTTCGTGACGTCAAGTTCTATTTTTGGGACGACCCTTATCTCTTTCGGGTTTGTGCGAATCAACTCGTTCGACGTTGTGTTTTTGGTGCCGAAGCTTCTAATATCCTTAGAGCTTGTCACGAGGGACCCACGGGTGGTCACCATGGTGCTAATCTCACGGCTAAGAAAGTGTTCGATGCCGGTTTCTTTTGGCCTTCTATCTATCGTGATGCACACGCACTTGTGAAGTCGTGTGATTCGTGCCAACGTCAAGGAAAATCGTCTCAACGTGATGAAATGCCACAAAACATAATTCAAGTGTGTGAGATTTTTGACATATGGGGAATAGACTTTATGGGGCCGTTCCCATCGTCTCATGGCAACAAATATATCCTCGTCGCGGTGGACTACCTTTCTAAGTGGGTGGAAGCTAAGGCTTTGCCTACTAATGATGCTCGTGTGGTAGTGAAGTTTTTGAAGCAATTATTCTCTCGGTTCGGAACCCCTCGTGCTATTATAAGCGATCGTGGAAACCATTTTTGTAATGACCAATTCGAGAAGGTTTTAAAGAAATATGGAGTTACTCATCGTCTTTCTACGGCTTATCACCCGCAAACGAGTGGGCAAGTCGAGGTTTCGAACCGAGCTTTGAAGAGGATTTTAGAAAGGTCGATTGGAGAAAACCGTGCTTCATGGTCCGACAAACTCGACGACGCTTTATGGGCCTTTAGGACCGCTTATAAGACACCTATCGGTTGCACTCCTTATAAGTTAGTCTATGGAAAGAATTGTCATTTGCCCATTGAATTGGAGCACAAGGCATATTGGGCCCTTAAGCATGCAAACTTTGACTTGAAGACCACGGGAGATCACCGGAAAATACAATTGAATGAATTGGATGAATTAAGAGATAATGCTTATGAAAATTCATTGATTTTTAAAGAAAAGACTAAAAAGTTTCATGATGCAAAGATTAAAAACCGGGTTTTTAACGTTGGTGATCAAGTGTTACTTTTTAACTCTCGACTTAAGATATTTTCTAGGAAATTGAAATCTCGTTGGTCGGGTCCATTCACCATTACACAAATGTTTCCTTATGGGACCATCGAGCTAGCTCAAGATGATGGTCCTAATATCAAGGTGAATGGACATAGGCTTAAGCATTACTTTGGTGGGGAAATTCCTTCAATGGTTGCCCTCGACCAAGTCACCTTCCCCAATGATAATTAGCATTGAGGGGATCGAGTCGAGCTCACTCGGTAATCAAAAACGAGGTGCCTCGTGAGGGAGATCCCATGCTTATCCTTTTATGCTTACTATTCACTAATAAGGGGCTTGTACCCTTCCAACTCGTTGTCTCGTGGTTGTTTGTGATTGTGTTATCTAGATCATCATCATCATCATCATCTACCATTGAAGACTATCGTGTTCGTTTACGTGAGCCTCCATCGTTTGCTTGAAGAAGTTTCTCACGAATCCATGACATATCTTTTATTGTTCTAACAATTATCTTTTAGCATAATTAATAAACGGCTTTAGATATATTATTGATCACCCTTTCCATGCTAGATCCTAAGCATTCGATTTTTCGTCTCTAGTATGGGGGTGCTCCACCCTTAGACTCGAAACATTGAGGATAATGTTTACTTTTAGTATGGGGGGGGGTGAATAGGTACTTGCTTTGCTACGCCCTCACGCTTTCCAATTTTCAATGTTTTGTTTTGGTTGCTAATAAGGCTAAAAAATGGCCAATTTTTAAAATTTTTCTTAGTTTTCATAAGTGTTTTTAAGACACGAATGTATATTTTCCGATGGGTAGAATAAAGAGCTAATTTTCGACTTGATGGGCATTTGGATCCATTTACATTCCTTAACCCGCTCAATTCAAGTTTTGCTAGACTTTTATATAGGGAGCTTTAAAACGCGAAAGTCTTAGCTCATTCGGGTTAAGAACAAGAACTTTTCGCAAGTTCCTATAATTGATCCTAGAAAGTCACTTATCAAGGGAACTATAAAATGCATTCTCTAAACTTGAAAAAGTCTAAGAAAGTGCAAGATCCTATAGGTGGCTTGAAAACCCAAAACTTTGATTTGATATAGTCTTAATGAAAGCTAATCCAAATTTGGCTTAATTTTTACTTGCATGGCTAAGTATTCACGAGTCTCTTTAATTAGAGGTCTTTATATAGTGAAGAACGAGAGATGATAGAGTTAGACAAGTGATCATGCTAAACGTAGAACATGAAAATGTTCTTTCAAAAACTCATATGTTTGTAATTGTGGCTTTTTCTTCCCATAAGATCAATGCATTAGGAATAAATAATAATTACAATAAGTAAGGTCGTACGATTTGAAAGGTTACTTAGCCTCTAGCGCAAGATCTTTAAAAGTTGCTCGGGGTTGAATAGAGTTCATAGCCAAGGCATAACTTATTGAAGCGGGACGCGAAGATTGGTGATCATCCAAAAAGGCCCTAACAAGGCATGAGGAGCCCTATTTTGTTGCTAAAGATCTAAGATGATGTGAAGTATCATTATTCCTAAATCAATATAAAGGATTGAGACACACGACGAAAAGCAATTACTCCCCTAAAGATCATGGAGAAAGTCTATCCAAAAAGACCCTTACAAGGTATGAGGATAAATATATCCAAGTCCGAAAAGGAGGCGGATCGTTGTATATCAAAATCCAAAGTAAAGATTAAAGAAAAATGATGAAGTCGTGGTCCAAATATGAAGAATCTCTCAAAAATGTCAAGTGAAGAAATTCCAAATATATGAAGAGAAGACCATAATTTCAAGAACGTCTTCCCAAGATTTGAAGAATGAAGTACATGCCAAATATCGGTCCGAGAAAGGTCTCAAATCGTGAAACGAGTTATGCCAAGATATGAACTTAAGGAGATACACGAGAAGCCGTTTTAAAAGATTTTGTCCTTCGGCTAACTATCGATCAAATCGTGCTACTTTGCTTTCGGACTAATAACTACTCAAATAAGTCAATATGAATCACTTGTGATCCATGACAAATAGTAAAAAAATGCTAGTAACCCATTTCCTTTTATAATAACTAGGATTGCGGGGAGAAAAAGTATTACACAATTTGGACGTATGAGTAGTGTTAGCATTGTGACTTGTACCAACAATGATCTCGTTTTTGCACTTAGCATGGAATGTATGACAATCAAGGATGACGAAGTTTACTCTAAGGGACATTTGCTTATTTCTAATCTTTGACCTTAAAAGTCACTTTAGTGATGAAAATCATACATTATGTCTTTACACATCTTCGTAGTATGTTGCAAGTCTTTTACTCTTCAATAAAGGTTAATAAAATTGAACTTTGGTGATGCTTAGATACTTTATTCTAGCATTGCGTGAGGGCACGACAATGGCTTAGTATGGGGGAGTGATGAGATGGCATTTATACATGATCTCATCGTTCCTTTCGGGCTTTAAATGCATAAAAATATCATAAAATACCATATATATGCTTGTGTTTGTTTACTTGTGTATTTTAGGTATGGATATCGTGAAAAAATACAAAAGATCACAAGAAACAAGGAAAAACAGACACGAGAAGCGAAGCCGTACAAAGAACCGGGCCCTATTTCATGATTTATCCAACAAATACCCTTGAAGAGTTGAAGACATGCAAGATTGATCCTCAATGAATGAAGAAATGACACTTAAAACCCTTGTATATTCATAATTACAAGTTTGGTCCCTTAAGTTTGTCAAATTACACAAATGGTCCTTCAACTTTGAAGAAATGGAAAGTTTAGTCCCTCAACAATTCTAAATTGCCAATTATGGTCCCTCATGGAGTTAAAGTTGCATTTAAGACCTTTGAAGATCAACAATGTCCAAGATCAGCCCTTGAATTATCCAAAAATGGCAAAAACAACCCTTATAACCCTTTTGGAAAAGTCTTGTGCCAAAATTGTCAAGTTGTGGAAGTTATATACAAAGGAAATGAAGTTTCATGCCTGAAAAACGTTTTATACCTATTTCCCCAAAGAACAAGGACTGAAATGGCCAATCTAAAACTTTCAAACCCAAAAATGCGCCAAACACCTTTTCTCCCCCAATTTCGGATCAAATGCACCACTGTTTACCTTTTTCACCACCCAAAATTTACTCCACTTAAACATGGGGTAATTTTCAATTACCTTTGCACACACTTGATTCACATGTGCAGAAACACATCCCAACCTTAAAACCCTTAATCCCACTCACTATGGACCCCACCCCCAATTCCCGTTTAACCAATCACATGACTACTTGCCCTCCAAGTCATCCAACGTGGAAAAATCAACAGCTGAGAGTCCTTGCTTCATTCTAAAGCTAAAATGAACATCCAAGATCACTTTGGACAGCTCACACCAAGAAAACGTCTAGAAGGCTCAAGGATAGAATATGAATTTCACTTCTAGGGTTTGTGAATAGTGCTAGCATTGGCATTTGCCTATAAATAGACTCCTCAACCTGTGAGAGAGCTTTGTTCCAGTTTTAGGCTATTAATCTTTGTAATTCCTTTTTAAATTAATAAAAGTTGATTTTCTGAATTTTAAAATCTCTTTGATATTTGTTAAAAGTTGGTGTTGGAATAGCCTAATTCTGAGTTCCACTTTGATATTTGAAGGTTCTTGAGGCAAGGTTTTAATCCATAAGGCTTGTGCTTCAAAAAATCAGGAAAGTACTTGTTTATTGTGCATCACTTTGTTTGTTCATCTTAGCAGGTACTTGGAAGCTAGTACTTGTTTTGCTAGTACCTAAGCTCAAACAATCCAGGGCCTGGATGTAGGTCTTGGAGGTTTGCACCTTCTTCCCTTTTCATTTTCTCTCTTATTTTTCTGATTTTGGTGATTATTGCATGATAGTTGTTGAATATGTGATTTGATGGTTGATTATTGTTCATTTCGAGTTGTTTGATGTTTATGAGGTGTTGTTAGTTTGATTTGTGGTTTGAAACTAGATAATCCTTTGAAAAATTGTGAAAATAGGTTTTTAAGGGGTGTTTGGGTCAACTGCATAATCTGGATTTGTGGTTTGTTAAGTGTTAGTTTTGTGCTTGTGGTTATTGGTACATGCTTATCTGATATACTTGGTCATATTGATGCAATATTTGTGGTTTGAAACACCTTGATTCATAAAAAGGGTATAAAATCTTGTTTACTTGGTAAAATTGGCTAGGATTTTGAGGACACCTAGATCTAATCATAGACTAGGGTTAACAAGTGTTAAATTTAGGTTAACTACACCAGGGAAAGAGATTTAAGTGCCTGAAATTGGATCTAGTGTCAAATAGATCAGCAAAATTGTCTGCATATTGTTCATGTTCTTATCAGTAACTGTTTATGCTTTGATCTTGTTATTTACTTTGATTCAGTGTTTGATATAAGTTTATTTGTGCTTATTCTTAGTTTATATAGCTTGTGTATGCATCCTGCTGAGTTTGGTTGGCTTATTCAGGCTTAATATGCTTATTTGTGCATTACTACTTATTTTCCATGTCTGTGCATAATCTGATGACTGTCTGATCATTTCTGGCTTATTGTGTGAACCAAATTTGGATTTTCTTGTTGCTATTGACTCCTGGTGATTCACTGATCACAAGGGTGCCCTTGTTTCCAATTGAGTCCAACTAAAACCCTCTAAAAAGCTTGGTCAAATAGTCAAAGCAGTGGGAACCAGTTCCTACTGAAAGTTGCCACTGCTAGGGTTAATTGGGTTTCAGCTTATCAATAAGCTATAATAGCTTATTTTAACAAGCAAAAACTTGGATTTTGTAATAGGTGCTCATTATTTGACCCATTTGTTCATACTGGAGCATTTGGTGGGTTGACTTTAGGGTTTGACTAGAAAACCAACTTAATTGACTTTTTCATAAGTGCTTATTGGCTTATTCTGGCTTATTGATTTTGCTTACTGGAATTTTGTTGATTGTTTTGGCTTATTGAGTTCATTTGTGACATTTTGCAAGTTGAATAAAGTCCTGAGGTGCCTTATTTCTCAAAAACGACTATTTTGTCTTTTAGTGAAATATTACTTTGCTTATTTCTGGCTTATTGAGTGTGCTTTTTCAAAATTTCTTTTTACAGATCTCTTAAGCATCCTAAAATAAGGTTGTGTGTCAAATTAGAGCTTATGGCATTAGCTTATTGCTTAATGGGCTAAAAAGCCCAATAAGGATAAACTGTTTGCATAATAGGCTGTGATAAGCTCACTTTCAACTTTTGGGCCTTTAGAGTTTTGTGTTTAGAATCAAATTTTAAGTCAGATAGGGCTTTTCCAAATCAATTGGGCCAAGTTTGACTTTTTGGGCTAAAAAGCCCATTTGTGTTGACTGAATTTGGTTTTGGCCCATTTGAGGGCCTAATAGGGGTATTCTGGTCATTTCACTTTGATTTTCTATTTATTTAGGTTAAAATAAACTAGTTTGCAGGTTTTTAAATTTTTTTACAATTTTTGGATTTTTAATATTCTTTTAATATTATTTTATTATTATTTTTCAAATTGCACATTTTTCAACTTTTTACATTTTTCTTAGCTTAAATACATTAAAATAGGATTTTTGCAACTTTTAGAATAATTTTATCACTTTTAGATTAATTTTTATAATTATTTTAAGTATTAATAGTATTTAAATCATTTTAAATAGTTTTTCTTAGTTTAAAAATTTCTAAAAATAGTTTTTATTCTTTTTAGGTCATTTTAGAGGTTTACCAATTGAAAAATCTTTATTTGGGCTTTTAGATAATTTATTTGATTTTTAGGGCTTTAATTAGCATTTAAAAATTGAATATTTAATTATTTAAAAGGTTTGAAAAAGTTTAGATCATTGGTAAACTCTTAGTTTATTTATTTTGATTTTTGGTGAATTTTTGGTAATTTTTAGAATTAATTTTTACTTTTGTAGTTTTTACGGTTTTACGTTTTATCGTCGTAGTATTAATTTCACGTCCTCGTCATCTTCTTTTCTCATCCCCTTCTAAACCAATTATTAATCTCAAACATTTAACAAGTTTTTCACACACATATACCTCCTTGGGAAATGAACTTTCATATCATAAGGGTCATTAGTGTTTACGTTTTCCTAAACGTACACTTAATACTTACCGCTTTTACGCTCCTTTTCCTAAAGGTCGTATTTTACCACAATCAAAGATCTAGTACGCATACACCTGCAAAAGCAAAAGAAAAAGATACCAAAGAAATAGAGAATATATATGTATGTGTAAAAATAAAAATAAAAATCTTTTTGGATTTTTTGAAATTTTTTTAATTTTTATGGATTTCTAACAATTTTTAACAAGAAAAATAACGTTCACGAGTAAACGGATCCCAAAATTCAACGCGTCTCTCACAGAAAACCGTTAATCTTCACGAAAAGTGCCGGCAGCGGCGCCATTTAATACATGGATTTTCCAAGTATAAAATTTTATCGTCCCAGTCTCTTCGAATTGATTACTAGTTTAAGTGCGACTCAGTCGTCTTTTGGTGGGAAACAATAGATTTGTCGTTGTAGTAAAGTTAATGTGCCAAACTTAAAAGTAAATGACAGTAATTAAATTTAAAACTAATTAAAAACGTAAATGGTGCAATATTAAAACTTTTAAAAGTAAATTTAATTAAAAGACAAAAAATTAAAGCTTGACGGAAAGTAAATTGACAATGTAATAAAAGTGTGAACTTTAAAATCAAACTAAGACAAAGCAATTAAAATAACACTAAAGAAAAATGGCGGGAAAAATAAATGCTTAAAAATAAAAGGGAAGTAAACAGAACCTGAGTTGGAACCCGAGATACTGTCACTATCCGGAATACCAAAACTTACTCTTATCCGGAATAAATTTGTCACTTTTATCCGGAATCTGAATCTGCTGCTTATCCGGAATTCCTTGAATCTGCTTATCCTGAATAACCCTCGAACTGCTTATCCGGAATATGTTTAAAGGCTTATCTGGAATCCTTCTCTGCTGAAGCTTATCCGGAATACCCCAAACAATGTCTTATCCGGAATTCCCTTCGAAGCCTTATCCGGAATCTCCTGATGACCACTATTCGGAATAAGTTCCGAATTCTTATCCGGAATAAGATATTAACCCTTATCCGGAATATCCTCAAGTTTCTCCTTATCCGGAATTGACTTCAGCTGGTTATTCGGAATAAGATTTTTGCTTATATCCGGAATACTAGGGTTTTATATAACCCGGATAACAATTAAAATCAAATAAGCTACAAACTAAAATTAAGCTAAAAACAAATAAGCACTTAATCAAAACTTTTACCAAATCAAACTTAAGAAAAACAAATAAGCCAAAATTTAAAAACTTTTAAAAACACTAAATAATAAAAATATTTTAGAACAACTTTGTATAAAAATTAACTAATAAGCACTTAATTAAATTTAAGAAAAACACAATAAGCTATAAAATCAATAAGCTAACACAATCATAAAAAAATTATGACAAATAATCAAATAAGCATGACAACAAGCACATAAGCATAAAGATTAAATCAAGAACAAGAAAGGTAGAATGAGAGATTAATTAAAAACTTGATTAAAATTAAGATTCAACAATTAAAGTAAAGACAAGAATTAAAAGCTTACAAATTTAAGGTGCAAGACAAGAAATTAAAGGTGCAATTAAGTAAATGACATTAAGAAAAGTGCAAGTAATTAAAATGGAAGACTAGTTTGTCAAGTTAGCCAACACCTCCTAATGTGTCATTAGAAGGGTATTTATAGTGATTAGGGAGGTAAGCGTGTTGGAAGCTTCCTTTTTTCTTTCTTTCTCGTC
This sequence comes from Glebionis coronaria, assembly GCA_025667525.1. NCBI lineage: Eukaryota > Viridiplantae > Streptophyta > Magnoliopsida > Asterales > Asteraceae > Glebionis > Glebionis coronaria. Next base: position 183,342,086 of record CM046881.1, read on the forward strand.
TTTTCGTCTTCTAAATTCTTTGACTTTTTCGACTTTGTCTCAGGATTAATTGAACTCGTCTTATAATTTCTTCATTAATTATACTTGAGTTCTTCGGCTTTATTAAACTTCCGTCTTTAGACTTTTTCTTCGATAAATCTTCAGAATAGGCCTTGGACTTCCGTTCTTTTTACACTCTGGATCTTTTGACTTCGTCTTTTGTCTTTTTGTTCGATAAAAGCCAATGAAAGCCCGTGTTTTTTCCCTTTTCATATTTTGGTCCTAATCACAACAAAAACACAAACCACACATAATTCCGACATTTACGACATAAAATACACGTTTTGGCTTGGTTATTATTATAATTAAGTGGTAAAAGGATAAGTGTTTTCACACTTATTAATAATAATAACAACAATGTTCCCCCACCTGATCTTAGGACAATGGAGGAGCTTTGTTAACCTACGAGAATGGACGAGGAGGACCAATTGGGCCGATGAAAATCACGGCTCGGAGTTTTCGTTGAAGCATCACATGATCCAACAAGTTCAAAACACTTGTCCGTTTCGCGGATTACCGGATGATGATGCCAACAAACACCTCGACAAATTCATTACCGTTACTCAAAGCATGAAGTTGCCGGTGTTACTATGGATTTTCTTCGCCTTCACCTATTTCCACACACCTTATCCCACCATGCTGAAAAATGGTTTGATCGTCTTCCGAAGAATTCAATTCATACTTGGGATGAGATGACTCAACGCTTTTTGTCGCGCTACTTTCCACCATCCATGGTCACGAGCCTTCGAAATCAAATTAGTGGATTTACTCAAGAACCCGATGAATCACTTTTTGATGCTTGGGAACGATATAATGTTTTGATCGATCGATGTCCAAACCACAACATGCTCCCCGTTACTTTGATTGATACTTTATACAACGGTTTAACTTTTCGTGATCGTGATACGATTAATGCAGCCGCCGGTGGCACATTTATGAAAAGAAGACCCGAGGAGTGTAGAGAGCTTATAGAGAACATGACTACTCATCACAAAAATTGGGATTCATCCGCATCCTCAAGATCAAACCCGAGATTCAATGTTTCTTCTACTTCTTCAAACCCTGATATCACCGAATTGACCCGCGCAATGGTCGAAATGAGCAAAAACATAAAACTCTTGGCTACAAATCAACAACAACAAGTTAAAGTTGTTGCAACTTCTTATGAGACCTGCGGCGGTCCTCATTCATACACTGATTGTCCTTCTACTCATGACAATCCGGAAAATGTGTATGCAGCTTATGGTAACTATTCAACGGAAAACCATCAAGCTCGACAACAAGGTGATCGTAACTTGCTAAGTTACCGTTCTAACAACTTTCTTTCACCCGGTTTTTCTCCTCAAAACCACAACCCCAACAACTACAATAGAACCCACCTCAAGCTTCTAATCCTTATCACCTACCCGCTCAACAAGCCCAACCCATTAATCAAGATGTTGAAACTTTAATGAGGACCCAAGGAGAGAAAATCAAGAATCTGCAAAGCCAAATTATCCACTTGAAAGGAGATATCACTAAGCAAGGTAATGATATTAGATCCGAGTTTCGACATGATATACAAACCTCTTTTAGCACTCAAACAGATGATTTGAAGAATATGCTGGCTAGTTTCTTACCAAGTACTCAACCCTCTACTTCGGGATCTTTACCTTCAAATACCGTCACCAACCCGAGAGAGAATGTGAGTGCTATTACTACACGCAGTGGATCAACCTTAGTAGGACCATCTATCCCTCCCCCAGTTACTCCATCTACACCTCCTCCACCACCATTTATCCCTCCTACTCCCACACCTAGTATTAGTTCTCCATTACCGTCTCCACCTCTTACTGAAGTACCCAAGAAAAACCCTTCACCAACCCTACCTTCCACCTATAAACCCAACATTCCTTATCCATCTCTATTAGACAAAGGCAGATTGCTCACCAAGGATGACATTCAAGTGTCGAATTATTTGAAGAAGATTTAGGGACTGACCATCACCTTTAGCCTTGTTGAAGCTCTTGCACAAATGCCTAAATTTGTTAAGATGTTTAAGGAATTGCTTAATAAGAAGGAGAAGATGGCCGAGTTTGTTAATACTCGATTGAATGAAAATTGTTCTGCCGTCCTTCTTAAAGAACTTCCAGAAAAACTTAGAGTTCCCGGTCGTTTTATGTTACCATGTACTTTTAACCAAACCGAAGAATTTACTGCCTTAGCTGATCTCGGGGCAAGTATAAATTTAATGCCTTTAAGTGTTTGGAAAAAGTTATCATTGCCCGATCTTACTCCAACAAAGATGACTCTTGAGCTAGCAAATCGCACTCCCGCTTACCCCGTTGGTATTGACGAATATGTGTTCATTAAAGTTGGCACCTTCACTTTTCCGGTCGACTTTGTTGTTGTTGATTATGAAATGGACCCTCGTATTCCTTTAATACTTGGTCGACCATTCTTGAGAAACAGAAAAGCATTAGTCGATGTTGCCGAAGGTGAGTTAATTTTAAGGGTCGGGAATGATTCACAAGTGTTTAAAATGGGGAAGATCACAACCAAACCCAATGGAAGAGAATCAGCAAATATGATTAATGTGCTTGATGATTTTGTCGTCTACAACAATCCTCTATTCGATTCTTTCTATGATAATCCACTCTTCCAAGATGATGTGGATGATTCTCTCTCCAATTTAGATCCTCCACCAATTCATGAGTCTCCACCGATCTATGATGACTACGATGATGATTCAAAGTCTGATATGGATGATTTTGATGATTTTACTTCTGAGTATCCAAACATGCCCACTTATGATGATTTTGATGAGGCTGATACTCTTTCGAGTGATTCTTCACATGATGACTTTGCACCTACTTTTGATGAAGATCCTCCGCCAACAACACTTGATCCTACTTTGGATGACTACTCATTTAAGGAAGACTTTGCTACGTTTCTCAACACTTACTTCCCAAATGAGAGTGATGCTCCTCCTTTGGACTTTGATGATTATGGTCTTTATCCTCCTTTGGATATGAAGAAACCCCTTTCAAAGTAGAAGAAGCCGGACGACACTGATATCCACAGTACTTATGTCTTGACACCTCTCTATCCACCTTCTGAGGATGAGATTGTGCGATTTATGAGTGGATCCTCTTCAAGGTCTACTGAGCGTGAGTGTTATTTTCCCCTAAAGGAAAAGGTGTTCGATCCCAGTATTTCAATTTTTAAGCCATCTCAGTATCCATCTGATGAAATAAAAGGAAAGATTTTTGGAACTTTTGGAGATATGCTTGCACCTCATCACCCTTGCTACCACCGTGCTCAACAACTTAAGGGAACCTTGCCTACTCTTCTTTGGCTTGCCTTGTTCGCCTTAAGCTTGTGCTATTTGATGGATGAAAACCATGTATTTGATCCCGGTGGATGTGTTTCAAGTTTCTTCCTATGCTAATCAAGGTCGAGTCAGTCTCACGACTCGGTTAACAAAAACAAGCGCTTCTCGGGAGGCAACCCGCAGTATCTATCCTTTTTATCTGATTTTTATAATAAGTGTGGGGGGAGACCCTAGTTTGTTGTTTGTTGTTTTCTTTCTTATCATGTGCAGGGATTCGAGCTTTCAAAGATCCATTCTTGATGACTTTTGACGACCCGTGATTCCATGTACCCATCTTCCCGGTTCTATCCTAAACTCTTTTGATTCACTATTTCATATTCTTCAATTAAAATAGGAATCACTTTAGTTGTCCTTTCCTTAGCAAGATTTAAACAAAGTGCACAATGTCCTAAGTGTAGGGGAGGTTACTTCCACATGCTTAAACATAGAGGACAATGTTTATATCAAGTGTAGGGGGACTTCTATCGAAGTTAAGTGGGCTTTTCCTTGTATTTGTCCTCATTTTAACCAGAAAATCTATATTTTCGACATTTTTCAAAATTTTTGATCTATTTTGGCCTAGTAGTTTTTCCTTTGTTATAGTTATTTTCTTTCTTTGCTAGAATAAATATTAATAAAGTGGTTTTAAGTTTCAAACATTATGAATCTTTTGACTCAACCCGAGTTTATTTATCCAAGTTTACTCTAGCTAGTATCCTTAACGTGTTTAAGTCAAGTTTTGCTAGGCTTTTATTTAGGAAACTTTAAAACGCGAAAGTCTTAACTCTCACGGGTTAAGAACAAGAACTTTTCGCAAGTTCCTATAATTGATCCTAGAAAGTCATTTATCAAGGGAACTTTGAAATGCGAATTCTAAACTTGAAAAAGTCTAAGAAGTTGCAAGATCCTATAGATGACTTGAAAACCCAAAACTTTGATTTAATAGGCTAAGCATCCACGAGTCTCATTCCTTGAGATTTTAAATTGTAGAGAACGAGAGATGATAGAGTCAATTATAAGTTTGGTATTCTTTCATGAATTTATGTGAGTTAATTATCAGCTTTTTCTCCCATCGCTTGTTAAAAAATTTAATTGCAATAAATAAGGTTGTACGGTTTGAAAAGTTACTTAGCTTCTAGCCCAAGATCGTTTAAAAGTTGCTCGGTATTAATTAGAGTTCATAGCCAAGGCATAACTTACTGAAGCGGGATGCGAAGATTGGCGAGTCCGAAAAGGTCCTAACAAGGCATAAGGGCTACATTTTGTTGCTAAAGATCCAAAAGTGATGTGAAGAATCATTTATCAAAAATCAATATGAAGGATCGAGACACACGACGAAAAGCAAATACTCTCGTAAAGATCATGGAGAAGTCTATCCAAGAAGGCCCTAACAAGGTATGAGGATAAATAGATCCAAGTCCTAAAAGGAGGCGGATCGTTGTATATCAAAATCCCAAATAAAGATTGAAGAAAAATGAAGAAGTCGTGGTCCAAATATGAAGAATCTCTCAAAAAGTTTAAGTGATGAAATTCCTATTATGAAGAGAAGACCATTATTTCATGAACGCCCTCAAGATTTGAAGTATGAAGTCGCTGCCAAATATCGGTCCGAGAAAGGTTTCAAATCGTGAAGCGAGTTATGCCAAGATATGAACTTTATGAGGTCCCGAGAAGCAGTTTTAAAAGATTTTGTCCTTTAGCTAACTATTGATTAAATCGTGGCTACTTTATTTTCAGCCTAAATAACTATCGAAATAATTCAACAATGCATCCTCGTGATCATTCAAGACAACAATAAAATATAAGAGATACACTTAGGAATAAGGGAGTCTAAGTTAATAATTGGCCCACATGAGTTTGTGTTAGTTTGCTAACTTATAATAACAATGATCTCGTTTTTAAGCTTGGTATGGGGAACGTGAAACTTGAGGATGATAATCATTCATGACCTTCCAAAACCCTAACGTAAGTTTTTTTTATCTTTTTACTTGTTTTCTTCTTTTGTATAGTTATATTTTCTATCTCTTTAATAAAGGCCAATGTGGATTGATTATGATGGAAAATGTAAAACTTCCTTTGTAATTAATGCATTACATGAGGACATTGCAATGGTCAAGTGTATGGGATTTAATAAGTGTGAAAACACTTATCCTTTTACCACTTAATTATAATAATAATCAAGCCAAAACGTGTATTTTATGTCGTAAATGTCGGAATTATGCGTGGTTTGTGTTTTGTTGTGATTTAGGATCAAAATGTGAAAAGGGAAGAAAACACGGGCTTTCACGGGCTTTTACCGAAGAAAAAGACAAAAGACGAAGTCAAAAGATCAAGAGTGCAAAAAGAGCGGAAGTCAAATTCTGAAGATTTATCGAAGAAAAATTCTAAAGACAGAAGTTTAATAAAGTCGAAGAACTCAAGTCTAATTTATGAAGAAACTACAAGACGAGTTTAATTAATCCCGAGACAAAGTCGATAAAGTCAAAGAATTTAGAAGACGAAAAGACGAGAAAGAAAGAAAGAAGGAAGCAACACATGCTTAACCTCCCTAATCACTATAAATACCCTCCTAATGTGTCATTAGGAGGTGTTGACTATCTTGACAAAATAGTTCTTCCATTTTAATTACTTGCACTTTTCTTAATGTCATTTACTTAATTGAACCTTTAATTTCTTGTCTTGCACCTTAAATTTGTAAGCTTTTAATTCTTGTCTTTACTTTAATTGTTGAATCTTAATTTTAATCAAGTTTTAATTAATCTCTCATTCTACCTTTCTTGTTTTAATTTAATCTTTGTGCTTATTATCTTATTGTCATGCTTATTTGATTAATTGCTATGTTTTTATGATTATGATTGTGTTAGCTTATTGATTTTATAGCTTATTGTGTTTTTCTTAAATTTAATTAAGTGCTTATTAGTTAATTTTTATAAAAAGTTGTTTTTTAAATATTTTTATTATTTAGTGTTTTTTAAAAGTTTTAAAATTTTGGCTTATTAGCTTTTTCTTAAGTTTGATTTGGTTAAGTTTTTAGTTAAGTGCTTAATTGTATTTAGCTTAATTGTATCTTCTTGTTATCCGGGTTTGGTAAAACCCTTTTATTCCGAATAAGAGATCTAGGCCAGATTCTGAATAGCTGTGAAGATGTGATTCCGGATAAGGCATCAAGCTGTCAATTCCGGATAAGGGATACTTAGGTATTACGGATAAGGATATTGAGGCATATTCCGGATAAGCAGTTTGAAGTTATTCCGGATAAGGACCCGGAAAACATTCCGGATTGTGACATCAGAAGGGAATTCCGGATAAGCTTCTGCTGAGTTTTCCGGATAAGCAACTTGATATGGATTCCCGATAAAGGGTGTTGTGTTTATTCCGGATAAGGACCCGGAAAACATTCCGGATAGTGATCACATCTTCATATTCCGGATAAGCCATCATATTTCGAGTTCCGGATAAGGAGTTAAACCGAATTCCGGATAAGCTGAAGAAGGACTATTCCGGATAAAGGTTCGAAGTGGGTATTCCGGATATCGTTCAGAATATTATTCCGTATAAGGTTCCCAACTCGGATTCCGGATAGTGAGGGTAGAACAAGATTCCAGATAAGCAACAGGTTGGTGATTCCGGATAAGAGTGACAGTTTTATTCCGGATAAGCAGCAGGTTTGTTATTCAGGATAAGAGTAAGATTGGATTCCGGATAGTGACAGTATATTGGATCCAGGCTCAGGTTTTGTTTATCCTCTGTTTTATTTTCAAGCATTTATTTTTCCCGCCATTTTTCTTTAAGTGTTATTTTAATTGTTTGCATTTTTATTATATTGTCAAATTTACTTTTCGTCGAGCTTTAATTTTTGTCATTTAATTAAATTACTTTTAAAAGTTTTAATATTGCATCATTTACGTTTTAATTAGTTTAGTTTTAATTACCTGTCATTTACTTTAAAGTTTTGCACATTTATTTTACAACAACCAAAAATATTGTTTTCCACCAAAAGACGACTGAGTCGCACATTTACCCTTTTTCAATTCGAAAAGATCGGACGATAACTTTTAACCCTAGCAAAATCATACTATTAGTTGATAATATAAATGTATTAACTTTCTAACTCCGAGCTTACAACGTTTAATAATATTTTTGGAGTGACCGATACTTCTAATATACGTTAAAAACGTATTTCCAACACCCATTGTACACGCGGAACACAAATGGTCCTTGTGAAATTTAAGTTTAGGAAAACCACGAACATGTTCATTTTTGCCAAATGATTGATAGCGTCAAAGTTAAGATGAGATAATCGTCTATGCCATAACCATGGCGTAGTCTTTGATGCTTTGGAGAGAAGACATACGGGAGAAGCGGCCATCATGTCTTGTAGAGACAAAAGTATACAAATTATTCCCTACAGTACCTTTCAACAAATATACCCCTTCTAAATTGTGAATGAAACAGGTATGCTCTCGAAAAGAAACTTCTAGGTTTGCATCACAAAATTTCCCCACAAAAAATACAGTTTGACCGAGTCCTTCCACATAATACACTCCTGAAATCGTAACATTCCCAATTTGATATTCACCGTAACCCATTATCTTTACCATACGATCATTTCCAAATCTAACCGTACCAAGAAACTTGCTGACGAAATTTCTTAGCTGAGAGCGATCTCCGGTCATATGCTTGGAGCAACCAAAGTACAAATACCAGAGGACGATTTGGACCACTTGTTTTCAACAACAACAGTAGACAATGCATTGAAAACTATTGGTTCCATGGTGTTAGCAGATACAAATTTAACATCAGAATTGCTAACATTTATGTCATCATTAGATTTCTGGCGTTTTCTAAGATATTTTTGTTTAATGGCAATTTTGTGGTTCCATTTTCCTGAGGTTTTGGATTAGTATTATTCACTACAGTGGGAGTAGACATATTTAAAGGGCACTTTGTTCCTACAATAGTGTTAGTGTTCCTAGTTAAAGGAAACGCTTGCGTTTTGGTAGCCTTGGTACTCCTAGTTAAAGGGCACGCTTTCTTCGCTTTAGTGGGAGTGATCCTAGTTAAAAGGCACGTATTCCCTACTATATTGAAGGTTCTACTAGTGGGACGCCACATCCATCCAACTTGGAATAACACTTTCCCAGTCGGTTTCCATTAAAAATTATGCTTTCAGGCATTCATCTCATTCATATGGTTGATAAGGAAATAATCATGGCTAGTAGAAAATATGCATTCATTACAATTCCAACATCTCAAAGTAGGATTCAAAGTAGGATTAGAAAGCTGCACATGCGCAAAGCCTTTAGTTTTAACTACATGATTCTTTTTATTCAAAACAGAAATAACATTCCTAGGGTGGGCTTCTACTTTCTTCTTCACTTGACTACTAGATTAAGATCCTATCTTTCTTTGTATTTCCTTTAAGCTTAGGTCTTTGAGCCTTAGTAGTATGGTTTACTCTTATAGAAGGCAACATGAGAACATTAGAGGTTGGTTTTGATTTTGCCTTATCTTTTGTGACCAATGTTCGAGATGGTTTAATCCTAGAGCCCTTATTTAGTGGTGTAACGGCAATGAGATTAGTCTTGGTTGATCTTACTTTGGGATCACTAGATGGCGGTGCTGAAATGGCGACTTTTTTCTTAACACGAAGCAATTCTTTTAACTCAGCCAAAGCCATATCTTTATCACGAATTATCGCGTGTAAATATAAGATTTCCATTGACTTATGATTAAGATTCTCAATCAAAGATTGAGTGTCAGCGGCATCTAGTGTTCTTTCCACATTCTCTATGTGCAATTCTTTCTCATTTCCTATCGGCAATGATTTAGCAACCTTGTCACTTGTTTGTCGCTGTTTTGATTGTAAATCCAATCGAAAAACCTTTTGAATATTTGGATCATCTATATTAACACCTTCACGTGACGTTTCAAAAATCTCTTGAATAAATTGTTTTTCACATTCAAGTGTAATACAATGTTTTTTAATCTCATCAAAACGTTTTGAAAGCGAATTATAGGAATCTTGAAGCTTCCAAAATTTAGCGTCAGTCAGATTTGTGACAATTATTATCTACCACATGATCTACAAATTCAATACTATGCACAATAGAATCATTATCAAGACAATTATTCATACAAACGGAACAATATCATGCGACATCACTTGCTTCAGAAGTTGATCATTTTAGCGTAAAATTGTTCCTTTTCAACTAAACCGTTTTTATAAACATCATCCATTTCATATAAAACTCGTTGAACTTCTTTAATTTTCAAAACCAAATTTTGATCAAGATTACTAAAACACGCTTTAATATTTTACACAAATGGAATAATGTCTTCACGAAACGCAACTCTGGTGTGCTCAAAGTTTCATTCACCTTCGGTTATAGCCGTAACCGTCGTACGTTCCTTAATGACCTTGTCGAATTCGGAAAAGTGTTGGTGTAGCTCATTCAAGCTTGTACACACCTTACTTACCGGTGGAATTAACTTTGTTAAATCCTTTTTGACAAGTGTAGGAGACGCACTAGGAAGATTTTTGTTTGAAAAACATTGGGGCAAACATGCTGGTACGTGATCTTTTCCTTTTGTGTTTTAAAAAGGGGCTTAAAATAGAAAGCCACTTTATTATGCTTATCATAATCAAAAAATTTTAAGATTTTTCGAAAGCATTTTTAATCGACTTTCTTCCGTAAGTGACATCGTCTCTACAACGTCACGAACATATGGGGACTCTTTCGATTTACCAATTAGGGTCGCATCATAAAGACTAGGAATTTCTTACTGAGCTTGTTTTGCATAACCCGGATTTCATGGTAGATCTTGAAGACGCTTAACTTCCAGTTCCTTAAATGATGAAGTTAATAAATAAACCGTTTTTATAGAAGAATATTTTTGTAAAAGTTGTCGTTCTCTCATTTTAAGAAGTTTGATAGCATTAATTTCCGATTCAACATTTTTAGATTCGAGAGTTTTTGAATCCGTTTTAAGTTTATGAAAATTAGTGACAACCGACTCTTTTTCTTTTAATTCATTAGATTGATTAGCTCTTATGTTTCTATCTCTTATAAGTGTTCTAACCTTTCCAAACAAAATTGGTAAAATTCTGAATAAGTTATTTTCTCTGCTTGAGGGACCATTTCGAAAGTTTTCACCTTTTCTTTATACAACGCAAGCTCAACGGATAGGGTGGCATTCATATCTACGGTTTGTTGGACAGCAACATTCATGTCATCAATAATATGTTTAGGCACCATTACCAAATATTGTTGAGCATAAGATACCATACCCATAGCATTTGTTTGAGGTTCACTCAAATGTGAAGGATTGGATACCCCAGCATTTGAATTACTATTTATCAAAGGTTGTTCGGGGTTGTTATTTTCATGCCCAACTTGATGTGGATTATCATGAACAATATTGGTTGGTTGGGACCTCACTAACGACATTTGAACCGTAGTGAGAAATGTTAGCAACAAGAGCAGCTTGGGTTGAGTGAAGCTCATCACAATCCGAATCATATGCATCAAGGTCGTTCGCTTGATATGCTGCATTTGAAATAGAAACGAGGGTAATGCCTTCATTATTTGCTGTCCCTGGGTCTGTAAGAAATGCTAATTCCTCTAAATCCAAAATCTTTCCCTTAGATTGAGCATCTACCAAGAACATCTTCTCCTGAAACCACGATGCATCCTTTCTCCTTTTCGACTGAGTACACTGCTTAGCCATGCGACCTTGTCCTCGGCAATTATAGCAAGTCACAACCTTTTGAGTACCAATGAAACTTCCATTTCCACTAGCTTGAGCATTCACGATTCTTGTGGTTGGTCTAAATGAATTTTTCCTTCCTTGAATAGATTGAACCGTCACTTGAACGTCTTGAATAGTGGCTTGTTGGCGAGGATTTGAAGATGTGCGAAGCTGATTGTTCGTTGGAGGAAATCCTTTAGTTGCAACAAGTTTTGACAAGTAGGCAGTGAGATGGTTTACAACATCAGTTGGAGAATCATTTTGACTGAGGACCGGTACTTGAATTTCTAGAATTTCATTAGAATACAAGGCTTGTGCTTGTGGTGCTTCAATTAGAAAATATCCTTGCTGAGGAGTATAGCCCATTGGAGAATTGATAGCTTGAGATGAAGATGCTTGATGAATTAGTTGTTGTGAAACACTTGGTTGAAATGCTTGCTGTGGCATCATTGGTGGTTGATATGATGGTTGATGTGGTTGCAGATAGGTGTGCTGACGTTGAATATATGATGGTTGTTGATAAGAGTAAAATTGAGATTTAGACAACCGAATCTCTTGCACGTGGAGTTCATGTTGTTGAAGATAAGCTTGAAGTTGATCCATGTTGGTTTGATGCAAATCCTTAACCAACTTAACATCCGTCACAAACTTTCTCCATTCGGGAGGAAGAGTATTCAGATACTTTGTGTTAAGCTAAACTACAGTATCTTCATGTCAAAAATATTAAGCTCATTCAACATTAAAGTGAATCTCAAATAATAATCATGAAAAATCTCTCCTGGAACATAGGTAAACTTATAACGTGTCATATAGCTTACACTTTCGTTCTTGTTGAGTTAACGAGGTTCCTTGCATCAAAATGTGAATTCTCTCCCATAACTCTTTGGCAAATTTGTAATGACTCACGAGTTTGTAGACATCTGGAGGAAGACCTTGGAGAATGATGTTTGTAGCTTGAATATCACACTTAGCTTGAATTTTAGCATCTCCGGTCAAGTCGGCCATTGTACGAGCACGAGTAACCGTACGCTCCGTCACGGTACCATAATCTAATGGTCCATTTTGAACCGATGCCAAAATTAGATGTGTCCATTATCGCGATTCATCATATAAAGTTCCATTCTAGACGTCCATGCCTCGTACATTTCCTTTACCAACATTGGTAGACGATTATCTGTACCCGAGTGGATGGACTTATCTGTAAGAGATGTACAGTCCATTGCGATAATTAAGATTTACAAAAGATGATCGAACAATGAGAGATAGTAAATGTGCTTGTTTTCTTAAGAACAATATGGGATTTTATAATCCGTAGAGAAACTGAAAAATAAATTCATGAGATTTTACAAACCACCGAAAAACCGTAAAATTTCTTGAGTCCTTGATTGGTGATGAAAATTTGATGATTGAAATTGCCTAAAATTGCCTTGAAGAATAAACAAAACGAATTGAGTCCTTGATTAGTGATGAAATTTTTTCTAACTTACTTACTTTGGAAATATTGCTAGTAGTCTATCTCGGAATGTTAAAATGTTGCTATCTTGGAATATTTATTTAACATCCACAAATTTACTCGCAGCGGAAACCAACCATTTGGGTGTTAAGAAATAGCACAATCACAAAAGAATATAAATAACGACTCTAACAGAGACATTTTTAGATAAAGGGTTCCATTCATAAAGATCAGAGTACTGGTCTCACAAACTGTTACCAACATTTCATACACAAGTCTTTTAAAAGTACATAAACATTTTGAAAGGAAAAGATAATTGAATGGAACTAAAATATGTTTCCCAAAACATTAGCGCTTGCCTCCTCGGCCATTCCAAACCTCCAGCATTCACCTTTAATTACCTGAGATAAACATGCTAAAAAGTCAGCTAAAAAGCCGAGTGAATTCATAGAGTTTATAAGAATAATAAGTGAACATAAGAATTTTTAATCATCTCAAACTTATCACACAGACAAGTTATATATAGACAAATGCATTAAGCTCACGCCACTGAACGTTAACCAACATGTCAAACCGAATCACTTACGGCGCCCCTACTATCAGGTAATATTGTCATATACCAACGACATCTTATACATAATTTCCCTTTCAGGTATTCACAAGGATACAAACCCTAGGATAAGGCTGTCAAACCAAATAGATCTATCATATGTATTAGCGTTTACCCCTTCGAGTAATTAACAGTGCATGAAATTCAGGGACTTCATTAGACAATGGTACTTATACATTTATCATCTCATTCGGGTCCAACATACCGAAAACAGCTTGTCCTCATTTTATAAAACAGCATGTACCCCCTCGCGGGTTTAATAAAACATTTAAAGTTTAAAAGCGAGGCTATAAACTCACCTTGAGTGGTAGAAGTAGAGATAACAATCGCCGACGATAAGTGATGCCCGTTAATCACAAAAAACCGCAACCTATCAAATAAGGCGCGTTCATTGATAATAGACTCGAATAATAAACCATACATAATAACATCAAACTCAAAATCATAAAATCATGACAAACCCGAAAGAAAATAATGCAAGTGATACTATCGCACTCTTCTATATGTTTACTCTATTAGCCTATTCTTTCGATAAATATCTGCCGGCACATATCAAATGTACAAGCTTATTTACCCCACTTAAACACGTTAAAAATTTATGATATACTCAGAAAACTCACTTAATATATATGGAAAGTCCTCCCAAAAGTTGGTCAAAAGATTTTTACTTTTAAGGTTCCCTGCCCGACACATCTTTCAACTACAAAAACCGGACAGTTTTACGTCATCGACTCGTACAACCATTTTAACTTCTATAAACGATTCCATTTACAAAACCGACACTTAGGTTTGGAAATAGACTCGCCAACCTAGGTTTACATACTTAGAACAGCACTTGACTCATTTTGAAACTCATTCTATAGTCCCCGAAATTCAATCCAAATAATTAAACAACTACATATTGTGTCGATACTCGTCTCCCGGTACACGAATAATCAAAATATCATAACTTCTCGCTCGTTTGGGGCAGAAGCTCTACTTTATATCAAATCGAAGCTAACTAAATTCTCTATAACCCTATCCTATTAGTTAATCAATAATCAAACAATAAGGTACCCAAAATCAGCCTTTTTCCCACTGACCTAAATCACCTCCTAAAATCTCCCACAAAATCATATTTTTGATCAATTCTAACCATTTTTCTCATGATCCTACACCCCTATTATCAACCTATCTTAATCCTATCACTTGTAATAATCATAAAAATAAAAACCAAATTCAAAAATCAATCTTTTTACAAAAACAACATGATATACACATGATTATCACTAGATAATCACATGCAACATCATCTAACCATCATAACTCCCTAGTTCATAATCAAAAATTCAAAACCTCATGCATGTTGATAAAATTGGTATCGTTAGAATCACCTTTTGATTCTAAGGTGTGGACTTGTTTTAGTTTTGAATGGATCAAAGTAATAATCAAGAAAAATTTATGGTTTTGGTGTGGTGTAGGTCTCGGCTAGAAAGAAAGAAAGGGAAGAGAGATGATTTTTGGTTTGTAACTTGGTTCTATGTGTGAAGTTAGGTAGAGAAAAACCTTTTATATGGTAGTGGAATTGTTAGTTTTGCCAATTTTGCATAGTTTTGGAGCAAAATGTAAATATTAGTTAAAAAAAGGGAAATGACTAATAGTCAATTTTGAAAATATTTACGGGGCTCGGGTTTCATAAAAAAAATTTCAAAATTTAAAACGCACACAAAATATGATATATTATAGTCCCGGTACGACTTAATACGCAATTAAAAACGATATTGTCAAAAATATTAAATATCGAAACAATCGATAATAAAACATAAAATTTGGGCATCCGTCGGTATCGCGATCACTAGTAGATAAATTCCATTCGTAAGATTCACGAGAATCATAATTTAACGATTCTCATTTAAAATCAACCAAAACTAATAAATCAATTCAATAAAATTTTTGAATTAAATAATATATCAGAATAAAATATGACCTTATTTTTGCGGGTTTTGCAATTGAACAATGTGCCATGTCGGAATATCCTAAAACACGATCTCGGAATAAATGCCTTATACTATCTCGGAATAATCTACTATATGATCTCGGAATAATTGCCTTATACGATCTCAAAATAATCCTACTATATGATCTCGGAATAACTATCCTACACGATCTCGGAATAACATAGATCATGATCTCGAAATAACTGAAAACACGATCTCGAAATAAACTCCAATGTACGATCTCAGAATATTTCAACTACATAATCTCGGAATGTTGTAAGTACACGATCTCGGAATGCAGACAATACATGATCTCGAAATATCTATGAAACCATGATCTCGGAAAAAATGCGAAACCACGATCTCGCAATAAATGCGAAGCCACGGTCTCGGAATAAAGCACTACGTGATCTCGGAATAAACAGACTTCACAAACTCAGAATATCTAGAGTTTATGAACTTGGAACATTTCAATTTTTTCTGAAAATAAGGCAACAATTGAGCAATCTCGAAAAGGAAACTTTCACAAGGGTTTCCGGCGAAACGACTTGTACTTTAAAGGTATTTATATTCATAGGGAGTAGAAAAATACAAACTTTTTCAAATTTATGACGAAATTTTTTGAAATCAAGATTTGTACTTGTATGAACTTTTTCTTAAAAAAATCAATCCAAACACCCAAACATTTTATGTTTTTAGCCAAAATAAAAAACCCAAATCACTAATAAAAGGTAGTAGATGATTTGTAGAAAGATTAAACCATAAAAAAACACAAAAAATAGGACCGTGGTTTTTGGATTAAAAACTACACAAAATCAATGAAACACAAACATAAAAACAATACAATCATCCCATGGCTCTTGATACCATTTGTAAGATTATGTAAATCTTGAATATCTAGAGAGAGAAAGCAGAGAGAGGAGGTTACATACACACTTTTAGAGAGAGAAAGTGATAGAAAAACACATGTTAGTGTGTGAAAATAAATGAGTAACCACACCCTCTCCAATTAAGGAGAGTGTTGATCCCAAACTTAGATCGATTAGCTTTTGTATTATCGAGATAAATCAAGAGTAATACGTAGAGAAACTTTATGTTATCAACAATCTAAGTGTTATGCGGAATTAAGACTTAGAATAAAGAACAAAATAAAAAAGTATGTAAACCAAACTTTCAACTTCTATTGATTATAATAACGGTGAACAAAGTGATTGAAAGTATATCAAACCTAAACCTAAAGGCCTCATTTTATACATAAGGAGCCTTGTACATAAAGTTATCGTATCAACTATTCTTGGAAGATATATTAAGATAAACATACAAAATACAATATTCATGTATATCTTCCTAACATAACAAAACGTGTTGACTTTAATCTTGACAGCGGCTTGGTAATCCTTATTTGCGCCTATTCTGTTAGCGGCTTGATAACACTATGTCAGCGGCTTGATTGCAATGTGTCAGCGGCTAGATGACTTGGCTAATTTTATCCCAACAATCCTCCCCTAAACTTGATATTCATCATGATCATCAAGTTTCTGAATGAAAAGAAAATCTTGAGAGGATTCTTAAAAACCATCACTAGAGTAGTCAACCTTGAACTTGGTACCAACCATCTTCTTCAATAAGTCTTGTGATAGAGGATAAACTCTGTCTATCAACAAATATTAAGCAAACTTTGAAGTGCGGAGATAGTAGACACCAACAGTTGAATACAAACGCCATTCTAAGCCACTCAAATCATCAAGATCCAACCAGATTGGATCTGTTTCATCATGGGCAAACATTCTCTTAAATTTTGTCCATATTTTATTTCCACCAAGTGAGGAAGGATCCTCAACATCATATTTCTCCTTCATTAACCCCCATAAAGTCTCCAAATCTTTTCTGTCCATACTTGCAAATAAAGAAACAAGAGAAGTGAAGACATGTACCTTATCACCATATTTGGTGACCTTCCAAAAACCTGCAGAATCTGCTTCATAGTTCACAATTGGATTTCTGAAATCAAGAGGTACCATAGCTGCAATGTTAGAAGCTTCCAAAGGTGAAAGCTCTATTTTCTTCTTCAAAACTGCATCATTTAGCCTTGCATCATAGGGATCAAAGGCTAGAAACAAAATTTTTGCTCCCTTCTTCACTGGCCTAGAAGTGATAGATTCCTTCTTTATCTTCAACTCCTCTTCAATCTCTTCCCGTCTCTCAGCAGAGAGCAACCTAAAAGTGTTTTGCTCACAAACACGAATAGGAAAGAAATTCCAACTGCTCAAATGATAGCTTCCTTAGCTTTGTGTATGTCCAACCTGTTTGGTGACATCTAAGAAGCATATAATACAATTCCCTTCTTCCAGTCTTGTTTTGTGTTAATACTTTGTTTGCCCTATTCTCCAAAATAGTCTTACAATCATTCTGAACTATTAACAAAAACTCTAACCCCCAAATTTATTCCGTCAAAGTTCTCTTAGGATTATTCAAGACCTCATACCTAAAATATATACCAGGAATGGTAGGTATATCGAAATCAACCTGCAGCTTAAGTTGCTTAAGTCTCTCCAAAGCTGCCACACCCTCTCGATACTCCAACTTTTCTGGTTCTTCTTCCATATCAGCAATAGAACCATGATCACTACCCTCTTCTTCATCACTCTCACTATCCTTTCTCAAACTCTCAAATTCTAAACTAATCTGAGCTTCAATATTCCCCTTCCTAAGTTCCCTCCTTTCCTGTTCTTGAACTTGTTGAGCCAACATGGCATCAAACTTAACCTACTTATCATCCTTAGGGACCTCTACTTCTACCAATTTAAATTTTCCTTTATCTTTGGGATCTATGGTAGGAAAAGTAGATGGGAATACCTGTGTAGAAACTTCTTTAATCACCAAAGATGGTTGGGACACATCCACTAGTTTGTCAGCGGCTGCCAATGAAGTGTCTGCGTGTAAAATAAACTTGTCAATGGCTGACCCTATTTCTTGTTGTTTCATTAGCTCCACAAATGATAGTTGTGTAGGAGTTACTAGAGACACCTTAGATGAATCAAATCTTCCTTGCTCTTGTTCCTTCATCCCTGAAAGAACAGAATCTATCTCTTTCTCACTAAAGGACCCCTCTTTTGAACTTTTGTCACTAGAAATGAAGGGTTCTGTTGGTTGCTCATCCTCCTCTTTGGAATAACCCTCTACAACAAATTTGTGCCTAGACTCCAAAGATACGATCCTCTCCCTCAACGTATTGAGTTCAAGGTCTTGAGCTGTCAACTTTTGTACAAACTCTGCATTTTGTTTTCGCAAGCTCATGCAGAGTACCGTCAATTCTAAGTTAGATAATGGTTGCATGCTGCTCTCATCCATACTAGGAAACTCACTTCCTAATGAGGAATCAAGGGGCATGGTGGTGGACTTAGCTATAGTGGAGCTGCCAAGACCTGTAATAGGGTTAATAGGTCCAACCACCTCTATATCACCAACCACACCTGTGGTGGTGGTTCTCTCTGCTTCATGGCTAGGACCACTAAGGGAGCACATCCCAGTGGTCCTTTGTCTTTTGGTGAGGTGAAATTGTTGTGGTGGGGATTCAGAAGAGGTGTTTGGGTCTATATGGGTGGTGTTGGGGGCTATGATTGAATTTTCATCAGCTGACATAGAAATGTCAGCGGCTGCAGGAATAGGGTCAATATGGGGTTGTGGTTGTGGTGGTGGTTTGTCATGGTGTGGTTCTAGGATAGGGTCTGGTTGAGGTTGTAAGGTTTCCTTAATGACAGCAAGCATGGGTGAGGTCAAAGGAATGGGGGCATATAGTTCCTTGTTGCGGGCAACGAAAAAAAATTATTTTCTGCAGGGATCTCATAAAAAATTCATGATCCCTGCCAGAATCTCCTTGGAGATCAAAAACCATTTGTAAAAACTGTGGGTAAGCAAGAGTCATCTTGCTACCTTTATTGTGCAACATGCCTTCAAAAGTCATTTTAGAAAAATTATAAGGTTACCCATTTGATAAACACACAAGAGCACTCCGGATAGATCAGTTGTTCTCATTGAATGAGGAGCATTTGGGACTAAGGCATTGTAGAAGGACATGTATTAAAAACATCCATGCTGAGGGGAATTGACAATTGGAATATATGTTTATTTTCCCTTGTGGGGGGAGTATATACCCCAAGCCTCGAAGACCTTCATGTAGCACCTCCTTGGGAAGGGTGACAACACCATCAGCATCACTAAGATGCAAGGCTTGGCGAACCAAAGCCTCAGTGATCACCCGTTATTTCCCATGGATGAAGCCCTATATTCTTGTCACTCCAACAACTGTTGTAGAACTAACATTGTTCCAAAACTATTTGATGTGTGTGACAGGGCTGATAGGAGCATGAGTTAAAGCATACCTTAATAGAGAAGCCAACAGATACTCTGTCATCTGAGTATATTGAGGATGTGCTGTATCAGTAACCAAATATGCAAGCATATTATGTTGATCATTGAATTCTAATGTAGCATCAACGGTTTTAAACTTTGGCTCCATTGATGAAAAGGAAAAGCTTTGAATAAAGGTAAAGGTTAATTGGTAAAAGAAGTATGCAAAACAAATAAGCAAGTTGCCTTGTACACAATATGGTGAGCCGAATATATAGTATAAATAAGTGAGATGTGATTGGTTGAAAATTGAGGAAACTGAGAAAATTTCTCAAAAGTAATCATGAAAATCTTTGAAAAATTACAACTTATCTCATAACAATTAAAGAAAATAACCACTGCCCAAAAATTACGGCTCAAAATATCGAAAAAGTTACAACTAGGTAGGACCCAATGTTTTTCAACGGTCAAAAATTTTGTCAGCGGCAACAGCTATATTTGTCAACGGCTTAAAAAGGCTTTGTTGGGGGCTAAATTGTGCTTGTCGGTGGATAAAATTTCATTAGTTATTAGCTCAAAAATAAAAAGAAAAATTAAAGTAAAAGACCTAACAAAGATTATTAATCCTAAAAGAGTTATCTTATCTTCAAAAAGACAGAGTTTTGCAAGCACTGTCCAATCATACACACTTGATTCCACAAGATAGATATGAGTGTCCTCAAGTGTCCCTTGCTCAACAAGTCCTTAAGAATGAAGTTATCTCATATAATATCTTTGTAACTCCCAGGTAATCCCATAAATATGTAACCAAACCCTCCCAAACCAACCAGGTCAAAATGTCTTGGCAGCATGCATGCAAAATAAATTACGTGCATGCTACAGTGCCTCGAAGTTTTGAAATTCCACCATATTTATCAAAACATGGCATCATAACTTCTAACCCCCACTCACCTGTGGACACAATCTGTGAATTGTGATAAGAGCATTCTAAGAACACCCAAGAACTTAAAGGTTGTCCTAAAGCTCACCTTAAACAATGATGAGTATACTTAAAAATATATGTGACAAAAATATTTATTTGAAGATAGAAATATAAATATTTCAGCCATCATAAATAAACCTTGTTGCCACACTCCTCGAGTCCATAAGAAACTATGTATCCATATTTACAATTTCCCTACATGCCTGCAATGTTAGATGAAAAATCACAAAAACTACCACAAAAGCTGTCAACGGCTTCTTTCCACTATGTCAGCGGATAGAATGCCTTTGTCAGCGGATAGAAAAATAATGTGGAAAATCCAACTTTTAGAAAAACTAATAACAGTGGAAATCCTATACACACATTACATCAATTTCAAAAACCACATAATTTATGGATTGATCATACCAATACTTGAAACCAAGTACTGAAATCTCCCCACATCAAAAGGTTTAGTCAAAAGCTCAGACACATTATACTCTGTGTCTATTTTATCTGGATAAATCAAACCTTTTTCAAAACAATCCTTTATAAAATGATGCCTGATTTGTATGTGTTTTGTTTTAGAATGATGTACATGATTCTTAATAATGTACAATGTACTGTTATTATCTACAAAAATCTTAGTATGCATAAAATTATACCCATAATCCAGAAGCTGATTTTGAATCCATAGCACTTGCCCACAACAAGCAACGGCTTCTACATACTCATCCTCAGTTGTTGAATTAGCTATCACTGTTTGCTTCTTGCATTGCCAAGATATAAGTCTGCTTCCAAGGAATTGACATCCACCAGTTGTGGACTTCCTATCCCCATCATCACCACCATAATCACTGTCTGAATATCCAATAAGCTCCGATGGAGAGTCTCTAGGATACCATAATCCCAATGTTGAAAAGTATCTAAGGTACCTAAAAATTCTCTTGACAGCATGAAGGTGACCCTTAGGAGTCACTTGATGACGTGCACATGCACTTACTGCAAACATAATGTCAGGCCTTGAAGCTGTGAGATACATCAATGAACCAATCATTGATCTTTACTTCCAAACATCAACTTCCTTTCCATCTCCAAGCTTTCCCCAGGGATGTTCCCTATCCATGGGTGTGCTAGCTCGTTTCTCATGAGGTGAGAAACTAAATTTCTTCAAACTTTCAGCCACATATTTGTCTTGAGAGATAAAAATTCCATCTTCTTTCTGCTGAACTTGTAAACCAAGAAAGAAGTTCATCTCTCCCATTACACTCATCTGAAACTTATCTGTCATAAGCTTGGAGAAATCATCATTCATCTTTTGGTTTGATGAACCAAAGATGATATCATCAACATAGACCTGTACAAAAAGAAAATCCTTCCCATTTTGCTTTGTGAATAAGGTCTGGTCTATGGTTCCCCTCTTAAAGCCATTTTCTACTAAGTATGTGAATAAGGTCTAATGAAGGCCATACATTGCCTTCTTAACTCAATACACTTTATCTGGATGCTATGGATCCTCAAAACCAGGAGGTTACATAACATACACTTCCTCCCTAATTGTTTCATACAAGAATGCACTCTTTACGTCCATTTGGTAGACTTTAAAACCCATGCAAGATGCATAGGCTAGGAAAATCCTTATTGCTTCAATCCTAGAAACAGGTGCAAAAACCTCTTCATAGTCAATACTTTCTTCTTGTGTGTATCCATGAGAAACCAATATTGCCTTGTTTCTAATCATAATCCCTCTTTCATATTTCTTGTTCCTTAGAACCCAACGTGCTCCTATAGGTCTGACATGTCTTGAACAGTCAACCAATTCCCAAACATCTTGAATAGCAAATTGGTGAAGCTCATCCTGCATTGCTTCCACCCAACTTTCTTCTTTAAGAGCATCAAAAATCTTCTTAGGTTCTGATTGTGATAGAAAACATGCAAACAAACATTCTCGAATCAAAGGGGTGTCTTCCTTCTTGTGAATATTGGCAATAAATCTGCCTTGAATCTTTTTTTTCCTCTAGTCTGAACAGGAGTATTGATATCACCAATTTGGGTGGGAGGATGGATTTTAGACACCTTAGTAAAATTTCATCCCCCAAATATTATGTTGTCTTGAATTTTGGATTCCAAATTGCCAATATCACCATCATCATTGCTTTCATACCTACTTGAAATAGGATACTTGTTATCAGTGGATGGATTGTCCAATGACACATTCTTTGGGTATGGATTCTTCAGCAAGCTTAAGAATGTTTTTGTCAAAGGATGAAAGCCAGTTGTCAGCGGCTGAATCTAAAGTGTAATCGGCTGGTATGGATTTGTCATCAGATGAAGATTCATTCACTGTTTCATCAACTTGTGGCTCCCCTTGTTGCTTTTTTTCCTCTTCTTTTGCAACAGCAGATGCTTTTATGAACTCTTCACTCTAAATAGGTATTTTAATAAAGTTAAATGAATGAGTGGGTTCATCTACATGTGATCCTTTCATCTCATTGACCTGTGTACCTACATTATCAACAATAGGTGCTTCCAAAACATCTGGATTAGTTACAGGCATATAATTCATGGGCCTATATAATGGCTCTAAATCAAACAGCCAATTTAGTCCAGACTCTAGATCACTAGGTTTACTCTCCAAGAAGACAACATGTATGTTTTCTGTGAGAATCCTAGACTTCTTGTTATAAACCTTATACCCCTTGCTATTCATGGAGTATCCCATGAAGTATCCCTCATCACCTGTTGAATTAAACTTGCCTAGGTTATCACTAGTATTCAATATTACTACATGACATCCAAAGGGCCTAAAGAAGTCTATATTAGGCTTCCTATTCCAAAGTAATTCATAAGGAGTCTTATTGTGGGACTTATTGACTAAGGGTCTATTTTGAACATAATATACAGTGTTTACAGCCTCAGCCCAAAATGCAATGGGTAAATTAGCATCTGCCAACATGGTTCTAGTTGCTTCTATAAGTTTTCTATTTCTTCTTTCAGCTACACCATTATTCTATAAAGTTATTGCCATGCTAAAATCCCTAGAGATTCCCTTATTGACACAAATGGCATCTAAAAGGTTTTTCTTAAACTCACCACCATTATCACTTCTAAGAATATTAACTTCATATCCAGATTTCTTTTCCATTTGAGTAATGAAATTAATTAAAGTCTTAGAAGTGTCACTTTTCTGTGCCAAAAAGAAGGTCCAAGTAAACCTAGAATAATCATCAGTAATGACAAAACAAAAGGATTTACCATTGATACTTTCCATATTGGTTGGGCCAAATAAATCCATATTTAGTAAGTGAAGTGGTTTAGAACTAGAATGCACATTCTTAGACTTAAATGAGGCCTTGTGTTGCTTGCCTTTAAGACATACAACACAACTATGATCATTGTGGAATGATTTTGAGGGAAATCCTCTTACAAGATCATGTCTCACAAGTCTATTCATGTTTTTGAAGTTTATATGCCCTAACCTTTTGTGCCATAACTTACTCATATACTGAAGCCTTAGCATAAAGACATGGCAAGTTGTTGTTCATTTTAATGCCATTGAGATTAACATTATAAATGTCTTTATGTCTAGGTGTGCTAAACTAAATGAACTTATCAGCGGGAATCTCAAAGTCTTTACTTAACACCAAACATTTTGTATCAGTAAAGAGAACTTTTTTTTTATCACAAACTTATCAAGTTCTTTTACCAGAAAAACTTCATCAAACCTTAAGTTGTTGGTGATAAGAGTGCCTTTTATAGAAATATTTCCATAGCTACCACCAAAGTACACTTTTTCACCATCTTTAATGGGGGTAAAGTCTGTCAAATAATCTTCCTTCCCCGTCATATGCCTAGAGCATCCACTGTCCCAATATCCATGATCATTGACCTGTTTTGTAATGCTCTGCACATAAAGAAAACAAATTAGTTTTCTTTGGGAACCCAAGCCTTTGCAGACTTGGATTCATGTGGTTTTTCAACAATAATTCACTTATTTCTTGTAACAACCCCCTGTTCATCCCTTTGTGTCCTAAACAACCAATTTGTTCTAATAGGTTTAGTAATGACCTTTTCAAGAAATTTAAATCTGTTACAGGTCATAGAAACACCATTAAAATTAGGGTCTTGTTCTTGTTTAGGTCTCCATGTTAAGCTAGATGAAGCCTTAGACCCTTTTTCTGTTAGGTTTCAAGTACCTATCATTACTTGGTTTAACATAAGGTCTGACACTAGCTAGTTGTGGCATTTTCATACCAAACCTAGATTTGTCAATGGCTTGTTTTGTCCTGTCCATGGATAGATTATTCTTGTTAGCGGCTAAACTAGGGTTTGCTACAGGAACCAACTGTCTATTAGAGCAAGTGTTAGTCTTTTAAAAGGGCCTTTGTCCATGAGTATTAGCTTCTCTAGAGAAGAAAGGAGTTGTTCTAGTGGCCTGTGGACTTGATTAGACAAAAGGTCTAGGGTTGACCATGGTTGACCTATTGTCAGCGGATGAAATGTATCCACTGACACAACTATAGGCCAAATGTGAGAAGCTCCCACATGAGTAATAAGCCTTTTAGACACAAACCTAGGCTTAGACTGATAAAACCCTGTTCTATTAACACTTGCTTGACTTTTTGGTGACCTAAGTTTCCTATACATCTCTGCATATTTAACACTAGGTTTGTTTTTAGTTGTTGAGTCAAGATTAATAGTTTTACCAGTATTAGGGTTAGTCACAACAATGGGTTTTAGGTCAACAGTGTCTTCACTAAGCAGTCCACCCTGAACAAACAAAACAGGGTTGGATGCTTTCCATTGTTCTAAGTCTGTTACTTTCTGCTTATATTCCTCAACTAGACTAAGAACTCTAGGTGGAGGAATAAATTCTTCCACTTGGAATTCTGGCAAGCCAGTCCAAGAGAGGTCTTTCCCTTGAGGAACCTCATAGAAATTTCTTGTTGGGGATGGAACAGCAACAAACTCTTTCATTCCAATACCAGTCATGTCCCTAGGGTTTCTTTGTTCACTTACACATTTTTCCAAGAGAACACTGGCTTGATCAAACTTTTCAATTTTAAGCCCTACGTCATTTTTATCTTTAATGGTCTCATCTAATTTCTGTTGCAATTCAGCCCTAGATTTCATGAGAGAATCCCTGGCCTCATTACTTACTTTTAGATCTCTAGTTAAAACAGTAATTTGATCTTTAAGATTAAATTCCATTTTCTTATACTCTTCTACCATCCCACAGATTATGCAAGACCCATTTTATAGTTTGCAAGCTTGATTTCTGCATCAAAACATTTGATTTATATTTTAAAATTTCTTTATTAAGTTTTCTAGTGTTTTGCCTACAACCTTTACTACAAAAAGCATCATCATATACCTCACTATCTAATGAAGAGTAAGATTTGGCCATAAGAGCATATTGAACATGCTCTTCTTCCTTCTCAACTACCAGTGCCTGATTCTGCTTTACCTTATTTTTCATAAAGCTCCAATCCTATCCAAGACCATCAATCCCTTGCATGGCAACCATAGCTTTTGGCTCAACATCTTCCACCTTAATGATTTGACTTGATCTCTTTCCATCATCATTTCTACGTGGAGATCTGCATTCCTTCATAAAGTGCCCATTCTATGACAATTATAGCATTCAACTTTGGATTTATCATATCCAACAGTTTCTTTGCTATTAAAGGTCATCTTTCTACCAAATCTCTTGTTCTACCTATTGGCTCTTATACTGCTAAGTGCCATATTCCATTTGATGTCCATCTCTTTAAGACCAATATCACTTATTTGCTCAAGATCTTCATAAGAGATTGGAGAACCATTGGGCAAAGAAGTAATATATGCACATACACTATCCAAATTAATTCCAGTTGGTTTGAGAATTGGTGAACCAACATTGTATGTGTCAGTGGCTGATGAAGTTGAGCCACTGACATGTGTATTTAATCCGCTGACATATGAAACATTGTCAGCGGCTGAGGAATCATTATGAGAGATGAATGCCACACTCCTAGATTTTGATTTACTTCCTTGTTTGAGCATAACTTCTGGTTCCATAATCTTCAGTTGATTATATATGTCATCAAATGAGGAGTTCTTGTAAGCTTTGGTGGCCATGATTGACTTTACTTGAACCTCCTAAGCATCACCAAGAGCTCCAAGAAAGGTAGCAGTGATGTATTCTTCTTCAAATTCAGTTCCCATGAAGGCTAACTTGCTAGTGATATCTTGAAGAGGACTTCTCACTTCACTTAGCTTCTCATTAGGATGAGCTTTAAACACAGTGAATTTCACGACAAACTGCTTTTCCCTTAGTTTAAGTGTTTCATTGTTACCATCATAAGTAGTTTCAAGGGCTTCCCAAAGCTCTTTAGCAGATTCATACTTTCTGAATTTATGTTGCTGATTTATACCAAGAGCCAATTTAAGAGTACTCAAAGCCTTCATATCATTCCTTCTGTTTGTTATCTCAGCAGCTAAAACAACCCTTCCATCTTCAAGTTTTAGGAGTAGCTCATCTCCAGTCTGTTGAGATGCTCTTCGTGTTTCTATAGCAGCAGCAATCTTTTGTTCCTTTTTGAATTGGTTACCAAACTCAATAACTTCCTAGAGAACATAGTTATCAACTTGGAGATATTGCTCAAAGTTTAACTTCCAAAGTTCAAAGTTATCAGGATCAAGTATGGGAATTTAGAGATTGTGATTTGAGGATGAGTGTGAAGATTTAGTTAAAGTAGACATGTTGTTGAGATGTTTTTAGGGTTTTCTTGCGATTTAGGATTTTTGTTCTTAAGATCAAAAGTTCCTCAACATGCTCTGATACAACTTGTTGATCCCAAACTTAGATCGATTAGCTTTTGTATCGAGATAAATCAAGAGTAATACGTAGAGAAACTTTGTGTTATCAACAATCTAAGTGTTATGCGGAATTAACACTTAGAATAAACAACAGAATAACAAAGTATGTAAACCAAACTTTCAACTTAGATTGATTATAATAACGGTGAACAAAGTGATTGAAAGTATATCAAACATAAACATAAAGGCCTCCTTTTATACATTAGGAGCCTTGTACATAAACTTATCATATCAACTATTCTAGGAAGATATATTAAGATAAACATACAAAATACAATATTCATGTATATCTTCCTAACATAACAAAACGTGTTGACTTTAAGTCTTAACAGCGGCTTGATAATCCTTGCCCACGCCTATTATGTCAGCGGCTTGATAACACTATGTTAACGGCTTGATTGCAATGTGCCAGCGGCTAGATGACTTGGCTAATTTTATTCCCAACAGAGAGGGTTTATATACCCAAGCCCACAAGACGGGCTTGGGCCTTACAATGGGCCATTGGCCTTACAAGATTGGACCGGGCTTTGGCTTTGTTTACTTAACTTAATATAATAACTACGAGCTACTAACTATATTTTGTAGAAGTGACCGGTCATTCCTAAATACGTAAAAACGTATTTCCAACATGAAGGGAACACACACATACACAAGTGAAGGTATTTTCATTAAGTGGAATTAAGAGATTGCATCTAGTATTTACATAAGGAAATAAGCGAAAAAGGCTTTTAGATTGCAAACAAACTAAAATACAAAATGTTAAAGAAAGAACCTTTGACTTATCATAAATTACAACATAAGTCTTTCTAATTATTAACTAATGTCACTTTTACACTCCCCTCAAGGTGAGAGTTAGAAGAAGTGGAAACTCTCAACTTGGATAGTAATTGATGATATTGATCAACTATAGTACCTTGGTGAACACATCAACTAGTTAAGCCTTAGTAGAGACACGTGAAGAAGAATTTCCCCTCTTTTCACTTGATCTCTGACATAATGACAATCAATTTTAATATTTTTTGTTCTAGCATGAAACTCTAGATTAGCAAGTATGTACAAAACAATTTTATTATCACATTTCAAATCCACTGGTCCTAGATCCTTGAGCCCTAAATCCTTACGTAAAGAGACCAACCAACCAAGTGGCCTCATAACAAGTAAATTCCATGGCTATATACCTAGCTTATTAATTTGATCTGGACATTATAGCTTGCTTCTTGGACTTCCATAAAACTGGTGATTGACCAAGTATAACATAGTAACCAGTTGTGGACCTTTTGGCCATTGGACACAATAACTATCACAATATTTAGTCAACTATACAACAGAGTCCTTAGCAAGAAGAATACCTTGGCTTGGTGAATTCGCTAAGTACATCAATAAGTGTTTTATTGCTTGCATATAAACATAATTGGACTTTGCATAAACTGACTTAGAAGTTGGAATGTGTAACAAATATCTGGCCTTGTGACTATAAGATAAATTGAGTTTGTCAATGTATCATCTATATACTTCAGGATTAAGCAATGGATTACCAATATCAACCTGAAACTTGACATGAGAGTCCAAAGAAAGTCAATAAGGCTTAGCATTAGAAAGACCAACTTCAATAAGTGAATACAATGTGTACTTCTTTTGAGAAATGAAAATGCCTTGATCATTTTTACACACTTCCGACCCTAGAAGGTAACTTAACTCCCCCAAATCCTTCATGGAAAATGAGAATCAATTTAGATTTAAGGGATTGAATCTCAACTAAGTTTGAGCCAGTAATGCGTAAATCATCCACACCGACAAGGATTGTTGAGAATGAAATACTAGTGGTCTTAATGAGTAAACAAGAATCTGCTTTGCATTGTTCAAATCTAAATGATAGTAATGCAAGAGACAATTTTGAAAAACACTGTCTTGGTGCTTTCTTTAAATCATAGAGGGAGTTTTTGAGCTTACAAACAATGGTGGAGGTAGTCGCACTTTGCACACACTCCCTTTTACAATTATATCCTTGAGGTAACTGCATATAAACTTGTTCAAAGAGATCACCATGTAAGAATTCATTAAAGACATCCATTTGACAAATGTCCCATCCTAGTTCTATAACAACTAACAATGCTCTCACGGTATCCATTTTTGCTACATGAGCAAAATTCTCTTCATAGTCAACACCTTTTCTTTTCATATTGTCATTGATCACCAGCCTAGCCTCTTTTTATCTAGAGAACCATCAGCCTTGATTTTAGTTTTCTAAATCCAGTGAAAAGCAATAACCTTTTTTCCCTTGAGATAACATTGTTAAGTCCCAAGTTTCATTGTCATCCAAAGCTCTTAGTTTACTCTTCATAGGTTTACACCAATCTACATCTTTAACAACTTCCTTAAAACTTGTAGGAGTATACTATGTTACTAATGCACATGCAGAGACATAAAACTGAGTTTGCAGTAAAGTAGTGGACACTTGATTAACTTTAGGATGATGAGGAACAACATAATATTTTTGCCAACTTGATTGAACATGAAGTATAGTAACCTTCTAGCTTGTTCTGGTGTAACACTAGTGTTTGAGATAAGAACTAGTTCAAAAATGGGATGTGAATTGGGCTCTTCTCTAGTATGTGATGGATCTTTCTCATAAAGAGATGCTGGAATAGACTCATTTGTAGGAGAAATTAGTGTATTTACTTCATGCAAAGGTTGTGTGGTTGACATAAAATCTCCATACCAAATAATGGATGAAACATGAGCATGATTATGTGGCAGGACCTGTGTCATGCTATACTTTGAATAAGGAGATATGTGCTCATAAAAAATAACATTTCTGGATATAAATCTGGTGTGAGTCAACAAATTAAGTAACTTGTATCCGTTCTGATGTTGTGGATATCTCAAAAACAAACAAGGGACACCTTTGGCATCAAGCTTATCAGATACTCTAGAAGGATTACTAGCAACTACCAAGCAACCACACACCCTCAAATGGTTATAAACAAGCTTGTCACTTAGAAAAACTTCATAGGGGGTCTTAAATTTGAGAACAATAGAAAATCTATTAATCAAGTAAGTAGCAGTGATGACACAAACTCTCCTAAAATGCATAGGATGATGAGAATGAAACCTCAATGCCCTAGATATATCTAAGATATTCTTATGTCTTCTTTTCACTCTTCCATTTTTCTAAGGCATGTCCACACAGGAAGTTTGGTGCTCAATGTGTGGTGAATTCATTATGGTCCAAGAGACCCTTTTAAAACATACAAAAGAATTGTCTAATCTTACCACTTTCACCTTCTTTTCAAACCGATTCTTAAGAAAGTTAACAACGGATTTGAAACCGTAATTGGCATTTAATTTTTTACTAACACATTTGTCCAAACAACCTTGCTAAAGTCATCTACAATGGTAAGAATATACGATGACATATAGTAGAAACCTTGTATGGACCCAAAATATCAATATGAATTAACTAAAAAGGCACTTAAGCATGGGCTCACTCAGAAAATAAGGAAACTTTGAAGATTTTTCCATTGGACAAGTAAACATGAATTATTAACAAAGTTAGCGACACATTTAGAAGCTAATGGAATCCGTTGTATTTGAGACATGAAATAGTCTATGGTGTCACTAACTATACCTATTATTGAACACACTAAATGCAAAAGGAGTGTTTGGAACAGAACAATTTAAAAATAAGGAGTACAAACTACAATATTTAAGTGCGGAACCAACCATAGAAGATAGCTAAGCATAAACATAATCCAAAGGTATGTTTGGAAAATTATACAAGCCAACCTTCTTCTTACCCAACTCCAACACCTTCCTTGTTTTCAAATCCCGGATGACATAAAATTCATAAAAGGTAACAAAGCACTAAGAGTCGTTTATTAATTTTGAGACTAACAAAAGTTTTAATTTGAAGAGGGGACTATAAGAACATTTTTTATTTGGATTTTGTTTCGTAAAGCCACACTTCTTACTTTTTGAAATGATAGAAGTATGACCATTTGGTAGATTAATAACTTCCTTATTCTTAAGAACATGAACATTATCCAAATCTTCATCTAGTGACATATGATTACTAGCTCCAGTATCAAACTTCTTAGAAAAAGGATGTACCATTTTTGTAAAGCGATAAATTGTACCTTCTCCTAAAGGATGTGCCATTTTGTATTTACTTGAACGTTTTGATAAATGGAGGAAAACTCTTCATCAACTCCTCACACTTCTTAGAAGTAAACACCACATGAGCTCCATTTTCAACCAATGTTGTAGTTCTTTTGAAAGAGCCATTAACAGGATTGAAGTCTTCATCACACCTTTTTCTTTTTTACTCTATTTGTACTTATAATGCCAAGTATGGTATCCAAATATACCCCAACACTTTTCTCGTAGATGCCATTTAAATTCACATATTGTGCACTTTTCTTTGGCTTTTACTTTGTTGTACAAAACAGTTGATTCAACCCCTAATTTCCCTGACCTAACACCCCCCTTTGAGACTCCTCTTGTTGTAACAAAGCACATGTAGTCTCTACACTGAGTAAAGTGATTAAGAAACAAATGACTTCTTTGGATTGAAAAATTATCATCTAAGCCATTCAAGAATTGAAACAAATTTTGCTCCTCCTTTTGAGTATTCAAAGCATTTAATAACATTACAATCTCAGGCTTGATATCAACAATTCTAGGAAACTCATTCATGAAATCTAATTCCTCCTATACACACTTCATACTAGTATGATATTCATTGACTGATATTCATGATTGTGCAGTATCATAAGTTTTGTTATTAAGCTTGTACTTATGTGCTCCATTGCTTAAAGAATACTTTATTTCTAACTGAATCCAAATATCATAAGTTGTACAAATGAACATAATAGACCTAAGTATGACTCACGTATTGGATTCGTCAACCAACTTATCATAAGATTGTTACAAGTAACGCATTATTCTTGTAAAGATGCATCATCTGGTCCCTAGCTAGGTATTGTACCTATAATAAACCCCAAATTTCGTTTAGTGGACAGAGCAATTTCATCAGATCTCTTCCAAGAACGATAATTATGAGCTCCTAAAAACTTTCATGAACAACAAGAGTACCAAGGGCATCAGATGGATGTAAAACAGGGGATTTTGAACCAATAAGTTTTGATTATTAATACCATTTGTAGCATCAGAAGAATATGGAGTATTCACCATTGTTGCAACTTGTGGAAACTTTTAAACTCAAGAAATAAGAAAACCATTACAAACACAAGAAATTGATTCACAAATTTAATTTTTTAACACTAAGAATGAATTAAATCAAGAACAAATGTGATTACAAGAATGATGTAAAAATGTGATTGGTGATGACAAAGGATAAAAATGATGGTGAGTGTTGGATTATGTACATGCGATAATATATGTCCAGAAGTCGTCCCGAGCCTAAGGAGACGCACGCGTAAAATGTAATAATAATAACAAGAAAGGAAAGTCAGAAAAAGGAAACAACGGATTCCTCCCTTGTTTGTCTTAGTCGGCCGAACCACAAAGCCCGAGGGCTTGTGGGCTTGGTTGTTTGATCTCCAAGTAAATAAAAGTATAAAGGAGGTTTGGGGAGTTCTCATAATTCATAATTTGAAAAAAAAAATTCCTCCTATTTTCCTTTTGGTCCGATCGGCAAGAAGCAACCCAAAGGGTTGTTTAGTTTTCGACGATCGAACACAAGCAAGAAACCAAACGGTTTCGGTTATCGATTGATTCAAGAGATCTTGGTTTATTGGTTGTTTAATACATACGTACTAGCATACTTATTACTTGCTAAACCTATGTGTGCGTATTGTTAGAGAGATCATACTTTGATCTTTATTGGATTGTCGGTTATACTGGTTGTTAGATAAATGTGATTATCTATTACTAAAAGGTACGCTATTCTTTATCATTTATGTTAATTATTTGTCTATACATGATCTTATTATTTCGATATGTACTCGTGTTTATTAACGTGTTAATATGGTTAAGAGTTTTTATAGATTCCAACACTAGCATCACGAGTCGTTCGTATAGCTTTTAATTACATTAATAAACGAAAGATATGAAACTGTTAAAACTTAATATGATGTTGTAAAATTGTTTTATTTGATGATTAGGTTTTCATAAACCCTAATTAGGGTCAATAAAACAAATTAGACAAACCCTAAGTTTTATATAATTTGTAGCGATAAATATGTTGTTAATTGTTAATTAGTCGTTATTTATCATATTATTAATCATTAACATGAAAGATCTATTAGAATCATGCAAGTTTGCCATGGATCGTGTATTATTGATATTGGATACATAGAAGTTAATTCATCGTTATTGATTTATACATATTTAATTGAATTTATGATCAACTGGTTTACATGTGGTATATGATTAATTGTTAATTGGGAATAAGTTTTAGGAGAATGTTCATTTGTTTAAGTTTTGATTATAATTGTTGTATATCATGTTTCAAGCAAAGGGTTTTTTTTCGAAAATAAAAATAAACCAGACTAGGACTATATGAAATTTGATTTATTATAAGCTTATTATTGCACGGTCATATGTGGCAACAAATGAATCGCCGTTACACGATTTTAAATCTAACTCACGCCGTGGCTAGCAAGAATCAAGTTTATAATGAGTTTTCTACTTTAAAATGTTAAATTTTATTAATGACGTAACTTGCAAAAGTACTACTAGTTGCAAGGATAAGGTTCGGGGAGACTCATCAAGACTTCGGTCTTACAGATACCATTACCCTATAATTATGGACTACTGGTAGTTTCCTTACCTTGAATAATATTTAGGAAGCTGTGAATGGTTAAATGATTTGAATCATTCTTTAATCTTTCCCGTGATAAAATTAAACTTCTTTTTTTATACATGTTGAATCGTCAATTTTTTTTAATGATATCACTATATATACAATTGAATTGTGAGTTAAATAAGTGATATCTATTTTGAATAAAATTGAGTAAGTTTTTGAATTATCATGATATAAAGATGTTGCATGCTTCCTTTGTACATGTTTTGAAATTGTCAAAATTTATTCCTTTTGAATTAAGTTATTTTACCATCCAACTTGTAAAAACACTTGCACTTACTCTTCCACTATAAGTGAGACTGTGGTGATTTTGTAACCCAAGGTGATATAATACACTCAATTGTGAGACAATGGTGCTAGCAAAGTTTTTGGTTGGATGACTTAAACAAGTTAAGATAGGCGAGACCTTAACTCATGGCAATAGATGGGATAAACATGCTCCCTTTTTCAGTTTTGAATTGTCACAAGTGATGTAAATAAAGTAGAGTCCCAAAATTCTAGAAGTTCTATTGTATGCAATTATTTGAACATCAATTACCCCTTAAATACCATCATCATTAGCAGATTTGGTGGCTTCTAGCTTTATTAACTGTTTATTTAAAAACATAGGTATTTAATTTTCTATAAAGAAAGTATTATTGAAAATACTATTTATTGAACTTTGTTTAGTTGTAGATGTAACCAACAATGCCCAAACCAAACGGAATAGTTCATCTTATAGGACATTGCTTGAGAAGCAACAACTTTCTGGTCCAAACTTAAACTAGTGGTTTTGTGCACTCAAAGTTGTTGTTCGAGTGGAGAAACTACAAGACGTGTGTAACACCCCCAAATATTCACATTTCGAATCAGCGGATGAGTCGTTGGTGTTACGGGATAGCACAATACTCAAATCATAGACAACGCTTAAAAATCGCGTCGTTTAATAACAAAGCATTTTTCCATTAATAAATATCAATTTACATAGGTCCTCAGGTCAAAGTATGTCTTACAAATTTACAAAACATTTGAATGGAAATTTTTATTTATATACGGGCCATAAACTCTTGTCGTCTTCCCGAGAATTACCTTCAAGTACCTGAGATAAAACATGTTAAAAGTCAGCGAAATGCTGAGCGAGTCCATAGAGTTTAATAATAACCATTAACATAAAACCGGTATATAAACATCACCGAAAAAGCATTTTGTGCAATACTTAGTCGTAGACCATAACATCGGCCAAAAACAGTTTTATACGAATCATTGTCATAAATCATAACTTAGGCCAAAAACATTTTTATACGAATCATTGTCGTAACAACACCATTCAATACGTTTTATAACATTGTTTATAGAATAATAAAAACTGTTATATAAAACAGTTATGTAAAACCAGAACACGAGTATAATAATAAAGAAGACCCCATATTGCTAGTCAGGCAATATATTATAATTCAAATCATATATCATACACTATTCCTGAGACCGTTGCCTCGGTGTTACCATTATCATTATTATTATCGGATTATTATAAGCCGCATGACATTGTTACCTTTCTATACTATATATCGGGTAGCTATCCCGGAATTCATTTGCCCATTTAAAACAGCATGTCGTGACAAAAATCATGCTAAATATGCCACTCTCATACATAAATTCTCTTGTCCATCAATGTGACACAACGGGGATCAGCCGTCGAGATGCGAACTGGGGTGATCTTCCCCAAATAGTACTATTATATGCATAAGCGTCTACAAACTCTCGTTAGTTCATAATTCATGCTAATGGGACTTATAGTGACATAATCTAACTAATAATAATCCATTTCAATCATTCATTGGGTCATCAAATCAATCGGGTCCATATGAATAAGCATACAATCGGGACCACTTGTGTTCTATTTTTATTAAGACTAGCATGTTATCTCCCTCGCGGGTTTATAAAACATTTCATAAAACATTTAAAGAGTTCGAGGCTATGAACTCACGTTGGTTGGGAAAGGCGGGTTATCGGCAATTAGGATGTATGGTGCATGCCTCGATCACGGGAAACCTAAACAAATAATACTCGATCTTAGACTATATCGAATAATATTTATAAAAAGTTGTTATGTATATGTAATGATGTCATAAACATGATGATCAAGTGGTATTGTAACACCTTATACAACATTATTAGTTGTTAAGTATTTAGCTAACTTAGTCTAATTATACTAGTTTTAGCCCATGTATATGTTAAGGCCCAATAAGCCCAATAAGAGTCCAATTTCTTTTTATTAGTCTATTTATCTATTTAGGACCAGGCCTATACTCATATGTTGGGCCCAAGTGGGCTAAGCCCATGAGCAAGTCCAATAGTGCTAAACCAAACTAGTTGGACCTAGTGGTCCAACAAGGCTATTTTTGGTCCATTATGGGTCCATATGTTACAAAGCTTGGGTTTGTCGATTTTTACTTGTTAAATGTGTTTACATATCATTAGATGTTCTATAAAAATGTTACATTAGATGGGTCCGACCATCTAAGTTTTATTTGGCGAAAACGCCATTCTTTCGGTTTTAGCCGAAAAGACGTAAAAATCATATACATAGTTTGTAGTTAGAAAACTAGTTGAGTTTTGATTTTATAAAATGTGGTATTTATTTATTATAGTATATAAACATATTTTATAGTAGTTATTATTACTTTTACATACTTATTTTGTGTAGTAATTTACTTCTAGTGGTCTTTTAATATTATATAACTTGTTGTCAAATCTGATGGAAAAAGTCATGTCCACCATTTTTATCATATCTTAAGTTCTATAATGGGTTAGAACCCCAAATTTTTACTATAGAAACTACATGATATGATCTATAATTAACTCTTTTATGGCTACTTCTCAAACAGCTTATAAGTATTAGTTTTAATTCGTTTAAAACAGATCAGTCAGATTAGTACCTCAAAAGTATTTTGGTCATATCGTGCTCATTTTTAACATTCCATTGTGTGGTCAATTAACCATTTGTGTAAAAATAATTTATCTATCATTATATCAAATAATCCATTCCATTTGATCAACTAAAAGTGTTGAAACTTACTGTTTTTAACAGCCTACTTATCTAGTGATGATTTTAACATCTTTTACTTGTAGATTTAGCCTTATCAACTTAATCTAATGACATAAAATCCCCATGCAATCACTTGATCATCATTCATAGATCTCTTACATATACATTTGGAAATAAATAGACAAGTACTTTAAAAAAAATAATAGGATGATAGAAAGAAGACAATCTCTATACCAATCAAAGTGATGAAAATGATGAGATTTGGATGAACAAGCTTGATCTATGCACCCAAATCTTTAACTTTGCAAGACAAATTTTTGAAATCTTCAAGTATATAAACTCCTTCTTGAAAATCAGCCCTAGGACTCCATAAAAACTTCCTTTCACAAGTAGTAATCACCTCAAAACAACCTCCTTTTAAGTAGTTATCAACATATGCTAATTGTAGATTAAGTTGTTGGTTAAAAATTGATGAAGATGGTGGTGTGATGGTGGTTATGGACGGCAACAAGAGCGAGGGGAGAGAGTTTTGGTGGAAATTTGTTTATTACACATGCAAGTTTGTGAATGTGTGTGAGAAATGTGGCTTAAGTATCTTGTAAGCTTATGAGACAAGTGTCTCATGTTAGCTTAATATTTTGACACCAAAGGGTGTCTCCCCTTTGTTAAATCCGCCCATAGTAGGGTGGGACAAGTGTAAAACTTGTTTCATCCCCATTATTTTACGGGTACTCCTCGATTCTAGTTTCCTCGATTTACGTGCCCTCGGGTCGATTTACGAAAAACGTTTTTGCAAATTATGAAACTACGGCACAAAACGATTCTAATAAAAATTGTCTCATCAAAAACGTAGCACAAAAGCGTAAATACGTAAACCTAGGGTTCCCGGTATAAACGTAAAAGACGTTAAATTATGCACGTAAGCCCTAATTTCATCCCGTAAATATGTGAGTTCATGTACCAACATAAAAATAAAATTTCAAAATAATATACGAGAACAAATTTACTACCTGAAAATGTCGGACTGTCACAAAAACGGAGTACGTAAACGTGAACACGTAACGTAGAGCTTTCCGGTTTAGACGTAGACTAATACTAGATCGGCTTTAATACACCCCGTATCAAATTCGTAGTCCCAAGTCTTTTCGAATTGATTTCCAGTCTAAAGTGCGACTCAATTGTCTTTTGGTGAACAAGAGAATGGTTTGGTTTGTTATCTATTTTAAACTAATAGCAAGTGAATGTAAATGTCGTTGAGTAAAGTAGAAGTTTAAAGATTATACTAAAATAACGAGTTAAAAATAAATGCTTGAAAACTTAAAGGCAATATAAGAAAAAAACTTGAACACTATATAAAACTTACACTTGGAAACTTTTGTAGAAACATGAACTCATCCAATCGGAATATGCTAAAAGTGAGTGATCGGAATAATGGGAAAAGGCACTAATCGGAATGTAATAAACAACTACTGATCGAAATGTTGGAAAACAGCATCAATCGGAATATTCCCACAAAGCTCGTCGGAATACTGTAATCGGAATAAGGCAGTCGGAATGTTGAAAACAATGCCAATCGGAATGTTACAAAAGGGGCCAGATCGGAATCTAAATAACTCTTTGCCGTCGGAATATATAAACCCTAATCCGATCACTGCGATCGGAATAATGGGTGCTAATCGGAAAACAGAAACCATTTTCCGATTTGAATATCGGAAAGAGGGGGATGGGGTGTTGGTCGGAATGTAGCGATCGGAAAGGGGTTTAGACCCTTTCCGATTTAAATGGGATTCGAAATAAGCTAGGTAATAAGCTATTATGAATAAGCTAATACCAAAAACTACCACGAATCAAAAGTGAAATATACTAAATAAGCACAATCAACAACTTATCCAAACTCAAATTAATCAATCATTTGAATCAAACTATAAAAAGATGAACTTTTTAAGAAAACTTTTGATAAGTAAATAAGCTAAACATAAAAATAAGCCAATAAGCACAAAGATCTCAAAGCTTATTCGTATGAAAACTTAAGTAGGCATAAAAAGATTAACTTTTTAAGTACGAAAACATTGATGAACAACACGGATCATAAGTAATTCGCACCAAAATCAATCTAAGAATCAAAGAAAGGTAGAATGAGATGAAAGATTAAAAGCTTAACTTGAACTTGATTAATGAAATCAACAATACAAAAGGACTTAATCTTGAAAGATTAAGAGAAGAAAGATGAAAACTTAGTGAGAGAAAGTGGAGAACTTTCTCTCTAAAAAACTAGAAAGAAAAGTGAAAAATGAAAACTAAAACTAAAGACTAACTACCCTCCTAATGTGTATTAGGAGGGTATTTATAGGGAAAGTGGAAGGAGTGCATGTGTTGAATCTTCTTTCTTTCTTCACGTCTTCTCGACTCGATTTAATTCTTTGTCTTTCTCGATGTCGTCTCGAGATTTGAACTTGTCTTGATAATTTTCTTCTTTAATTAAGACTTGAGTTCTTCGACTTCATTAAACTTCCATCTTTAGACTTTTTCTTCGATAAATCTTCAGAATAGGCCTTGGACTTCCGTTCTTTTTGCACTCTTGATCTTTTGACTTCTTCTTTTCCCGTTTTCTTTGATAAAAGCCCGTGAAAGCCCGTGTTTTCTTCCTTTTTCATCATTTGGTCCTAAAACACAATAAAAACACAAATCACGCATAATTCCGACTTTTACGACATAAATCACACGTTTTGGTCTTGTTATTATTGGAAATAAGTGGTATAAGGATAAGTGTTTTCACACTTATTAAATCCCTTACACTTGACCATTGCAATGCCCTCATGCAATGCATTAATTTTAAAGCACGGTTTACATTTTCCATCGTAAATAACCCATCTTGGCCTTTACTAAATACTAAACATAAAAAGATAGAAATAAGTAAAGAAATTAAAAACTTACATTGGGTTTGGCTGCCATGAACGTTTATCATCCTCAAGTTTCACGTTCCCCATACCAAGCTTAAAAACGAGATCATTGTTATTATAACTTAGCAAACTGACACGAATTCATGTGGGCCAATTATTCACTTAGACTCCCTTATTCCTAGGTGTATCTCTTATATTTTATTTTTGTCTTGAATGATCACGAGGATGCATTGTTTGACTTATTTTGATAGTTATTTAGGCCGAAAATAAAGTGAACGATTTAATCAATAGTTAGCTAAAGGATAAAATCTTTTAAAACTGCTTCTCGGGACCTCATAAAGTTCATATCTTGGCATAACTCGCTTCACGATTTGAGACCTTTCTTGGACCGATATTTGGCAGCGACTTCATACTTCAAATCTTTGAGAGACTTTCTTGAAATTATGGTCTTCTCTTCATAATAGGAATTTCTTCACTTGAAGTTTTGAGAGATTCTTCATCTTTGGACCACGACTTCTTCATTTTTCTCCAATCTTTATTTTGGACTTTGATATACAACGATCCGCCTCCTTTTAGGACTTGGATCTATTTATCCTCATACCTTGTTAGGGCCTTTTTGGATAGACTTCTCCATGATCTTTAGGGGAGTATTTGCTTTTCGTCGTGTGTCTCGATCCTTCATATTGATTTTCGATAAATGATTCTTCACATCACTTTTGGATCTTTAGCAACAAAATGTAGCCCTCATGCCTTATTAGGGCCTTTTCGGACTCGCCAATCTTCGCATCCCGCTTCAATAAGTTATGCCTTGGCTATGAACTCTAATCCGTACCGAGAAACTTTTAAACAATCTTGGGCTAGAAGCTAAGTAACTTTTTAAATCGTACAACCTTATTTATTGCAGATAAATTTATTAACAGGTGAAGGGAGAATAGGCTTATAATTAACTCACATAAATTCACGAAAG
Source organism: Glebionis coronaria (assembly GCA_025667525.1). Lineage (NCBI taxonomy): Eukaryota > Viridiplantae > Streptophyta > Magnoliopsida > Asterales > Asteraceae > Glebionis > Glebionis coronaria. The sequence goes on from CM046881.1 coordinate 183,383,161, forward strand.
AATACCAAACTTATAATTGACTCTATCATCTCTCGTCCTCCACAGTTTAAAATCTCAAGGAATGAGACTCGTGGATGCTTAGCCTATTAAATCAAAGTTTTGGGTTTTCGAGTCATCTATAGGATCTTGCAAATTCTTAGACTTTTTCAAGTTTAGAAATCGCATTTTAAAGTTCCCTTGATAAACAACTCTCTAGGATCAATTATAGGAACTTGCGAAAAGTTCTTGTTCTTAACCCGTGAGAGTTAAGACTTTCGCGTTTTATAGCTCCCTATATAAAAGGCTAGCAAAACTTGACTTAAACACGTTAAGGATACTAGCTAGAGTAAACTTAGATAAGTAAACTCGGTTGAGTCAATATTCATAACTAAGAAAAATTAAAACCACTTTATTTAAGCAAGGAAAGAAAATAAGCATAATGAAGAAAAATACAACTATACAACTAGGCCAAAATAGATTAAAAATTTTGAAAAATGTCGAAAAATCAAATTTTCCGGTTACAATGAGGGCAAATTCATGGAAAAGACCACTTACTTCGATAGAAGTCTCCCCTACACTTGATATAAACATTGTCCTCAATGTTTAAGCATGTGGGAGTAAACTCCCCTACACTTATGACACTGTGCACTTTGTTTAAATCTTGCTAAGGAAAGGAAAACTATGGTGATTTCAATGTGAACATATAAAATATGAAATATTGAATCAAAAGAGTTTAGGATAGAACCGGGAAGATGGGAACACGGTATCACAGTTCGTCAAAAGTCATCAAGATGCTCTTTGAAGCTTGAATCCCTGCACAAGATAAGAAACAAGACAACAAACACATACGGGGCTCCCCTACACTTATTATGAAAGCAGTAAAGGATAGATCACGGGTTGCCTCCCGAGAAGCGCTTGTTTTTGTTCACCGATTCACGAGCCTGACTCGACCCAATTTAGTTCATGGGGAACGTGGTGAGGGATGGAATCATCTCTTGAGAGATGTCCTCACCAAAGTACAGCTTCAAACGCTGGCCATTCACCTTGAAATTGGGCCCATTTGGCTGAGAAAGCTCAATGGTCCCATATGGAAAGACTTTGGCGACGGTGAATGGACCAGACCAGCGGCTCTTCAACTTGCCAGAGAAGATCTTCAACTGAGAGTTAAAGAGTAGAACTTGATCACCAACGTGGAACTCTCGGTTCTTAATCCTTGCGTCATGAATGATCTTGGTCTTATCCTTGTAGATCAGTGAGTTCTCGTAAGCTTCATTCCTCAGTTCGTTGAGCTCGTTGAGTTGAATCTTGCGATGATCACCGGCTTTGTTGATGTCGAAGTTAGCCCACTTCAAGGCCCAGTGCGCCTTATGTTCCAGCTCGATGGGGAAGTGGCATGCTTTCCCGTACACAAGACGATACGGTGTACAACCAATCGGGGTCTTATAAGCAGTACGGAAAGCCCACAGAGCATCATCTAACTTATCGTCCCACGCGGCGTGATGCTCTCCCACAGTACGCTCCAAAATTCGCTTCAATCCACGGTTGGAAATCTCGGCTTGCCCATTGGTTTGGGGATGATAGGCGGTGGAAAGACGATGATTAACACCATACTTAGCCATGACTCTTGCAAATTGATCGTTGCAAAAATGAGTCCCGCTGTCATTGATAATAGCACGAGGAACGCCGAATCGAGCAAACAACTGCTTTAAAAAGTTTACAACCACCCTCGCATCGTTCGTAGGGAGAGCCTTAGCTTCAACCCATTTAGAAACGTAGTCAACGGCGACGAGGATGTACTTGTTCCCTTTGGAGGATGGAAATGGCCCCATAAAGTCGATGCCCCATACGTCAAAGATTTCACATTCTTGTATGAAATTTTGAGGCATCTCATCTTTATGTATGATCTTGCCTTGGCGTTGGCAAGCATCACAATGCTTAACCATTTCGTGAGCGTCACGATAAATGGTGGGCCAATAGAATCCAGAGTCAAACACTTTCTTAGCGGTGTAGTTGGGACCAAGGTGACCACCGGTGGGTCCTTTATGGCAAGCAGCAAGGATTTGCAAAGCTGCCGGTCCATCAACACAGCGACGAATGATCAGATCAGCACATTGTTTGAATAGAAAAGGGTCATCCCAAAAGTAAGTCTTAACATCATTCAAGAACTTCTTCTTTTGTTGGGATGTTAACCCTTTGATGAGAACACCACCCGCTAAGTAGTTTGCAATGTCGGCAAACCACGAGGTTTCATCAAGATTGAGATTTATAGACATTAAGGTCTCAAGGGGGAAAGAGTCATTGATCTCTTTGTTCGGATGATCCCCTTGATATGGATCCTCAAGTCTACTCAGATGATCCACGGCTAGGTTTTCAGCACCCTTCTTGTCACGAATTTCAATGTTAAATTCTTGAAGGAGTAAAACCCAGCGAAGAAGTCTTGGCTTAAAGTCGTGCTTAGTAATCAAGTACTTCAACGCGGAATGGTCCGTGTATACGATTGTGGTGGATAAAACAAGATAGGGGCGAAATTTTTCAAAAGCATAGACAACAGCTAAAAGCTCTTTTTCGGTTGTCGTATAATGCAATTGAGCCCCCGTCATTGTTTTGCTAGCATAGTGGATTGGTTGGAAGTGTTTATTCACTCGTTGGCCCAAAACCGCACCAATAGCAAAGTCGCTAGCATCGCACATCAATTCAAAGGGTAGCTCCCAATTAGGGGTAACCAAGACCGGTGCCTTAGTTAGCTTATCCTTAAGAAGATTGAAGGCTTCAATACACTCTTTAGAAAAGATAAAAGGAGTATCTTTTTCCAAGAGGTGGGTCATCGGGCGAGCGATTTTAGAAATATCCTGAATGAATCGACGATGGAAACCCGCATGACCCAGAAAACTTCTCACACCCTTCACGGTTGAAGGTGGAGGTAATTTGGCTATGACATCTACTTTAGCACGGTCGACTTCAAGACCGGCTTTAGAGATTTTGTGTCCTAGCACAATGCCTTCTTTTACCATAAAATGGCATTTTTCCCAATTCAGAACAAGGCGAGTGTCTTCGCACCGCTTAAGCATACGTTCCAGATTGGCAAGGCAAGAAGAGAAGGAATCCTCAAATACCGAGAAATCATCCATGAAGACTTCCATGGTTTGCTCAACCATGTCATGGAAGATAGCCAACATGCACCTTTGGAAAGTCCCGGGGGCATTGCATAAGCCAAAAGGCATCCTTTTGTAAGAAAATGTGCCATAGGGACAAGTGAATGTTGTCTTCTCTTGATCTTGGGGATCGATGGGTATTTGGAAATAACCCGAGAAACCATCAAGAAAGCAGTAATATTCATTACCCGCTAAACGTTCAAGCATTTGGTCCATAAAAGGTAGAGGGAAATGATCCTTTCTCGTGGCATCATTGAGTTTGCGGTAGTCTATACAAACTCTCCACCCAGTAACGAGACGGGTAGGAATCAACTCGTTGTTTTGATTGGGCACAACGGTGATTCCGCCTTTATTAGGCACACAATGGACTGGACTAACCCATGGTGAATCCGAAATAGGGTAAATCATACCCGCATCAAGAAGTTTAATAACCTCTTTTTTGATGACTTCATGGATTTTAGGATTCACCCTTCGTTGGCTTTGAATTGTGGGCTTAAAGTCGTCCTCCATGAGAATTTTATGTGTGAAAAAGTGAGGATCAATTCCACGAATGTCGGAGATTTTCTAAGCGATAACTCTTTTATGTTTCTTCAACACGGCGATAAGTCGGGATTTTTCTTCTTCTTTCAGGTCCTTTGCGATGATGACCAGTAACTTCTCGTTGTCTTCAAGGAAAACGTACTCAAGATGAGGAGGTAGGTCCTTAAGCTCAAGAGTAGGAGGGTCCTCAATAGATGGTGTAACTAACGATGGATCATCATTAGTCACCTCTTTAGGAGAAGGAGGAGAAAACGGGTCTTCATTGATAAGTCTCTCAATAGTACGAATGTCTTCATCCCAATTGGTGGAAGAATCATCATACTTAAGATCGAGAGGACCAAAGCTAGCTTCGAAATCATCCAAGTCACTTTCTCCAAAAGGAGTCAATGCCGGAGCAATTGAGGCAACGGTCTCAACATTGGGTAGAGAAGAAAGAGTACTTTTGCAAGCATCATGAAAATGTTCTTCACAAGCCTCATCGAGAACATCAATAGCATTAACACTCTCATATGAATAAGGTTCCTTAGAAATCTTACCCATGTTGAAGACAATTTTATCGTCACCAACTCTCATGATTATTTCGCCCGTGGCTAAATCAATGAGAGTGCGACCGGTCCTCAGGAATGGACGTCCAACGATTAATGGAACACGGGGGTCCATCTCGTAGTCAACGACGACAAAAGCCGCCGGGAAGGTGAATTTGTCGACGCCAACGAAAATGTCTTCGGCTATCCCCACTGGATAAGCAACCGTACGGTTAGCTAATTCCAAAGTCATTTTGGTGGGGACTAGCTCGGGGAGAGATAATTGCTTCCAAACACTTAAAGGCATTAAGTTTATACTGGCACCTAGATCGGCTAGGGCCATGCAATTCTCTACTCCCGGGAAGTTGCAAGGAATCAAGAAGCGACCCGGATCACCAAGTTTGGTGGGCAATTTCCTTAAGAGAACGGCAGAGCAATTCTCATTAAGTTGGGTCTGAGCAATGTCAAGAAGCTTCTCCTTGTCACTAAGAAGATCTTTAAACATTTTCGCGTATTTGGGCATGTGAACGAGAGCCTCAGCAAAGGAGATGTTAAAATTCAATTGTTTAAACATTTTTAGAAAGTTTGAAACTTGAATATCATCCTTGCTCTTTTGCTTCTCTTTCCTCAACCTTGAAGGATAAGGTATATTGGATGAAGAAGAAGGCTTTAGGGGAGTAGGATCACTCACAACCACGGGTGGTGCGGAAATGGGGGTAGAAGGCAAAGGAGGTGAGGAAAGTTGCTCGTTTTCCTTGTTCACAATCACGGGTGGAGGTGTAGGAAGCTCGGGTTCCGTATAACCTTTTCCACTACGAGTGGTGATTGCTTTCATCTCCCCTCTTGGATTTGTAACTGTAAAACCTGCATGCTTTTACCATGCATAGTACCCTTAGGATCGTACGTACTAGTTAAAAACTTTCCTAATATAGCATGATTACGATTACGTGTTAGGAGTTTACGTATTACGTACGTGTTAGAACACGATAAGTATTTTATATGCACGATCACGTAATAATTATTTAGCAATAATTAATCACGAACATGCGATCACGAAATCACGAGCGTAACTAAAACACGAGCTATTATTAATTACGTATATATATTTAATACGAGCGTAATTAAATATATTAGATTATGGTATTTACGTAACGAGAACATTTAAAACACGAACATAAATAAACACAAACGAGTAACTAAATAACGAGACACGAAAAGAGGTACGGGAACCCCATGGGGGGTCCCTACCCGCGGCCAAATAAGGGCAATGGGCCAAGCCCATTGTCAATTTTACTAAAAAGGGGTTATATTTAGTTTTCACTACTCAAATTAAAGTTACAGAAGATTTTTAAGAAAAACCTAAAAACCCTTTCTCCCTTGTTCTTTGTGCCGCCACCTACACATCACCATACAAGGTGATTCATTGATCTTGGATCTTGAAGATTTGTTGTTTGTTCGTGTTTGTTCTTCGTTCTCTTGATCCACGAATACGATAAAACCTTTTTAAACCTTTTCTTTTAATTTAATCTTTTATTAATTATGAACATGTGATGTTTTTATAAAAACACATTAATTAACCATAGATCTAACATGTTTTGATGATTAATTAAATCAAAGGGTCGATTTAAGGGGTGTTTTGTTTTGGCCGCAGGCTGCAACCGACCCCAAGGGGGTTTCGGTTTGCTTAGCCGACCACCACCAAGACCATATGGTCTTGGTTGGTGCGTGTGGGTCCCACGGCAGCAAGGGGTACCCCGATTTGGTTCGGGGTACGGTGTCGATTCATGTCCGGTTCATGTTTTTAAGCTTAGATCCGGTTCATGATTTATGTTAGTTTTTTTTTATGTTATGAACTTATGTTAAAATTAAATTAATAAATGATGTAATTAATTTAATAACATGACTTAGGTTAATTAATTATTAGTAATCATGAAATTATCTCAACCTAAGTATTAATATTTAAGACTTATAATTAATTAATTATTTTAAAAACCATGGATATAATTAATTAATTAACATGACTTAGGTTATATTATTAATATTTAATAATACATATTTTAACCTAAGTATTTAATATATTTAATTAAAAACATGTTATACTTTAATTAAATATTATAACCTATAGTTTAATTAAATTACATGAAATAATTATTAAACTATACAATATATCATATGATTTAGAAAATAATCATGAAAACACTTAGGCTTATTTACTTAGCTTATTTAACCAGCTTATTTTTAATTATGGAAACTTTCTATTTTTAGAAACTTAATTAAATAATGCAGCTAATTTATTTATAGAAACCAGCTATTTTTAGAAACTTATTTATTTAAGGTAGCTAATTTATTTATGAAACTTATTTAATTAAGGCAGCTAATCTATTTATGGAAACTTTCTATTTTTAGAAACTTATCTATTTTAAGCGGTAAATCTATTTTTGGAAACTTTCTATTTTTGGAAACCTTCTATTTTTGGAAACTTTCTATTTTTGGAAACTTTCTATTTTTGGTAACTTTCTATTTTTGGAAACTTTCTATTTTAGGAAACCTGCTATTTTTGGAAAGTTACTTATTATTACACAGTAAGTATAATAACACATGAAATACCAGAAATACTTAATCAGATTAAGCAGAGTATAAGATTTAATACAGTTTAAGGCTTTAAACAGTAAAACATAGTAAGAACATATAAAATAAGCTAAGACATGACATAAAACCAGCTATGTATTTAGTAAGCAGATACTTATTTCATGTACGTATTTATGTAGCACTAGTGTTTCGGAAGTAGGATTCTCGCAGTTCGTCGTTCTCGTTCACTGGACATAAGGTACGGATTCCCGTCCTTTCAGTATGGACATTCTTTCCTTATTAGGATTTCCCCGTATGCAGCCAACTGTTTTCTCGTAGTATAAGTATGAGTTTGATTGCTTATGTTTAAATATGATTACCTATAGCCATATACATGCATGACCAGTTTCACCTAGTTATGGAGGTACCATAACCATAACATTAGAGGCACTGATGTTATGACTTCACCACGGCGGAGTGATTGCTCGTGGCGTCCCTTCAGCTTTTGGCCATTTATTTATATTTATCATGTGGGGCGTATGGGTGCATCCTAGTTACACGTTTTTATTCAGGATTACATGGTGAATGTGGTGTGTGCCTTGCATCCTTCACAAGGAGCTGATCCCTCCTACCCATAAAAACTAGTATATTAAATTAGAGGCAGCCCCTCTAATTTGCATGATGAGGTCACCCCTCCAATTATTCATGCACGTTGGATTTTCATGACCTATATTGGCTAATGGTAAAATATGACAAACAGTTTTTATAAGATAAACATAAGACTTTCAAACTATAAAACCAGTTTCATTAAGACTTAACCAAGTTACTCGGGACTTAGTTTTCTTCCGCTGTTATTATGTTTTATGTTATATGCTTATCCTATTCATGCTTTATTGTACATCCGTGCACTGAGCGTATTGCTCAGCCGTTTTCCTTTTCTATGTTCCCAAAACGGCAGGTACTCAGGGACGCTCGTAGACACTAAGAGTACGTGCATATGGACTGGAAGCTGTCTAGCCTTCTTTACATTATGCATTTCTTTTCTTTTGATACTTATGCTTTGGACATTGTTTAGTCCTTTTCCTTTACTATACTATGTTTGTGTGTGATGAGCTTTACTTTTGGACTACCGATGTTTGATTCCGGTATTTTCCTTTATATGGTCAAGTAATGTTTAGACATTTTACCTTGTATGCTTTGATGACACGCCATAATTACTGTGATATTTCCATTTCCAAAATGGGGTGTTACAATTATGGTATCAGAGCCAAGGCTTTGACCTGTAGGCTCTCAAATATGACCCGTGATTAGTGGGTAGTCACTACGGTCTTCCTAGAACTGACAGTTGTTTTCATGCATTCATCATTTTTAAGCATACATATACATGTCATTGTTACAGGGTTTTTGACTAAGTAATGGTTGGTACAGGACTGGCCCTATTTAGTCGTATGTGTTTTATCGAAACTTTTAGATTTGGGACCGACCCATAGGCGTCCCCTCGCAATGTCTTTGTTTTGAGTGAACTGACCAGAATCGTTCACTCCCGAGCATACAAAAGTTTTCATAAAACTGAATTATGCATTCATACACAAAATTTTCTTGCATAAAATTTTTCTCGTGAAATTTGAGTAAATTTTTTTTTTCATGTATATATTTTATATTTTATGTTTTGAACTGTTAATCATATGTTTTATGTTATACTGTCAGATGGTTCTCACACGCGAACAGGAGCAGCTCAATGCTGCAATTCAGGCTGCCATGCAAGCCTTGCTTCCTCAACTGAGGAATGACATCCGGGCTGAAGTTCAAGCTGCCAACAATCAGCAACACAATCAGCCACCTCCTCCTCCTCCTCCAGTGACATTAGCAGTATGGCTGGAGAGATTCAACAAGCTCCGCCCTTGAGCTTTTGAGAAGACAGATAGCCCCAGCGATGCTGAAAGCTGGTTGGCTCACATCGAGAAGATTTTCAACGCTATGGGTTGTGACCCGGCATACAAGGAGAGGCTGGCATGCTATCGGTTCAAGGCGATGTACTCAACTGGTGGTTAGCTTTGATGCAATCTGAAGGTGGTGATGAGTGGGTTGCTGGTTTGACTTGGGCTCAGCTCAAGGACAGAGTGATGGAGCAGTTCTTTCCCAAGGCTAAGCAGGACAAGCTCAAGAGAGAGTACCATGGGATCCGACAGAGAGTTGGGGAGAATAGCAACGAGTTTATGCAGCGCTTTCTTCTCTTGGTTGGTTTCCTTGGTGCGGCAGCAGGTACTCCTGAAGAGCAGGCACATCACTTCAGATGGGCTCTTCGCACATCGGTCGCAAACAATCTAGTGTGTGCTACGTTCAATACTGTAGCACAAGTGGCCGATGCAGCACGAAAACTGGAGATGCTGCAGGAGAGGGATGAGTTCGGGGAAGCTGAAAGACCCGACAAGAGGTAAACCCTTCGTATTCAAGCGGTGACCAATCCGTATACCTTCCATATGTCAATTATTCATCTCTTTAACTGTATCTTCCAGGCAGAAAACTGGGGACCGGTCTCAGCCGGCTACTCAGCAGCAGCCTCACCAGCCCAAGGGAAATGGTCAGACTAACGACCGTTCTGCTACGGATAGGCGTGGCGGTAATGACAATTACCGTAACAACGCCGGGCAATCCAGCAACAGCAGGTCCTAATACTTACGAAATTCCTTATGGTTTATGTTATAACTCATATTCTGACACTTTAGCAAACTTCTACCAGGAACCATGGAAACGGTAGGGACCAGAACCAGAGAGGTTCTCAGCCTAACCGTCCAGCTATCACTAGTATTCAATCTTACGATTATCCGCTTCGTCCTTTGTACCCAACTATTATGTCTCATGTAAAATGTTTTTATCAGGCCCTCAGCCAGCCAGAGCACCTGCTGAAGGATACACTCATCCTCTTTGCTCTACTTGCCACCGTAGGCACCCAGGACCATGTCGCCGTAATACTGATGTGTGCTTCAAGTGTGGTCTTCCTGGCCATATTATGAAGGATTGCCGTAAGGGCGAGATGGAGGGTACATCGGGACACGCTGATACCAAGCCGCCTCCTACTGCCGGGCGTGTCTACACGACGTCTCGAGACCAGGCCAACAAGTCTACAGGTACCATCACTGGAATCTTGTATATGTATGGTCGCGCTGCATGTGTTCTTTCGATACGGGTGCTACTCACTCGGTTATTTCTACTGCTTATGCTAAGAACATTAGGATGCCTCCCTTGCCACTAGAAAATAGGCTTACTATTTCCACGCCTTTGAGGGACTTTGTATTAATCACCCATGTATACAAGAGTCTTCCTCTAGAATTTGATGATAAGGTTCGACCTGTCGACGCACTTCTGCTGGACATGAATGACTTTGACATGATTTTGGGCATGGATTGGCTATCCAAGTATCATGCTACCATAGACTGCCATTCATATCGAGTTATCTTCGGTGATGTCAATGCACCAGAGTACATTCACAATGGGTTCATACCCGGACGGCCTGTACAAGTCATATCCACCCTGCAAGCGCGTGCACTACTGTCACATGGCTGCGAGGGTTATCTAGCTACGGTTCACGACATGGATGCTGAATCTTCATCGATTCAGGATCAACCAATAGTGTCGGAATTCCAAGACGTGTTTCCAGCAGAACTTCCGGGCATACCACCTGCACGAGAAGTGGAATTCAGTATCGAACTGGTTTCGGGAGCTGAACCAATCTCCAAGGCTCCTTATCGCATGGCTCTTATAGAGCCGAAGGAGCTGAAGGATCAACTGCAAGAACTTCTTGAACGAGGTTTCATTCGACCGAACGCATCTCCATGGGGCGCACCGGTCTTATTTGTTAAAAAGAAGGACGGCAGTATGCGTCTTTGCATAGACTATCGCGAGCTCAACAAGATTACCATTCGGAATAGGTATCCACTGCCATGCATTGACGATCTGTTTGACCAACTCCAAGGGGCCAAACACTTCTCCAAGATCGATCTTAGGTCAGGCTATCACCAGCTACGGGTCAAGGAGCAGGATATTGCTAAGACTGCCTTTCTTACCCGTTATGGCCACTACGAGTTTGTAGATATGCAATTTAGCCTGACAAATGCTCCAGCAGTGTTCATGGATCTGATGAACAGAATCTTCCATGAATTTCTGGACAAGTTCGTCATTGTTTTCATCGATGACATCCTGATTTTCTCAAAGTCCAAGGAGGAACACGAAGACCATCTTCGTATAGTACTACAGATTCTTCGCCAGAAGCAGTTGTATGCTAAATTCTCCAAGTGTGAGTTCTGGTTAGACAAGGTGGTATTCTTAGGTCACATTGTATCAGCAGAAGGAATCACTATGGATCCAGCGAAGGTTGAGGTCATTACTAAGTGGCCGAGGCCGACATCGGCGACGGAAGTCTGTAGTTTCTTAGGCTTGGCTGGCTATTACCGTAGGTTCGTGGAGAACTTTTCCCGCCTAGCACTACCATTGACCAAACTGATGCGGAAAGGGGAGAAATTCGTCTGGACTGAAGATCGAGAGAAGAGCTTTGAAGACCTGAAGCAGAAGCTAGTATCTGCACCTATTCTTACTCTACCATCTGGTACGGGTGGATTTCAAATCTACAACGATGCATCGGGGAAGGGACTTGGTTGTGTTCTCATACAACATGGGAAAGTGATCGCGTATGCTTCACGGTAGCTTAAGCCTTATGAAGAAAATTACCCCACGCACGATCTGGAACTTGCTACAGTCGTGTTTGCATTGAAGATATGGAGACACTACTTATATGGAGAATCATGTGACATTTTCACGGACCACAAGAGCTTGAAGTATATCTTCACTCAGCGTGAATTGAACATGAGGCAGAGGAGATGGTTAGAGCTGTTGAAGGATTATGACATTAATCTACAGTATCATCCCGGAAAGGAAAATGTAGTAGCAGATGCTCTTAGCAGGAAGTCCGGAATGATCAACGACATTACAATCGAAGAGGAAGTCATCAGAGACTTGGAGCGACTAGGCATCGAGATCATGGTACGCGGACAGCACGGTTACTGGGCTAATCTTAGAGTAGAACCCGAGTTACTATCTAAGATCAAGGAAGCTCAGAAGGATGACGGAGAAATCTGGGCTATAGTACAGAATTTGGAGAAGCTGACGGAATTCAGAGTAGATGCAGATGGTATCGTATGGCAGGGCACTAGACTTTGTGTTCCTGATGACCAAGAACTCCGGGAAGCTTTGTTAGCTGAAGCTCATAGCTCCCCATTCTCGATACATCCTGGTTCAACTAAAATGTACCATGACATCAAGCAGTACTTTTGGTGGAGTGGTATGAAACAGGATGTGGCCACTTACGTCTCCAAATGTCTTACCTGCCAGCAGGTTAAGAGCGAGCATCAGCGATCTGGCGGTCTCCTTCAACCGTTAGACATTCCAGAGTGGAAGTGGGATAAAATCACCATGGATTTTGTTATCGGTCTACCGCCTACCAAAAGGAAGCATGATGCAATTTGGGTTATCGTTGATCGACTTACCAAATCAGCTCATTTCTTACCGATCCGCAAGGAAGATCCGGTAAGTAAACTCGCAGACACGTACAGACGAGAGAACATGAGACTCCACGGTGCACCATCCAGTATCGTCTCAGACAGAGATCCTCGATTCACTTCGCGCTTTTGGAAAAGTCTACAGAAAGCTTGGGGTACACAACTTAAGCTTAGCACGACTTTTCATCCTCAAATGGACGGACAGTCGGAACGAACCATTCAGACATTGGAGGATATGTTAAGGTCATGTGTGCTGGAATGGACGGGTGATTGGGACGAATACATCTGTTAGGTGGAGTTTGCATACAACAACAGTTGGCACGCAAGCATCGAGTGTGCTCCATTTGAGATGTTGTATTGCAGGAAGTGTCGCGCCCCAATCTGCTGGGATCAGGTTGGCGAGCGAACACTCGAAGGACCGGAAATCATTGAGATGACAAACGAGAAGATCGCAGTAGCTAGACAGAAAATTCAAGAGGCACGGTCATGTCAAAAGAGTTACGCCGATAAGCATCGTAGGGATTTACACTTTAACGTAGGAGATCACGTCTTCCTTAAGGTTTCTCCGGCACGTGGTGTTAGACGCTTCGGGATTAAAGGGAAGCTCAGTCCTCGTTTCATCAGACCGTTTGATATCATTGAACGAGTCGGTGAAGTATCTTACAGATTGGCCACCTCCGCAGCTTTCGCATGTGCACAATGTGTTTCATGTGTCCTTTCTCAGAGGGTACCAATATCATCCCCTTCACATGGTTCAGTATCCACTAGAACAGATACGTAAAGATCTCACTTTTATAGAAGAACCCGAACGAGTTCTTGACAGACAAGAACGAGTCATGAGAAAGAAGACGATTCCATTCATCAAAATTCTATGGAGGGGTCATACCGAGCGGGAAGCCACTTGGGAAACGGAGGAGTTTATTAGGGCTTCTTACCCTCATTTCATATTTTGAATTCGGGTATGTTCTTCTTTTCCAGTTTACTTTATCTATTATTCGGGGACGAATTATTCCTTTTAGGGGGAAGAGTTGTAAAACCCACATGCTTTTACCATGCATAGTACCCTTAGGATCGTACGTACTAGTTAAAAACTTTCCTAATATAGCATGATTACGATTACGTGTTAGGAGTTTACGTATTATGTACGTGTTAGAACACGATAAGTATCTAATATGCACGATCACGTAATAATTATTTAGCAATAATTAATCATGAACATGCGATCACGAAATCACGAGCGTAATTAAAACACGAGCTATTATTAATTACGTATATATATTTAATACGAGCGTAATTAAATATATTAGAGTATGGTATTTACGTAACGAGAACATTTAAAACACGAACATAAATAAACACAAACGAGTAACTAAATAACGAGACACGAAAAGAGGTACGGGAACCCCATGGGGGTCCCTACCCGCGGCCAAATAAGGGCAATGGGCCAAGCCCATTGTCAATTTTACTAAAAGGGGGTTATATTTAGTTTTCACTACTCAAATTAAAGTTACAGAAGATTTTTAAGAAAAACCTAAAAACCCTTTCTCCCTTGTTCTTTGTGCCGTCACCTACACATCACCATACAAGGTGATTCACTGATCTTGGATCTTGAAGATTTGTTGTTTTTTCGTGTTTGTTCTTCGTTCTCTTGATCCACGAATACGGTAAAACCTTTTTAAACCTTTTCTTTTAATTTAATCTTTTATTAATTATGAACATGTGATGTTTTTATAAAAACACATTAATTAACCATAGATCTAACATGTTTTGATGATTAATTAAATCAAAGGGTCGATTTAAGGGGTGTTTTGTTTTGGTCGCAGGCTGCAACCGACCCCAAGGGGGTTTCAGTTTGCTTAGCCGACCACCACCAAGACCATATGGTCTTGGTTGGTGCGTGTGGGTCCCACGGCAGTAAGGGGTACCCCGATTTGGTTCGGGGTACGGTGTCGATTCATGTCCGGTTCATGTTTTTAAGCTTAGATCCGGTTCATGGTTTATGTTAGTTTTTTTTTATGTTATGAACTTATGTTAAAATTAAATTAATAAATGATGTAATTAATTTAATAACATGACTTAGGTTAATTAATTATTAATAATCATGAAATTATCTTAACCTAAGTATTAATATTTAAGACTTATAATTAATTAATTATTTTAAAAACCATGGATATAATTAATTAATTAACATGACTTAGGTTATATTGTTAATATTTAATAATACATATTTTAACCTAAGTATTTAATATATTTAATTAAAAACATGTTATACTTTAATTAAATATTATAACCTATAGTTTAATTAAATTACATGAAATAATTATTAAACTATACAATATATCATATGACTTAGAAAATAATTATGAAAACACTTAAGCTTATTTACTAAGTTTATTTAACCAGCTTGTTTCTAATTATGGAAACTTTCTATTTTTAGAAACTTAATTAAATAAGGCAGCTAATTTATTTATGGAAACCAGCTATTTTTAGAAACTTATTTATTTAAGGCAGCTAATCTATTTATGGAAACTTATTTAATTAAGGCAGCTAATCTATTTATGGAAACTTTCTATTTTTAGAAACTTATCTATTTTAAGCAGTAAATCTATTTTTGGAAACTTTCTATTTTTGGAAACTTTCTATTTTTGGAAACTTTCTATTTTTGGAAACTTTCTATTTTTGGTAACTTTCTATTTTTGGAAACTTTCTATTTTAGGAAACCTGCTATTTTTGGAAAGTTACTTATTATTACACAGTAAGTATAATAACACATGAAATACCAGAAATATTTAATCAGATTAAGCAGAGTATAAGATTTAATATAGTTTAAGGCTTTAAACAGTAAAACATAGTAAGAACATATAAAATAAGCTAAGACATGACATAAAACCAGCTATGTATTTAGTAAGCAGATACTTATTTCATGTACGTATTTATGTAGCACTAGTGTTTCGGAAGTAGGATTCTCGCAGTTCGTCGTTCTCGTTCACTGGACATAAGGTACGGATTCCCGTCCTTTCAGTATGGACATTCTTTCCTTATTAGGATTTCCCAATATGCAGCCAACTGTTTTCCTGTAGTATAAGTATGAGTTTGATTGCTTATGTTTAAATATGATTACCTATAGCCATATACATGCATGACCAGTTTCACCTAGTTATGGAGGTACCATAACCATAACATTAGAGGCAATGATGTAATGACTTCACCACAGCGGAGTGATTGCTCGTGGCGTCCCTTCAGCTTTTGGCCATTTATTTATATTTATCATGTGGGGCGTATGGGTGCATCTTAGTTACACGTTTTTATTCAGGATTACATGGTGAATGTGGTGTGTGCCTTGCATCCTTCACAAGGAGCTGATCCCTCCTAGCCATAAAAACCAGTATATTAAATTAGAGGCAGCCCCTCTAATTTGCATGATGAGGTCACCCCTCCAATTATTCATGCACGGTGGATTTTCATGACCTATATTGGCTAATGGTAAAATATGACAAACTGTTTTTATAAGATAAACATAAGACTTTTAGACTATAAAACCAGTTTCATTAAGACTTAACCAGGTTACTCGGGACTTAGTTTTCTTCCGCTGTTATTATGTTTTATGTTATATGCTTATCCTATTCATGCTTTATTGTACATCCGTGCACTGAGCGTATTGCTCAGCCGTTTTCCTTTTCTATGTTCCCAAAACGGCAGGTACTCAGGGACGCTCGTAGACACTAAGAGTACGTGCATATGGACTGGAAGCTGTCTAGCCTTCTTTACATTATGCATTTCTTTTCTTTTGATACTTATGCTTTGGACATTGTTTAGTCCTCTTCCTTTACTATACTATGTTTGTGTATGATGAGCTTTACTTTTGGACTATCGATGTTTGATTCCGGTATTTTCCTTTATATGGTCAAGTAATGTTTAGACATTTTACCTTGTATGCTTTGATGACACGCCATAATTACTATGATATTTCCATTTCCAAAATGGGGTGTTACAGCAACGGTGTTACTCGGAAGAGTACCCGAAGAAGAGGGTTGATTACCTTGGAAGAGCGAACCGATCATATCACGTATGTTTAGCGCTTGAGTGCTGAAAGAATCTCTCATGTCTGCACGGATCTCATTGCTTTATTTTGCCATGTCATTCCTTAGCTCGGCTCGAATATCGTTCCCTTGTTTCGCCATTTCGCCCTTCAAGTTGACGAATTGACTCTGAAGATTCGTCACCATCTCTCGATTAGTCTTCATGAACGTCTTGACGTCTTGATTCAATGCCATCGGTTGATTGAGAGGTGGAGCTTGGTAAGCTTGAGAATTTCCTTGAGTTGGGTATGGGTTTCTTTGGGATTGATATTGATTGTTAGCACAAGGTTAGGATTGGTTGTTTCGGTTATAGCTTTGTTGTTGGTTTTGGTTTGTAGGAGGGAAACCGGGTGGAGCAAGATAGTTGTTGGAACGATAACTTAGCAAGCTACGGTCTCCTTGAGGACGAGCTTGATAGCCTCCCGTGGGATAAGTACCGTATGCCGCGTTAACGTTTTCAGAAAAATTGCGTTGAGTGGAAGGACAGTCATTGTAGGAATGAGGACCACCACATGTGTCACAAGAAATAGCAACGGCTTTAGCTTGTTGAAAGTGGTTTGTGGCCATGGTCATGAAATTCTTGTTCATCTCAGCGAGTTGTCAAGAAATTTCAGTCATCTCGGGATTGGAAGTAGTATAAGAAACATTGACTCTCGGGTTAGATCTTGAGGATGCGAATGAATCCCAATTCTTGTGGTGAGTAGTCATGTTGTCAATCAACTCTCTACACTCCTCCACCGGCGGCGGCGTTGATCGTGTCACGATCATAAAAGTGAGACCATTGTAGAAGGTATCAATGAGAGTGACAGGGAGCATGTTGTGATTTGAACAACGGTCGATCAAATCATTGTATCATTCCCAAGCATCAAAGAGTGATTCATCATTGTCTTGCATGAATCCACTAATTTGGTTACGAAGGCTTGTGACCATGGATGGTGGGAAGTAGCGCGACAAAAAGCGTTGAGTCATGTCATTCCAAGTATGAATATAATTCTTTGGGAGACGGTCAAACCATTTTTCAGCATGGTGAGAAAGCGAGTGGGGAAAGAGTTGAAGGCAAAGGTCATCCATAGAAACACCGGGCGACTTCATGCTTTGGGTGATGGTAATGAATTTGTCGAGGTGTTTGTTGGCATCATCATCCGGAATTCCACGAAATGGGTTAGTTTGCACTTTTTGGATCATGTGATGCTTCAACGAAAACTTCTGAGCCGTGACATGCATTGGCGCAATCGGGCCTCCGCGTCCGTTCATGGTGGGTTGACACAATTCCTCCATTGTGCGTAAATCAGGTAGGGGGACATTGTTGTTGTTGTTATTATTATTCAAATTGGGTAGAGGTGGGTTATTATTGTTGTTATTAACACCAGCCATATCTAAATCTTCGCGAGTCTCGGGCTCAGAATAGCTTGAAGATCTAGTACGCATACACCTGCAGAGGAAAAAATACACAGAGAGAATATCTATATAATCTTTTTGGTGCAAAACCTTTTGGAAAAGAATTGCTTTTATGATTTTTTTAATGTTTTTGTATTTTTGAAGAATTTTATATTTTTTAGGATTTTTGAAAATTTTAAAAGCAAGGAAAATAACGTTCAAAGAACGGATCCCAAAATTCAATGCGTCTCTCACTAGAAACCGTTAATCTTAACGAAAAGAGCCGGCAGCGGCGCCATTTAATACACGGCTTTTAGATCGGCTTTAATACACCCCGTATCAAAATTCGTAGTCCCAAGTCTTTTCGAATTGATTTCCAGTCTAAAGTGCGACTCAATTGTCTTTTAGTGAACAAGAGAATGGTTTGGTTTGTTATCTATTTTAAACTAATAGCAAGTGAATGTAAATGTCGTTGAGTAAAGTAGAAGTTTAAAGATTATACTAAAATAACGAGTTAAAAATAAATGCTTGAAAACTTAAAGGCAATATAAGAAAAATACTTGAACACTAAATAAAACTAACACTTGGAAACTTTTGTAGAAACATGAACTCATCCAATCGGAATATGCTAAAACTGAGTGATCGGAATAATAGGAAAAGGCACTAATCGGAATGTAATAAACGACTACTGATCGGAATGTTGGAAAACAGCATCAATCGGAATATTCCCACAAAGCTCGTCGGAATGCTGTAATCGGAATAAGGCAGTCGGAATGTTGAAAACAATGCCAATCGGAATGTTACAAAAGGGCCAGATCAGAATCTAAACAACTCTCTGCCGTCGGAATATATAAACCCTAATCCGATCACTACGATCGGAATAACGGGTGCTAATCGGAAAACAGAAACCCTTTTCCGATTTGAATATCGGAAAGAGGGGATGGGGTGTTGGTCGGAATGTAGCGATCGGAAAGGGGTTTAGACCCTTTCCGATTTAAATGGGATTCGAAATAAGCTAGGTAATAAGCTATTATGAATAAGTTAATATCCAAAACTACCACGAATCAAAAGTGAAATATACTAAATAAGCACAATCAACAACTTATCCAAACTCAAATTAATCAATCATTTGAATCAAACTATAAAAAGATGAACTTTTTAAGAAAACTTTTGATAAGTAAATAAGCTAAACATAAAAATAAGCCAATAAGCACAAAGATCTCAAAGCTTATTCGTATGAAAACTTAAGTAGGCATAAAAAGATTAACTTTTAAGTACGAAAACGTTGATGAACAACACGGATCATAAGTAATTCGCACCAAAATCAATCTAAGAATCAAAGAAAGGTAGAATGAGATGAAAGATTAAAAGCTTAACTTGAACTTGATTAATGAAATCAACAATACAAAAGGACTTAATCTTGAAAGATTAAGAGAAGAAAGATGAAAATTTAGTGAG
The DNA here is from genome assembly GCA_025667525.1 of Glebionis coronaria. Lineage (NCBI taxonomy): Eukaryota > Viridiplantae > Streptophyta > Magnoliopsida > Asterales > Asteraceae > Glebionis > Glebionis coronaria. The sequence goes on from CM046881.1 coordinate 183,402,390, forward strand.
AGAAAGTGGAGAACTTTCTCTCTCTAAAAACTAGAAAGAAAAGTGAAAAATGAAAACTAAAACTAAAGACTAACTACCCTCCTAATGTGTATTAGGAGGGTATTTATAAGGAACGTGGAAGGAGTGCATGTGTTGCATCTTCTTTCTTTCTTCACGTCTTCTCGACTCGATTTAATTATTTGTCTTTCTCGATGTCGTCTCGGGATTTGAACTTGTCTTGATAATTTTCTTCTTTAATTAAGACTTGAGTTCTTCGACTTCATTAAACTTCCATCTTTAGACTTTTTCTTCGATAAATCTTCAGAATAGGCCTTGGACTTCCGTTCTTTTTGCACTCTTGATCTTTTGACTTCGTCTTTTCCCGTTTTCTTCGATAAAAGCCCGTGAAAGCCCGTGTTTTCTTCCTTTTTCATCTTTTGGTCCTAAAACACAATAAAAACACAAACCACGCATAATTCCGACTTTTACGACATAAATCACACGTTTTGGTCTTGTTATTATTGGAAATAAGTGGTAAAAGGATAAGTGTTTTCACACTTATTATAGACGATGTTAATTTAAGACGTAAACCCTAATTTCCTTCCCTAAAGTGAGTGAGTTCATAAAAAACAATAAAATAATGATTATAAATAATACTTGAGAATAAAATAACGACCTCAAATAGATGGATTGTCACAGCATTTCCCCCTAAAGAGGATCTTTGTCCTCAAAGATCAATTCATCTTACTACTCGCTTCTTATAGAGTTAAAGACATATGGGCATTTCCTCTACATTTGGTCTGTTCTCTCAAGAGTAATTCATTATAATACGCGAGTTTCATCAAACATAGCTATGGGAATATTGTCATGCTTAAGTTGACTTACTTTCTCTTTCCATGATGTCCACGGGTTTTTGATGAATGCAACTTTTCATCGACCCAAACTTCATTAAGAAATAACCAGATTTTCACTTGATAGACATTTTATCAAGTTCGATATACATAATATATTTCATGCAGCCCTTGAAGTCCTAGGGTAGTCTAGCTTATATGCCTCTTGGACCAGATATTTACATTGTCTCAATGGTCTCATACAACGGGGACTTAGCTTCCCACGATCTTTCAGATCATCAATTCACCTTTCCACGATGAAAATTATAGGCATAACTTTGCTACCCATCCTGCACTTCAAGATCGACATTTCATATTCACCTAACCTCCTGCCCACTACCCCCAGTCAATAATCAGATTTCAACTTCCATAACCATTTTAGGTCACGCGGGTCGGGTATATTCATCCCAACTCCCACCTACAGATGCTCTTAAACTTTTCTTTATATAGATCCTCGCAAGGTTCGGTCTCAATCCTAAAGCGATAATTATCAATGATAACCTATCCAAAGGAAAGCGCCTATCTTGTTCATTACCAAAGGTCAATCATACAAGCATAAAACAAGCCTTCTAGTATCGGTATCGGTCCTTCACCTTATCCCTCCGATTGGGAGGGGTGGTAAGCAGTACTCTTATCAAGATTCGTTCCCAATGACTTCTGAGGGGATCTACAGAAATTCGATGCGAATCGAGGATCTTGATAGAGATGATCGATACATGCACATCATGCTTATACAACTCCTTTAAATACAAATGATCCAATTTATCCATCGAGAACCTATCATTAACCGAAATGAAATGAGCAGATTTGGTCAGTCTGTCGACGATGACCCAAATCGAATCAAATCTAGATGATGTCCTTGGAAGGTTTGTGATAAAATCCATGGTGATTTTATCCCACTTCCAAACAGGAATAATAAGTTGTAAAAGCAATCCTAATGGAGTTTGGTGTTCAGCCTTGACCTTCGCAAAAGTTTGATATTTACTAACGTAGGTGGCGATGTCTGCTTTCATATTTGGCCATCAGTACAACTTCTTTAGATAAAGATACATTTTATCAAAAATGGCATGAATAGAGTACTTAAACTTATGAGATTCAAACATGACTAAATCTCGAAATCCTCCATATTTAGGCAACGACAAACGACCTTTTAACACTTAACGCCATCGACTCCCATCTCTAATGGTTCTCATTAGCCGCGAAACCCTTCATTATCTATATTATCCTTCTTGCAAGCATCAGCTATTTCTAAATCGCTCGGGCATATTATTCTGCACGGTCATTACTAAGGAACACATCCTAATTGGTTCGTTATCCTTTCTACATAATGCGTCAGCAACTACATTCACCTTCCCCGATGAAATAAATATTATGACCATAATCACTCAGAAATTCTTTCTTTATATTTTCTAAGTTTTAGTTTCGTCTCAACTATTATCTTTATTAGTTTTGCCCAATCTGACGTTTAAGACATCGATAAATATTACAAATAATTAAATAATAAATATTTAATGTATGAAACGTAAACGTAAAATTTTTAAATTTCTCAGTTCGTCCAATTATAGAAAAATGTTCAAAATAAATTTGAACTTAGTTAACACGATCTTTGTTGATTTATCGAACATAATTAACAAGATCCATAAATGTTCGAAAAAATCTTTGTTTAAACTTTGGTCAAAATTTTCTTAGTTGAAGAGCAAAAACTGCCGCTCCAAATTCCAAGTCATGGGTTTTATGGTTTCCTCAATTCCTCCTACGTTGTCTTGAGGTATACACAAACATCTACTCCTAAGGGAAACTAGTTAAATGATCTGTGTATGAGGGAATAATTCCTTAATAATCCTTCGATAAATATCTGTCAAAACATCTTCGCACTTCCTTTTTGGTATAACCCAAAGCCTTAATGGCTCCGATCTTTGAAGAGTCAACATAGATTCCATTACCATTAAACACACGATCATAGAATGTAAAGGATCAAGCCTAACATCCCACTTTAAATATTTAACGCACAATGTTTCACATCTCAGCTAGATCAAGGTAGTCTACAAATGATTACTAAGCTCCTTCTTATTCTTGGGAACAAGCAGGTGGTCCTTAATGATCACAAGCATGAACTTATCAAAATACAACTTACACACGCGATTCATCAAATTCATGAATGCTACATGTGCATTGGTCAATCCAAACGACATCACATGAAACTCATAATGTTCATTACGAATTCTGGATGTAGTGATTGGAATAGATAATCTTCTTTGCGGACGCGAATTTGATGATGCCATGGATCAAATTTTTGGATATACGCAAGAATCTTGTAAATGATCGAACAAATATTTCATCTTGGGTGATGGATATCAATTTTGATCGTCAATTTATTCAGTTCACGGTAACCAATGAATATATGGAAGGATAATACCATAGTTCTTCATGATGACGAGCTCGGTAGAATAAAAGCTTTCTCCGACAACTCTCTTAGTTGCACGGTAACTCTTTTGATTCAGATGGTGTTGACGTATAGTGCACATGCCATAGGTGTAGTACCGGGAATATAATCAATACCAAATTTAACTTTCCTTATTGGCGGAAGTCTAGGTAATTCATCAGCAAATACCTTAGAAAGTCTCAGATAGCAGGAACATCTTTTACTAAATTCACCTTAGGTTCTTTCTAGATTACAAGATCTATGACTAGTTCACAATCATTCATGGTAAAATTTCAAGCATGAATGCAGGATACAGTCACCTATCGGGAATTATTTGGATCACTTTTGACAATCAACATCTTATCTTTTAGGGGAATTCTTCTCGTGTTCCCATCAATTAAGACAATGACATCATGTAATAATCAACCAATCCATCCTAACGCACTACCAACTTTCTAGTTTTATAACCGTTAATAAGACGAGAACTTCTCAAAAGACTAAGAATAACTCGTAACCCTTCACAAATCAAGGATATCTGGAGACATAGCTAACATTAAAAGAGTAAGGTCAACGCATGATTTATGAGAGAGAATTTCAAATCAGATAAAGACGAAATATTAACAAATATGGATGTATCCCATGTTTTCATGATTTGTATATGCATCCGAAAGCACTTCGGATCGTTACCCATGTCATTCAAATGGAATCTAATCAAAAGAAATGATAAGAACGTCGATACACCCCGTCAGGTATCAACACTTGATAATTAGAAAAGTTTTCAAAGAATCTTACCACAAAGAATTGAACAAGAAGGGGATGTCAATTGTCAAATAAGACAATATCCACATATGAGTAAATTTGATTCGGAAAAATAGTACGGGCACATATGTAGGTGTCCCTAACAATATGTCCCTATTTTTGCACTTCTTGCAGATCTCATAAATTTTTAACCTCACAATTTCAGAGAAAAATGTAGTGGTTATTAACAATTTCATGGTGACTACTAATCAGCCTTGCATGGTGTAAAACCTGCATGCTTTTACCATGAACAGTACACTTATAATCGTACGTACATGATTAAGACATTCCTTTTATAACATGTTTACGTTTCACGAATATTAATTACAAGAATTACGTACGTATTATTATACGATAAGTATTAAGTATGTATTAATGCACGATAATTATTACCAACAATAATTATAATCACGAACATGTAAACATGAACATAAATAATCACGAGCATATTATTATGTAATTACGTAATTATTATTACGACTATGTACAAGTATATATAATAACACGAACATTTAATAATAACTTCACGTAAATACGAGCACGGGAACACGTAGAATATTAGAACACGAAAAACTACGGGTTTCCCCTTGGTGGGCCCTCATAGCCGCGGCAACAAGGAAGGAAAAGCGGCCCAGCCCATGTTTAATTTTGCTAAATAACAAAATTGGGAAAAAATATTCATTCACAGGAAAAATCTTAGAAAATTAAAAACCCTAATCTCTCTTTCTTCTTCCTTGGCCGGCGGCTATCATAAGAACAAGGGGTGTTCGGTTGATTCTTGGTTAGCAAATCATTAGTACGTGTTCATGTGTTCATTCCTTATTGATTCCACCTGTTTTGGTAATCTGAATATCCTTCTTTTTATTTTCTTTTTATGTTTTATGCATGTATGATCATGGGGGTTTAAATAAAACAAGATTAATTACATGTTAATAATCATGGGAGTAAATTATTTGGGTTGTTTTCGGGTTTGATGTTCGGCCGCCACACAACCTAGAGTCCCACGACTCTCGGTGTAGCTTGGTTCACACCACCACACGAGACTAATGTCTCGGTGATGTTGGGTCACGTCGGCAGCAGGGAACAAGGCACCCCGACTCACGTCGGGGGTGTCCTTGTGGTTGGTTTAGGTCGCGGCAGCCACAGCCCCACCACCGGCCAAAGCCGGTGGTTATTTTTGGAAAGCAGGGGGAACCGCGGGCAAGCAGTGGGAACCACCGACACACAGTCGGTGGGAACCCGTGGGTCAGCAGCTAGCCGAGCAAGGGCAAGACCACCTGCACGCAACTGGTGGCAGTGAAACGAAGGCAGGGGCAACCGGCATGGGCCGGTTTGCCACTGTTTTCGGTGGGGTTTTGATTCGGGCCGGTTCATGGGTTCACGGGTCCGGTTCACGACATGTTTTTAATAAGAATAGCACACGGGATCGGGTTGATTATTTTTACAAGTTTAATTATTCGCATGTGCATATAGTTTTACAAGTAATTAAATTAATTTAACATGGTACTTAATTATTTTATTAAAACATGACTTAGGTTTATTATTATTATTAATAATACATGATTATAACCTAAGTATTTTATTATGTAATTTAGACTATAGTAATTAATTAATTACTAAAACATGACATATAATTAATTAATTTCCATGACTTAGGTTATATTAATATAAATATTAGTACATGTTTTAACCTAAGTATTATATACACTTTAATTTAATTAAATCACGTTATATTTAATTAAATCTTATAACATATAGTTTATTTAATTTACATGGATTAATTAATAAACTATACTATTAATAACATGACTTAGTATATTTAATCAGTAAAACTTAAGCTTATTTTATTAGCTTAATAATCTAGCTTATTTCTAAATATGGAAACTTTCTATTTTTAGAAACTTATCTATTTTAAGCAGTTAATCTATTTATGGAAACTTTCTATTTTTAGAAACTTATCTATTTTAAGCAGTTATCTATTTTTGGAAACTTTCTATTTTTGGAAACTTTCTATTTTTGGAAACTTTCTATTTTTGGAAACCCTCTATTTTAGGAAACCTGCTATTTTTAGAAAGTTACTTATTATTACATAACAAGTATAACAATACAAGAAATACAAGTAATACTTAATCAGAATATCCAGAATACGTGATAAACACAGTATAACGCTATAATCAGTAAAACAAGACATGAACATATAAAACAAGCTAAGACATGATATAAAACTAGTTATGTACTCAGTAACCAGAATACTTATACACGTATACTAGTTATGTAGCATTAGTGAGATCGAAGTAGGACTTTCTTCCGTTCGTCTTCTTCGTTCATTGGACACAAGCTACGGATTCTCCGTCCTTTTAGTATGGACAATCTTTCCTTATTAGGATTTCCCCGTATGCAGCCAACTGTTTTCCCAGTATATGTTTTATATGTTTTGATTTGCTTATGTTTAATTAAATGCCTAAGCCATATACATGCATGACCAGTTTCACCTAGTTATGGAGGTATCATAACCATAACACTAGAGGCACCAGTGTTATGACTTCACCGTGACGGAGTGATAACTCGTGGTGTCCCTTTCAGCTTTTGGCCATATTATTATATTATCATATGGGGCGTATGGGTGCATTCTAGGTTACATGTTTTTAACAGACTATTCAGGTGAATGTGGTGTGTGCCTTGCATCCTTCACAAGGAGCAGATCCCTCCTACCCAAACTTATATTAATTGGAGGCAACCCCTCTAATTGCATGATGAGGTCACCCCTCCAAGTATTCATGCACGTTGATATTTCATGACCTATATTGGCTTAATGGTTAACATGTTAAACAGTTTTCATAAGATATACATAAGGCTTTTCAAACTATAAAACCAGTTTTTACTAAGTTGTACCAGGTTTTCTAGGACTTAATCAATTCCGCTGCTCTATGTTGTATATGCTTATATTATTCATGCTATGCTTGTATATCCGTGCACTGAGTGTTATGCTCGGCCGTTTTCCCTTCATGTTTCCTAAGACGGCAGGTACTCAAGGGCGCTCGTAGACTCTAAGCGTAGGTGCATATGGATTGGAAGCTTACTAGCCTTCTTTACTTTATGCTTATCATCATATATTGTGCTACTTATTTCCATGGACATTGTTTAGTCCTTTTCCTTTACAGTACTTATGTTGGTGTGTGATGAGCTTATACTTTGGAGTACCGATGTTTGTTTCCGGTATTTTCTTTATGGTCATGTAATGTTTAAGACATTTATCCTTGTATGCTTTGATGACACGCCATAATCACGCGTGACATTCCATTTATCAAAATAGGGTGTTACAATTATGGTATCATAGCCAAGGCTTCGACCTGTAGGCTCTCAAAACACGACCTGTGATTAGTGGGTAGTCACTATGGTCTTCCTAGAACTGACAGTCGGTTTTCATGCATTCATTGTTTTCATGCATTCATATATATGTCATTGTCGCAGGTTTATGACTAAGTGATGGTTGGTACAGGACTGGCCCTATTTAGTTGCATGTGCTTTTATCGAAAGTTTTAACTTTGGGACCGACCCATTGGCGTCCCCTCGCCATGTCTTTTGTTTTAAGTGAACTGACCATAGGCGTTCACTCTCGTGCATATAAAAGTTTTCATAAAACTGCATCATGCATGCATATACTAGTTTTCCTGCACATAAATTTTCTCATGATTTATTGGTATAACTTTTTTTTTCATGTATATATATTTTATGTTTGATCAGTTTAATCATGTATTTTATGTTATACTGTCAGATGGTTCTCACACGCGAGCAGGAACAACTCAATGCAACAGTCCATGCTGTGATGCAAGCTTTGCTTCCTCAGCTGAGGAAAGAAATCAGGGCTGAGGTGTAGGCTGCCAACAATCAGCAACAGCACCCAGTACCTCCTCCTCCTCCTCCAGCAACATTGGTCACATGGCTGGAGAGATTCAACAAGCAACGCCCTCGATCCTTCGAGAAAACTGATAGACCCAGTGAAGCTGAAAGCTGGTTGGCTCACATTGAGAAGATCTTCGATGAAATGGGTTGTGACCCCGTATTCAAGTCGAGGTTAGCCTGTTACAAGTTCGAAGGTGATGTGCTAGGATGGTGGAAGGCACTCAAGCAGTCTGAGGGAGGTGATGATTGGGTGGCTGGTTTGACTTGGGCTCAATTTAGGGAGTTAGTGATGGGACAGTTCTTTCCCAAGGCTGAGCAAGACAAGCTGAAGAAAGAGTACCACGGAATCAGGCAGAGAGCTGGGGAGAACAGCAACGAGTTCATGCAGCGCTTTCTTCGTTTGGCTGGTTTTCTTGGCGCATCAGCACGTACTGCCGAAGAGCAAGCATACCACTTCCAGTGGGCTCTTCGTACATCGGTCGCCAACAACTTGGTGTGTGCTACGTTCAACACGGTGGCACAATTTGCCGATGCAGCACGTAAGCTGGAGATGCTGCAGGAAAGAGAAGAGTTCGGGGAAGCAGAGAGACCCAAGAAGAGGTAAATATTCGTTATTCAGCGGTGACCATTCCGAATTCTTTCAGTATATTCCTATATTATATCTCTTTTAAACTGCATCTTCCAGGCAGAAGACTGGGGACCGGTCTCAGCCGGCTACTCAGCAACAGCCTACTCAGCCCAAGGGAAATGGTCAGACTCAATACCGTTCTGCTACGGATAGGCGTGGTGGTAATGATAATTACCGTAACAATGCTGGAAACTCCAAAAACAACAGGTTCGTACACTTACTCATTTTCTTACGTTACATGCAATATTTCATAATTCTGACACATTAGCAATCTTCTACCAGGAATCATGGTAACGGGAGGGACCAGAACCATAGAGGTTCACAGCCTAACCGTCCAGCTATTACTGGTAATACATCTTACGATTTTCTGCATTGTCCTTTGTACCTATTAACCATGTCTCATGTATATTGTTCTTAACAGGCTCCCAGCCAACAAGGGCACCTGCTGGAGGGTATACTCATCCTCTTTGGACTACCTGCAACTATAGGCACCCAGGACCATGTCGCCGCGACAGCGACGCATGCTATAAGTGTGGCCTTACTGGTCATCGCATGAAGGACTACCGCAAGGGCGAGATGGAGGGCACATCTGGACATGATGATTCCAAGCCGCCTCCTACTAATGGACGCGTTTACACGACTTCTCGCGATTAGGCCAACAAGTCTACAGGTACCATCACTGGAATCTTGTACATGTATGGTCAAGCTGCATGTGTTTTATTTGACACGGGTGCTACTCATTCGGTCATTTCTACTGCTTATGCTAAGAATGTTAGGATATCCCCTATGCCATTAGAGAATGTACTAAACATTTCCACGCCTTTAAGAGACTCTGTACGCATAACCCATATGTACAAGATCCTTCCCCTAGATTTTGACGACAAGGTTCGTCCTATTGACGCACTTCCGCTGGACATAAATGATTTTGACATGATATTAGGCATTGACTGGCTATCGAAACATCATGCCACCATAGACTGCCATTCATATCGGGTCATCTTCGGTGATGTTAATGCACCAGAGTACATTAACAACGGGTTCGTACCCGGAAGGTCTGTACAAATCATATCAACCCTGCAAGCACGTGCATTACTTTCACATGGTTGCGAGGGCTATCTAGCTATTGTTCATGACATGGATGCTGAATCTCCATCAATTCAGAATCAGCCGATAGTGTCAAAATTTCCAGACATATTTCCAGAAGAACTTCCGGGCATACCACCTGCACGTGAAGTAGAGTTTAATATCGATCTCATTCTAGGAGCTGAGCCGATTTCCAAGGCTCCTTATCGTATGGCTCCCATAGAGCTGAAGGAGTTGAAGGACCAATTGCAAGAACTTCTGGAACGAGGCTTCATTCGACCGAGTGCATCTCCATGGGGTGCACCGGTCTTATTCGTGAAGAAGAAGGACGACAGTATGCGTCTTTGCATAGATTATCGCGAGCTCAACAAGATCACCATCAGGAATAGGTGTCCTTTACCACACATTGACGATCTGTTTGACCAACTCCAAGGGGACAAACATTTCTCCAAAATCGATCTAGGGTCGGGCTATCATCAGCTACGAGTTAAGGAGCAGTACATCGCCAAGAATGCTTTCCGTACACGCTATGGGCACTACGAATTTGTAGTCATGCCATTTGGCCTTACCAATGCTCCAGCTGTTTTCATGGATCCGATGAACAAAATTTTCTATGAAATTCTGGACAAGTTCGTCATTGTCTTCATTGACGACATCTTGATATTCTCTAAGTCCAAAGAGGAACACGAAGACCATCTTCGTACAGTGTTACAGATTCTTCGCCAGAAGCAGCTGTATGCTAAATTCTCCAAGTGTGAGTTCTGGTTAGACAAGGTGGAGTTCTTAGGTCACATTGTATCAGCAGAAGGAATCACCATGGATCCAACAAAGGTTGAGTCTATTACCAAGTGGCCAAGACTGACATCAGCGACTGAGGTTCGCATTTTCCTAGGCTTATCTGGTTACTATCGTAGGTTTGTAGAGAACTTTTCCCGTTTAGCACTACCATTGACCAAACTGATGCGGAAAGGGGAGAAATTCGTTTGGACTGAAGAAAGAGAGAAGAGCTTTGAAGACCTAAAGTAGAAGTTAGTATCTGCATCGATTCTTACTCTCCCATCTGGTACAGGTGGAATTCAAATCTACAGTGATGCTTTGGGGAAGGGACTTGACTTTGTTCTCATGCAATATAGGAAAGTGATCGCGTACGCTTCACGGCAGCTTAAGCCTTATGAGGAAAATTACCCTACTCATGACTTGGAACTTGCAGCAGTCATGTTTGCATTGAAGATATGGATGCACTACTTGTACGGAGAATCATGTGACATTTTCACAGACCACAAGAGCTTGAAGTACATCTTCACTCAACGTGAACTGAACATGAGACAGAGGAGATGGTTAGAGCTGTTAAAGGATTATGACATTAATCTGCAGTATCATCTCGGCAAGGCGAATGTAGTGGCAGATGCACTTAGTAGAAAGTCCGGAATGATAAACGGCATTAAAATTGAGGAGGAAATTATAAGAGACTTGAAGCGACTAGACATTGAGATCATGGTACGTGGACAGCATGGTTACTGGGCTAATCTTAGAGTAGAACCTGAGTTACTCTCTAGGATCAAGGAAGCTCAGAAGGATGATGGTGAAATCTGGGCCATAATTCAGAATTTGGAGAAGCAGACAGAATTTCGGGTAGACGCAGACGGTATCTTATGGCAGGGCACGAGACTTTGTGTTCCTGATGATCAAGAACTCCGGGAAGCATTGTTAGCTGAGGCTCATAGCTCCCAATTCTCTATTCATCCTGGTTCGACAAAGATGTACCACGACATCAAGCAATACTTTTGGTGGAGTGGTTTGAAACAGGATGTTGTGACTTACGTCTCCAAATGTCTTACCTGCCAGCAGGTTAAGATCGAGCATCAGCGATCTAGCGGTCTTCTACATCTGTTAGATATTCCAGAGTGGAAGTGGGACAAGATCACCATGGATTTTGTTATTCCGAAGACAAAGAGGAGGGACGATGCGATTTGGGTTATCGTTGATCGACTTACTAAGTCAGCTCATTTCTTACCGATCCGCAAGGAAGATTCGGTCAGTAAACTCACTGTTACTCACAAGAAGGAGATCATGAGACTTCATGGTGCTCCATCCAGCATCGTCTTGGACAGAGATCCTCGTTTCACTTCGCGATTTTGGAGGATTCTACAGAAAGCTTGGGGTACAAAACTTAAGCTTAGCACAACTTTTCATCCTCAAACAGACGGGTAATCGGAGCGAACGATTCATACATTAGAAGACATGTTGAGGTCATGTGCGTTGGAATGGACGGGAGATTGGAACATTACATCTGTCCGGTAGAGTTTGCATACAACAACAGTTGGCACGCAAGTATTAAGTGTACTCCATTCGAGATGTTGTATGGCAGGAAGTGTCACGCCCCAATCTACTGGGATCAGGTTGGTGAGCGAACACTTGAAGGACCAGAAATGATACAGATGACCAAGAAGAAGGCCGCTGTAGCTAAGCAGAAATTACAAGAAGCACGGTCACGTCAGAAGAGTTATGCCGACAAGCATCGTAGGGACTTACATTTTAACGTAGGAGATCACGTCTTCCTTAAGGTATCGGCGACACGTGGAGTTAGACGCTTTGGAATCAAAGGGAAGCTCAGTCCTCGATTCATCGGACCGTTTGATGTCATTAAGCGAGTCGGTGAAGTATCGTATCGTTTAGCGTTACCTCCGCAGCTTTCTCATGTTCACGATGTTTTTCATGTGTCCTAACTCAGAGGGTACAAGTATCATCCCCTTCACATGGTTCAGTATCCATTGGAACAGATTCGTGAAGACCTCACCTTCATAGAGGAACCCGAACGAGTTCTTGACAAGCAAGAACGAGTCATGAGGAGGAAGACGATTCCATTTGTCAAAATCCTTTGGAGGGATCATACCAAGCGGGAAGCCACTTGGGAGACCAAGGAGTCTATCTGGACTTCTTACCCTCATTTCAAGTTTTGAATTCGGGTATGTTCCTCTTTTTCCAGTTTACGTTATCTATAATTCAGGGACGAATTATTCTTTTTAGGGGGGAAGAGTTGTAAAACCCGCATGCTTTTACCATGAACAGTACACTTATAATCGTACGTACATGATTAAGACTTTCCTTTTATAACATGTTTACGTTTCAATAATATTAATTACAAGAATTACGTACGTATTATTACACGATAAGTATTAAGTATGTATTAATGCACGATAATTATTACCAACAATAATTATAATCACGAACATGAAAACATGAACATAAATAATCACGAGCGTATTATTATGTAATTACGTAATTATTATTACGACTACATACAAGTATATATAATAACACGAACATTTAATAATAACGTCACGTAAATACGAATACGGGAACACGTAGAAAAATAGAACACGAAAAACTACGGGTTTCCCCTTGGTGGGCCCTCATAGCCGCAGCAACAAGGAAGGAAAAGGGGCCCAGCCCATGTTTAATTTTGCTAAATAACAAAATTGGGAAACAATATTCATTCACAGGAAAAATCTTAGAAAATTAAAAACTCTAATCTCTCTTACTTCTTCCTTGGCCGGCGGCTATCACAAGAACAAGGGGTGTTCGGTTGATTTTTGCTTAGCAAATCATTAGTACGTGTTCGTGTGTTCATTCCTTATTTACTCCACGTGTTTTGGTAATCCGAAAACCCTTCTTTTTATTTTCTTTTTATGTTTTATGCATGTATGATCATGGGGGTTTAAATAAAACAAGATTAATTACATGTTAATAATCATGGGGATAAATTATTTGGGTGTTTTCGGGTTTGATGTTCAGCCGCCACACAACCGAGAGTCCCAAGACTCTCGGTGTAGCTTGGTTCGCACCACCACACGAGACTAATGTCTCGGTGGTGTTGGGTCACGGTCGGCAGCAGGGAACAAGGCACCCCGACTCACGTCGGGGGTGTCCTTGTGGTTGGTTTAGGTCGCGGCAGCCAAAGCCCCACCACCGGCCAAAAGCTGGTGGTTATTTTTGGAAAGCAGGGGGAACCGCGGGCAAGCAGTAGGAACCACCGACACACAGTTGGTGGGAACCGGTGGGTCAGTGGCTAGCCGAGCAAGGGCAAGACCAACGGCACGCAGTCGGTGGCAGTGAACCGAAGGCAGGGGAAACCGTCATGGGCCGGTTTGCCACTATTTTTGGTGGGGTTTTGATTCGGGCCGGTTCATTGGTTCACGAGTCTGGTTCACGACATGTTTTTAATAAGAATAGCACACGGGATCGGGTTGATTATTTTTACAAGTTTAGTTATTCACATGTGCATATATTTTTACAAGTAATTAAATTAATTTAACATGGTACTTAATTAATTTAATTAAAACATGACTTAGGTTTATTATTATTATTAATAATACATGATTATAACCTAAGTATTTTATTATGTAATTTAGACTATAGTAATTAATTAATTATTAAAACATGACATATAATTAATTAACTTCCATGACTTAGGTTATATTAATATAAATATTAATACATGTTTTAAACTAAGTATTATATACACTTTAATCTTATTAAATCATGTTATATTTAATTAAATCTTATAACATATAGTTTATTTAATTTACATGCATTAATTATTAAACTATACTATTAATCACATGACTTAGTATATTTAATCAGTAAAACTTAAGCTTATTTTATTAGCTTAATAAAATAAACTAATAAAAAAAGCTTAAGTTTTACTGATTAATCTACATTGATGCTTCGGGGAAAGGACTTGACTGTGTTCTCATGCAATATGGGAAAGTGATCGTGTACACTTCACGGCAGCTTAAGCCTTATGAGGAAAGTTACCCTACGCATGACTTGGAAATTGCAGCAGTCGTGTTTGCATTGAAGATAAGGAGGCACTACTTGTACGGAGAATCATGTGACATTTTCACATACCACAAGAGCTTGAAGTACATCTTCACTCAATGTGAACTGAACATGAGACAGAGGAGATGGTTAGAGCTGTTAAAGGATTATGACATTAATCTACAGTATCATCCCGGCAAGGCGAATGTAGTGGCAGATGCACTTAGTAGAAAGTCCGGAATGATAAACGGCATTAAAATTGAGGAGGAAATTATAAGAGACTTGGAGCGACTAGACATTGAGATCATGGTACATGGACAGCATGGTTACTGGGCTAATCTTAGAGTAGAAACTGAGTTACTCTCTAGGATCAAGGAAGCTCAGAAGGATGATGGTGAAATCTGCGCGATAATTCAGAATTTGGAGAAGCAGACAGAATTTCGGGTAGACGCGGACGGTATCTTACGGCAGGGCACGAGACTTTGTGTTCCTGATGATCAAGAAATCCAGGAAGCATTGTTAGCTGAGGCTCATTTCTCCCCATTCTCTATACATCCTGGTTCAACCAAGATGTACCACGACATCAAGCAATACTTTTGGTGGAGTGGTATGAAACAGGATGTTGCGACTTACGTCTCCAAATGTCTTACATGCCAGCAGGTTAAGATCGAGCATCAGCGATCTAGCGGTCTTCTACAATCGTTAGATATTCCAGAGTGGAAGTGGGACAAGATCACCATGGATTTTGTTACCGGTCTTTCGAAAACAAAGAGGAGGGACGATGCGATTTGGGTTATCGTTGATCGACTTACTAAGTCAGCTCATTTCTTACCGATCCGCAAGGAAGATTCGGTCAGTAAACTCGCTGGTACTTATAAGAAGGAGATCATGAGACTTCATGGTGCTCCATCCAGCATCATCTCGGACAGAGATCCTCGTTTCACTTCGCAATTTTGGAGGAGTCTGCAGAAAGCTTGGGGTACAAAACTTAAGCTTAGCACAACTTTTCATCCTCTAACAGACGGGCAATCAGAGCGAACGATTCAGACATCAGAAGACATGTTGAGGTCATTTGCGTTGGAATGGACGGGAGATTGAGACGATTACATCTGTCTGGTAGAGTTTGCATACAACAACAGTTGGCACGCAAGTATTAAGTGTGCTCTATTCGAGATGTTATATGGTAGGAAGTGTCGCGCCCCAATCTGCTGGGATCAGGTTGTTGAGCGAACACTTGAAGGACCAGAAATGATACAGAGCTAAGAAGAAATTGCAAGAAGCACGGTCACGTCAGAAGAGTTATGCCGACAAGCATCGTAGGGACTTACATTTTAAAGTAGGAGATCACGTCTTCCTTAAGGTATCGCCGGTACGTGGAGTTAGACATTTTGGAATCAAAGGGAAGCTCAGTCCTCGATTCATCGGACCGTTTGATGTCATTGAGCGAGTCAGTGAAGTATCTTATTGTTTAGCATTACCTCCGCAGATTTCTCATGTTCACGATGTTTTTCATGTGTCCTTACTCAAAGGGTACAAGTATCATCCCCTTCACATGGTTCAGTATCCACTGGAACAGATTCGTGAAGACCTCACCTTCATAGAGGAACCCGAACGAATTCTTGACAAGCAAGAACGAGTCATGAGGAGGAAGACAATTCCATTCGTCAAAATCCTTTGGAGGGATCATACCGAGCGGGAAGCCACTTGGGAGACCGAGGAGTCTATCCGGACTTCTTACCCTCATTTCAAGTTTTGAATTCGGGTATGTTCCTCTTTTTCCAGTTTACGTTATCTATAATTCGGGGACGAATTATTCTTTTTAGGGGGGGAGAGTTGTAAAACCCGCATGCTTTTACCATGAACAGTACACTTATAATCGTACGTACATGATTAAGACTTTCCTTTTATAACATGTTTACGTTTCAGGAATGTTAATTACAAGAATTACGTACGTATTATTACACGATAAGTATTAAGTATGTATTAATGCACGATAATTATTACCAACAATATTTATAATCACGAACATGAAAACATGAACGTAAATAATCACGAGCATATTATTATGTAATTACGTAATTATTATTACGACTACGTACAAGTATATATAATAACACGAACATTTAATAATAACGTCACGTAAATACGAGCACGGGAACACGTAGAATATTAGAACACGAAAAACTACGGGTTTCCCCTTGGTGGGCCCTCATAGCCGCGACAACAAGGAAGGAAAAGGGCCTAGCCCATGTTAAATTTTTCTAATTAAAAAAATTGGGAAACAATATTCATTCACAGGAAAAATCTTAGAAAAATAAAAACCCTAATCTCTCTTTCTTCTTCCTTAGCCGGCGGCTATCGCAAGAACAAGGGGTGTTCGGTTGATTTTTGCTTAGCAAATCATTAGTACGTGTTCGTGTGTTCATTCCTTATTGATTCCACGTGTTTTGGTAATCCGAAAACCCTTCTTTTTATTTTCTTTTTATGTTTTATGCATGTATGATCACGGGGGTTTAAATAAAACAAGATTAATTACATGTTAATAATCATGGGGGTAGATTATTTGGGTTGTTTTCGGGTTTGATGTTCGGCCGCCACACAACCGAGAGTCCCAAGACTCTCGATGTAGCTTGGTTCGCACCACCACACGAGACTAATGTCTCGGTGGTGTAGGGTCACGGTCGGCAGCAGGGAACAAGGCACCCCGACTCACGTCGGGGGTGTCCTTGTGGTCGGTTTAGGTCGCGGCAGCCAAAGCCCCACCACCGGCCAAAGCTGGTGGTTATTTTTGGAAAGGAGGGGGAACCGCGGGCAAGCAGTGGGAACCACCGACACACAGTCGGTGGGAACCCGTGGGTCAGCGGCTAGCCGAGCAAGGGCAAGACCACCGGCACGCAGCCGGTGGCAGTGAACCGAAGGCAGGGGAAACCGCCATGGGCCGGTTTGCCACTATTTTTGGTAGGGTTTTGATTCGGGCCGGTTCATTGGTTCACGGGTCCGGTTCACGACATGTTTTTAATAAGAATAGCACACGGGATCGGGTTGATTATTTTATAAGTTTAATTATTCACATGTGCATATATTTTTACCAGTAACTAAATTAATTTAACATACTTAATTAATTTAATTAAAACATGACTTAGGTTTATTATTATTATTAATAATACATGATTATAACCTAAGTATTTTATTATGTAATTTAGACTATAGTAATTAATTAATTATTAAAACATGACATATAATTAATTAATTTCTATGACTTAGGTTATATTAATATAAATATTAATTCATGTTTTAACCTAAGTATTATATACACTCTAATTTAATTAAATCATGTTATATTTAATTAAATCTTATAACATATAGTTTATTTAATTTACATGCATTAATTAATAAACTATACTATTAATCACATGACTTAGTATATTTAATCAGTAAAACTTAAGCTTATTTTATTAGCTTAATAATCCAGCTTATTTCTAAATATGGAAACTTTTTATTTTTAGAAACTTATCTATTTTAAGCAGTTAATCTATTTATGGAAACTTTCTATTTTTAGAAACTTATCTATTTTAAGCAGTTAATCTATTTTTGGAGACTTTCTATTTTTAGGAAACCTGTTATTTTTAGAAAGTTACTTATTATTACACAACAAGTATAATAATACAAGAAATACAAGTAATACTTAATCAGAATATCCAGAATACGTGATAAACACATCATAACGTTAAAATCAGTAAAACAAGACATGAACATATAAAACAAGCTAAGACATGATATAAAACCAGTTACGTACTCAGTCACCAGAATACTTATACACGTATACTATTTATGTAGCCTTAGTGAGATCGAAGTAGGACTTTCTTCCGTTCGTCTTCTTCGTTCACTGGACACAAGGTACGGATTCTCCATCCTTTCAGTATGGACATTCTTTCCTTATTAGGATTTCCCCGTATGCAGCCAACTGTTTTTCCAGTATATGTTTTATATGTTTTGATTTGCTTATGTTTAATTAAATGCCTAATCCATATACATGCTTGACCAGTTTCACCTAGTTATGGAGGTACCATAACCATAACACTAGAGGCACCAGTGTTATGACTTCACCACGACGGATTGATAGCTCGTGGCGTCCCTTTCAGCTTTTGGGCATATTATTATATTATCATGTGGGGCGTATGGGTGCATCCTAGGTTACATGTTTTTAACAGATTATTCAGGTGAATGTGGTGTGTGCCTTGCATCCTTCATAAGGAGTTGATCCCTCCTACCTTAACTTATATTAATTAGAGGCAATCCCTCTAATTGCATGATGAGGTCACCCCTCCATGTATTCATGCACGTTGATATTTCATGACCTATATTGGCTTAATGGTTAACATGTTAAACAGTTTTCATAAGATAAACATAAGGCTTTTCAAACTATAAAACCAGTTTTACTAAGTTGTACCAGGTTTTCCAGGACTTAATCAATTCCGCTTCTCTATGTTGTAAATGCTTATATTATTCATGCAATGCTTGTATATCCATGCACTGAGTGTTATGCTCAGCCGTTTTCCTTTCATGTTTCCCAAGACGGCAGGTACTCAAGAACGCTCGTAGACTCTAAGCGTAGGTGCATATGGATTGGAAGCTTACTAGCCTTCATTACTTTATGCTTATCATCATACATTTTGCTACTTATTTCCATGGACATTGTTTAGTCCTTTTCCTTTACAGTACTTATGTTGGTGTGTGATGAGCTTTTATTTTGGAGTACCGATGTTTGTTTCCAGTATTTCCTTTGTGGTCATGTAATGTTTAAGACATTTATCCTTGTATGCTTTGATGACACGCCATAATCAAGTGTGACATTCCATTTACCAAAATGGGGTGTTACACATGGTCCCTTCCAAATTGTACGTAGGCGCGTTTCTATGTACAACTTAGGATTAACGATGCAATACTCACTTCGTCAAAATTTTGTCATCATGTTCAAAATATATATTCATGTTTAGTTATGGATAAAAATAAAAATGATTTTACCGAAATGTTCATCATTATGAAAGCATTTCCATTTACAAGATGTTTAATAAAAACTATATTTCGACAGTAATTACTAATAGTACCGATTTAAATAACTCATATGAAAGTAAGAATTTCATATTTTCCCCAGATGGTATTGTATTACTTATAAAAACAATGAGTGATCTGCAAAAGGAGTGATGAAGGGTTGTTCACCAAGAACTAATTACGATATGATAGGAAATGAGCTTAGCCAAATAATCCTAAGGTTCATGACATCGATGGCACTCAGGAATACGAAAGAATAATTCACAACGCAACTCAAATCAAGATGATTACTCGTTGAATGGTCGCATCACTAATGCAAACATTAGAAAGAAGTAAGAAAAGATAGATAATATAGATACATGTAGAGTTCAGCAATCGAAGATAGTCCTTTTCATTAATCACGAACAAGTCAAAAGTTGTATCGTCACACATTACATGTCATCATGTAATGTTATACAATTCCAAAGACTCGTCCTACCAACTGATATCTCAGTTAAGTTAGTGATTTTAAAAGATACTACAATGAATACTAATCTACAAGAGTCATTAGGTGTTCCACGTGTCCTGGAAGATCCATCGGTCCCAATTCAGAAGAAGATTTCTTCAATTTATTTCTTGGACACTAGGCATCCTCGTCATTGGACAATGGCCTAGGAACAACCCTTAACACGAATCAACAATCATTTAAAACCTTATAATTCAACCACAGGACTCAACGACTTCCTCTTAACAATCTCGTATTCCATACGAGTTAAATTTGACTTTATTCAAGTTTCAACCAACTTATACTCAATGCGACATCCTACCTCATTCTCCAACACTTTCAACCTTATTCTTCGGCTTTAGAAGGGAAATAAAAACTCGACATGAACAACATTAAATTTCCAATTCTATAGCTCCCAATCAACAATTATCAAGTGAGTCACGAGCAAGAAATGACTCACACATTCAAATATACTTTTCGAAAAGGTACAAGTGGCATGAGGCTTTTGGGTAAGGGTTCCAATGACAGCCTCAAGTGCAACATTTACCTTTTTCGATTTCAAGTTTAAGAATTGGGTGACACCCGAATCAGATGACACATTTCTAGGTGGTGAGGTTTTGTCAAACTCCACTCTATAAGGAAAGATCGTCATGACATCGATATCAGATTTAATCTCAACAATTCATCTTCAATATCACAATCAACTAATATCAACATTTTTGGAATATCAACCATTTCGTTGGGATCATAAACATCCACAACTTGGTTTAGATCTAGAATAGCTAGAATTCCTACAGAAATAGCTTCTATTGATTTGCTAGGAGAGTTAGGGTTCCTTGTGACAATCTACGTCGTATAAATATCTCGTATAAGTATTATAATAATCATTGAACAATCATATAATCAAATTACAACATATATATAATCCAAGTTATATATATTAAAATAACACTTCTCAGTCTGGCCTTGTTGGTAACTCGGGAATTCTTCGACACCGTTGTAGTCAAAAGATTTTTTAACATTTTACTCAAAATATTTATTTAAAAATATTTATGGTTAAAAGATTTTTGAAATGTTTTATTTAAAACCTTGGTTTTAAAAATCTTTCGTTCTCTATAACGAGAGCTCTGATACCAAACTGTAACACCCCCAAATATTCACATTTCGAATCAGCGGAAGAGTCGTTGGTGTTACGGGATAGCACAATACTCAAACCATAGACAATACTTAAAAATTTAATTACAAAGCATTTTTCCATTCATAAATATCAATTTACATAGGTCCTTAGGTAAAAGTATGTCTTACAAATTTACAAAACATTTGAATGGAAATTTTATTTAAATGCGGGCCATAAACTATTGTCGTCTTCCCGAGAATTACCTTCAAGTACCTGAGATAAAACATGTTAAAAGTCAGTGAAACACTGAGCGAGTCCATAGAGTTTAATAATAACCATTAACATAAAACCGGTACATAAACATTACCGAAAAAGCATTTTGTGCAATACTTGGTCGTAGACCGTAACATTGGCCAAAAACAGTTTTAAACGAATCATTGTCGTAAATCATAACTTAGGCCAAAAATATTTTTATACGAATCATTGTCGTAACAACACCATTCAATACGCTTTATAACGTTGTTTATAGAATAATAAAAACCGTTGTATAAAACAATTATGTAAAACCAGAACACGATTATAATAATAAATAAGACCCCATATTGCTAGTCAGGTAATATATTATAATTTAAAGCATATATCATACACTATTCCTGAGACCGCATCCTCAATGTTACCATTATCATTATTATTATCGGATTATTATAAGCCGCATGACATTGTTACCTTTCTGTACTATATATCGGGTAGCTAGCCCAGAATTCATTTTCCCATTTGAAACAGCGTGTCGTCACAAAAATCACGCTAGATATGCCACTCTCATACATAAATTCGCTTACCAATCAATGTGACACAACGGGGATCAGCCGTCAAGACGCGAACTGGGTGATCTTACCCAAATAGTACTATTATATGCATAAGCGTCTACCAACTCCCGGTAGTTCACAATTCATGCTAATGGGACTTATAGTGACATAATCTAACTAATAATAATCCATTTCAATCATTCATTGTGTTATCAAATCAGTCGGGTCCATATCAATAAGCATACAATCGGGACCACTTGTGTTCTATTTTTATTAAGACTAGCATGTTATCTCCCTCGTGGGTTTATAAAACATTTCATAAAACGTTAAAAAGAGTACGAGGCTATGAACTCATGTTGGTTGGGAAAGGCGGGTTATCAGCAATTAGGATGTATGGTGCGTACCTCGATCACGGGAAACCTAAACAAATAATACTCGATCTTAGACTATATTGAATAATATTTATAAAAAAGTTGTTATGTATATGTAATGATGTCATAAACATGATGATCAAGTGGGATTTTAACACCTTATACAACATTATTAGTTGTTAAGTATTTAGCTAACTTAGTCTAATTATACTAGTTTTAGCCCATGTATATGTTAAGGCCCAATAAGCCCAATAAGAGTCCAATATCTTTTTATTAGTGTATTTATCTATTTAGGACCAGGCATATACTCATATGTTGGGCCCAAGTGGGTTAATTCCATGCGCAAGTCCAATAGTGGTAAACCAAACTAGTTGGGCCTAGTGGTCCAACAAGGCTATTTTTGGTCCATTATGGGTCCATATGTTACAAAGCTCGGGTTTGTCGATTTTTACTTGTTAAATGTGTTTACATATCAGTAGATGTTCTATAAAAATGTTATATTAGATGGGTCCGACCATCTAAGTTTTATTTGGCGGAAACGCCATTCTTTCGATTTTAGCCGAAAAGACGTAAAAATCATATACATAGTTTGTAGTTAGAAAACTAGTTGAGTTTTACTTTTATAAAATGTGGTATTTATTTATTATAGTATATAAACATATTTTATAGTAGTTATTATTACTTGTATATACTTATTTTATATAGTAATTTACTTCAAGTGGTCTTTTAATATTATATAACTTGTTGTCAAATCTGATGTAAAAACTCATGTCTACCATTTTTATCATATCTTGAGTTCTAAAATGAGTTAGAACCCCAAATGTTTACTGTAGAAACTACATGATATTCTCTACAATTAACTCTTCTATGGGTCCTTCTCAAACAGCTTCTAAGTATCTATTTTAATTCGTCCGAAACAGATCAGTCAGATTAGTACCTCAAAATTATTTTGGCCATATCTTGCTCATTTTTAACATTCCATTGTGTGGCCAATTAACCACTTGTGTAAAAATCATTTATCTATCATTATATCAAATAATTAAATCCATCTGATCAACTAAAAATGCTGAAACTTACTGTTTTTAACAGCCTACTTATCTAGTGATGATTTTAACATCTTTTACTTGTCGATTTAGCCTTATCAACTTAATCTAATCACATAAAATCCCCATGCAATCACTTGATCATCATTCGTGGATCTCTTACATATAAATTTGGAAATAAATAGACAATTAGTTTTACAAAATTAATAGGATGATAGAAAGAAGACAAACTCTATACCAACCAAAGTGATGAAAATGATGAGATTTGGATGAACAAGCTTGATCTATGCACCTAAATCTTTAACTTTGCAAGACAACTTTTTGAAATCATCAACTATATAAACTCCTTTTTGAAAATCATCCATAGGACTCCATGAAAATTTCCTTTCACAAGTAGTAATCACCTCAAAACAACCTCCTTTTAAGTAGTTATCAACATATGTTGATTGTAGATTAAGTTGTTGGTTTAAAATTGATGAAGATGGTGGTGTGATGGTGGTTATGGACGGCAACAAGAGGGAGGGGAGAGAGTTTTGGTGGAAATTTGTTTATTACACATGCAAGTGTGTGAATGTGTGTGAGAAATGTGGCTTAAGTATCTTGTAAGCTTATGAGACAAGTGTCTCATGTTAGCTTAATATTTTGACACCAAAGGGTGTCTCCCCTTTTTTTAAATCCGCCCATAGTGGGGGTGGGACAAGTGTAAAACTTGTTTCATCCCCATTATTTTACGGGTACTCCTCGATTCTAGTTTCCTCGATTTACGTGCCCTCGGGTCGATTTACGAAAAACGTTTTTGCAAATTATGAAACTACGGCACAAAACGATTCTAATAAAAAATGTCTCATCAAAAACGGAGCACAAAAGCGTAAATACGTAAACCGTAAGCCCTAATTTCATCCTGTAAATATGTGAGTTCATGTACCAACATAAAAATAAAATTTCAAAATAATATACGAGAACAAATTTACTACCTTAAAATGTCGGACTGTCACAAAAACGGAGTACGTAAACACGTAACTTAAAGCTTTCCGGTTTAGACGTAGACGATGCTAATTTAAGACGTAAACCCTAATTCCCTTCCCAAAAGTGAGTGAGTTCATAAACTAACAAAAAATAATGATTATAAATAATACTTGAGAATAAAATAACGACCTCAAATAGACGGATTTTCACAACGTGTTTGACACTGCTATGCCACCTCATACTGGTGCTAATGCTACTAATCAAGAGTTAGCAGATTGGAATGCTCTTTATGATCGTCATAATGAAGTTTCTTGTTTGATGCTTGGAACTCTGACTCCAACCCTTTATCATGAATTTGAGAATAAAAGTCCTAACGACATGATTTTTAAGCTTCAAAAGATGTATGGAAACCTGTGGTGTCGAACTACAAGAGTTAGTGCACACTTTCCATTCACGCAAGCAGGAAGAGGGCCAATCCGTTAGTGATTATGTTCTATTGATGAAAAACTATCTGGATCATTTGGCAACTCTCAACTATGTTCTTCCAAACGCCGTCTCTGTCAGCTTGATTCTTAATTCACATTCAAGTGATTTCGAGAGCTTTGTGTAGAATTACAATATGCAAAGCATGGGGAAGACAATTAGTGAAGTACATTCTTTGCTTATTGAATTGGAGAAAGGAATTAAGAAGAACAAGAAGCCAAATGTTGTGTCTTCTTCTACACCACAGGTAATGGCGATTCAAAGTGGTAGGATCCAGAAGTACAAATATCAACGTGGTAAGGCTAAAGGTAAAGGTAAGGATAAGAATTCTAAAAAAATTCTTATCAAACCATATAAAAAATAGCATCCGGCAAAAGATTCCGTGTGTCACCACTGCAAGGAGGTTGGACATTGAAAGAGGAACTATCTTGTTTATCTAGCTGAGTTGATGAAAAAGAATAAGCAAGCTGGAACGTACATTTCTTCAGGTATTTATACTATTGAATTATTTACTTGTTCAAAAAATTCCTGGGTGTATGACACTAGTTGTGGTACTAATATTTGTAACACGAAACTAGGGATTAGAGGAGCAAAGAAGCTAAAGCAAGGAGGTGTCTACTTGTATGTTGGAAATGGCATACGTGCTGAAGTAGAAGCTATTAGAAGTTTTGACTTAGTTTTACCTAATTGTTTAATTCTTGTTTTGTATGATTGCCATTATGCACCTACGATAACTAGAGGTGTTATTTCAGTTTCTTGTTTGCATGATAAAGGATTTATTCATAAATTTATAGATTTTGATTTGACCATTTCATTTAATGATATGATTTATTTTCATTGATTTCGCGTTAATGTTATGAAAGTGATATGCATGATCCTATTTTGCAAATCGTCAACTCAGTGTATTCTATTATCAATAAGAAATCTAAAGCAAGTTTAGATTCTACTTATCTTTAGCATTGTCGACTTGCTCATATTAGCAAGAAACATATCGAAAAGTTGAAACATGATGGACTTTTAAACTCAACAGACAATGAAATGTTTGATCAATGCGTCTCTTGTATATATCAGAAGATGACAAGGAAATCTTTTTCGCATAAAACAAAAAAGTGAAAGATCTACTTTGATTAATTCATACTGATGTATGTGGTCCACTTAGACATGTGTCAAAGCAATGTGCTATATAATTCACTACCTTTACTGAAGATTATAGTCGTTATGGTTATGTTTTATTACTTAAGCATAAGCATGAAGTCTTTGAAACATTTAAAGAATGCAAGAATGAAGTAGAAAATCAACTTGGGAAGACTATTAAAGCCATTCGATCGGATCGTGGTGGTGAAGATATTAGTCAAGAATTTAAAAATTATCTAAAGGCTAGTGGAATTGTCCAATAGCTGACTCCTCCTTATACGCCACAACGTAATGGTGTTTCTGAGAGGAGAAATTGAACTTTGCTAAACACGGTTCAATAAATGATGAGTCTTTCTACTTTGTTATTATCCTTTTGGGATTATGCTCTAGAGGATGTTGTACGTATTCTCAATATGGTTCCAACCAAGAAGGTTGACAAGACTCCATATGAACTATGGCATGAAAAAGTTCCTAACTTCTCTAACATAAAGGTCTGGGGTTGGGAGGCACATGTGAAACGTCACACGCCTGACAAACTTCAATCAAGATTTATTAAGTGTATCTTCATAGGTTACCCTAAGGAAACTATGGGTTAATATTTCTACTACCCACCTAAAAACAAAATAGTTGTTGAGAGGTATGCAGATTTCTTTGAAAAGAATCTTTAGTTCAAAAAGAGAGTAGGAGGATTGTAGAACTAGAAGATGAAGATATATCTTCTGAAACTACTGGCGAACATCTAATTGAGGAAGAAAGTCTTACACCTGATGTATCTCAGAAGAGGATGTTGTCCCCATTCATAGATAAAACAGAACAATCAAAGCTCATGAACAACTATGTCTAAATGTAGAAGTCAAGGAACATATTTTAGGGGATCTTAATGAACCCACTAACTATAGAGCTGCAATATTGGATTCTGAATCTGATAAGTGGATTGTTGGTATGAAAACGGAAATGCAATCCATGAAAGTTAATCAAGTTTGGAGACTTGTAGATTTACCACCAAATGCGAAAGTCGTAAAAATGGATTTACAAGAAGTATACTGATATGGATGGCGTTCTACACACTTATAAAGCTCGTTTTGTAGCAAAAAGGTTTACATAAACTTATGATGTTGACTATGAGGAAACCTTTTCTCCAGTTACAGATTTAAGAGATATTAGGATTCTCATAGCCATAGCGGTGTACTATGACTATAAGATAGAAAATGGATGTAAAAACCGCGTTCTTTAATGGTTTCTTAGAAAAAGAAATCTATATGGAACAACCTGAAGGTTTTTTATCCTAAGCATCCTAGAAAAGTACGTAGGCTTCCAAGATCCGTTTATGGAATTAAGCAATCATCAAGAAGATGGAGGAAATCAAAAAGTTTGGTTTTGATCAAAATCTTGATGAGCCATGTGTATAACAAAAGGCTAGTGGGAGTAACGTTGTTTTCCTAATCTTGTATGTTGATGACATAATCATTATCGGAAATCATATTCCAAGTTTGAAAGAGGTAAAGACATATCTTGGGAAGTGTTTTTCTATAAAAGATTTAGGGAAAGCGGCATTTATTCTTGGAATCAAAATCTATAGAGATAGATCAAAACGGTTAATTAGACTAAGTCAAAATGCATATCTTGATAAGATCTTGAAGAAGTATAGAATGGATAATTCCAAGTGTGGTCTCATTCCTACTCAAGTGCAATGTAACTTGAATAAAACACAATGTGCAACTACATCTGATGAGAGGAAGCGTATGCAGAATGTTCCTTATGCTTCGGTTGTAGGATCTATTATGTATGCTGTAAAGTGCACCAGACACGATGTTGAGTTTGCGCAAAATATTGCAAGCCGATTTCAACAAAATCCGGGTGAAAGTTACTAGACGGCTGCGAAAAATATTCTTAAGTATTTAAGAAATACTAAAGATACATTTCTAGTTTATGGTGGAAATTTGAAGCTGAGCTACAAGTTAATTGTTATTGTGATGCTGGATTTGAAACCGATAGAGATGACACTAAATCTCAAACTAGGTATGTTTTCGTTTTAAACGGAGGGATTGTAGTATGGAAGAGCTCGAAGCAAATTACTACTAAACAGTCTGGCACAGAAGCCGGATATATCGATACTTTTGAAGCTACAAAGGAAGCTATTTGGATGAGGAAGTTCACTGGAGAACTTGGCGTAGTTCCTACCAATTATGAACCTATAAAGATGTATTGTGAAAATTCATGTGCAATCATCATTGCTAACGAACCTAGAGTTCAGAAAGGCGCCAGACACTACCAAATGAGATATCACTATGTTCGTGAATGTATCGAATTGGGTGAAATCACTAGTACAAAAGTGGATTTCGTCACACATGTTGTATTTTAAACAGTCACACTATCAGATATTTATGTGACTAAAGTTACCAGAATAAAATACACAACACACTTGAACTCAGTTGTGTGACCATTTCGAATTTTGGCTGTCACACATTAGAATAATTCTGTGACTAGAGGTAACTATTGAATTTTTTATGACTAATTAGCGACGCATGATTTGAGACATGCGGTAGAATCAAATAAGTTTGTAATATTAATCACACTATACACATTCATATGTGAGAATTATTTGTAACACACTTGACCAGTGTGTCCAAATTTCATATATTGTCACATGAGTTAATTGTGTATATGGCTAAATCATATAGCCAAGTTTGTCACACATTCTTTAAACGTGACTACTATTTTTTGCTGAATATTTAGCCACATATGAATTGTAGTGTGTGACAACTGAAAAGTAAGTTTGAAGCATTAGTCATGATAAAAACATGAGAGTGACAAATACTTGACCAAATGTCATATATGGTCACACTAAATCGTCGTGCGATCATGTGACTAAATGCTTTACAATAGTCATACGATTTCACAAATGTGCATCTAATGATGTTTATGGTGACATTATAATGTGATTATATGTGACCAATACATTCAAAACAGTCACATTGTGAAATATTCATGTGACTATTATCTAAAGCAAAATCTAATCTCACTTAACATTAACCCTGCTAATAGTCACATTGAGTGTTTATGTGGCTAAATTTTTGATGGTATATATGGTCACATGAAGTGTTATTTATGTGGCTAAATCAAAGAGTCATGTTTTATCACAAATTATTTAAGTTTAGCCTAAATCATGTACATATGGTCATGTGAGGTAATATGTGTGTCTAAAGTTTATTTTATGTTAGTTTAGCAAAATCTAATGTGTATAGTAACACTAAATTATTGTTATAAATTGTGCTTCCTTGTTTTCTGTAAAAATCACACAATAGGGTTTTGATTCTTTGTTTTTCTTGCTGTTTGTTGCTCTTTCTTGTTTATTTGTACTTTCTTTATGATGATTTTAGATCTTGCATATTTCTTGAGGTTATCTCTTCTCAGATTTGCATTTGAGCTCATAGTTGGTCAAAATTTGGCCAAGTACTTGGTCAATTGCACCATATCTTCTTGTGCCCTGGATATTAGGATTTAGACTTGAAAATTTGTTGTACTATTAGTTTTTAGGTAGTTCTTGTTCTATTTATAGGCTGTTAGGATTTGGTTTTGATTTTAGGCTTATTGATAAGTTGGAGACTGGCCCATAAGTTCTTCATTCGCACCTAGTATTGCTACTTTTCCATTAGTCTCATTAGTTTTTATTTTTTGTTCAAACTTGCTTGCTTTGACTTTGTTTGTAGTATCCTAAATTGCTTGTTTTGTTTCACAAACACCTCAAATAAGCAACTGCTTATTTGAGAAGCAAAAAGATCAAGGGAATTTAGTATCTTGCATACGTGTTGAGGTTAGCTCTTCTTAGATTTGCATTTGAGCTCATAGTTGGTAAAAATTTGGCCAAGTACTTGGTTAATTGCACCAGATCTTCTTGTGTCATGGATATTAGTATTTAGAATTAGAAACTTGTTGCACTATTAGTTTTTAGGTTGTTCTTGTTCTGTTTATAGGTTGTTAAGAATTTGGTGTTGATTTTAGGCTTATTGATAAGTTGGAGATTGGCCATAAGTTCTTCATTCGCACATAGTATTGCTAATTTTCCATTAGTCTCATTAGTTTTTCTTTATTGTTCAAACTCGTTTGGTTTGACTGTGTTTGTAGTATCCTGAATTGCTTGTTTTTGTTTCACAAACACCTCAAATAAGCCACTGCTTATTCGAGGCTTATTTATCCAAAAATAAGCTGTTAATTACTTATTACAGTACTGCAACAACTTATTCCTTTGCTATGCTTCATGTGAGTATATGAATAATAATAATTGGACAAAAATTATTGTTTTAAATTGTAAGCCATATTAAATAAATCATGTTAAGAATACACAGAAAGATAGCATAACCAATTGAAATGGATGCACATACTCTTGATTGAGTCGGAAGTGAACTGAGCTCAAAAGATAAGGACGTTCATAATATAAATTTAACATTACATATATTGATTATACTTTTGGTTATTTTTCATTATCAAACGCTAAATGCAACTTGTCATAATCCCAAGATTTCTTTTCATCGTCCTCATCGTCATACTCTAGCTCATCTTCGTATGGATCCTCTTCTTCAAGTCTTCGTAAGCAACAACTTCTTTCCAATGCTCTTCTATTTGTTTCTTACATGCTTCTATCCTTCTCTCTTGTTCAATTTCTTATTGACACCTCTTCTGGTCTTCAGCTTCCAATGGGTAGTACCACTCGCCAGGCTAAAAGTCTTCAATATTGGCCTTATCGTCTTTCTTTTTTGTTGGACTGGTGGTTACTAATACTTGCTTATCTTTAGGTTCTTCACGTGGTTTCCTGATTCAAATTTGTCAATATTAGTAATTTAATACAACTAAAAGTAACAGTAAAAGAAACTAACCAAAACTAATACTTAAAAAAACTTATTGTTTTGAGTGGTATCCTGAATATCTGCATCCAAAATACTTCTTTTGTTTTATAAATTCATGTTTTTGTATTGCAATGAAGATCGGTAATGAAATAAGATGTGTAGTTTTGTTTTGAATATGCATCATTCTTGCAAACTTATAAAGAGAGGAAATGGGAAATGAAGTCATTATTATTAATACTGCATGTTGTAATTAAACCAAATACATGAATGTAGCTAAACATAAAACTTTTAAAATAGCTGTGAATTTATTATGTTCATCCCTTGCTATCTTACAAATAGAAACTCAACACAAATCTTATTCGACTAGTGCCTTAATCTGGCCAGACTAACTTGGTATGTGATGCATTGGTTGGGAAACTGGCCAGGCTGACCCATTCGACTAGTGCCTTAAGCTTCCATCAGTAACAGTTACTTGTATTCAGCTTCCATCAGTAACAATCATGTCAATCTGTTCATGAAAATAGATATTAGCATAAATCCCTTGGTTTAAAAGTATTATTTACCATTCATGTCAATGAAGCATTCAAACTGTTCACTCGAAAAAAGGCAATAGATTAAATGATACTGGTCGGCGTATTGGTTCTATGATTGCCCCCTTACATTTAAAACACTGTTATTTGTTTACATTGTGATTGAACATGTAGTATGCTTATCAAAAAAGTATTTATGTACCACTACTTATAAAGTCCCAATATACTATAGCTGTGAAAAAAGTAACCAAACCAATAACTTCTACAAAAACACATTTCATCAAGCACTTAATGGGCCTAAACTTAATTCAACTCACAAGGTATTAAATTACGTTTGCTACATCCAAAAACCCACCTAAACCTCATGTTTCACTGTCATTGTATGGAGGCATTGCTTCCAAGCCCTGTTGGGTCAAAAAGTTGATGTGGCAGAAACTCAAAAACGAAGAAAACATGAAGAAATTGTCCAAGCGTTGTCAAGAGTTAATCAAGCGTTGACATGTACAATTTAGGCGTTGATAGCTCAAGAGTTGTCATGTACAATGTAAGCATTGTTACATGTAATTCAAGCATTGACAAAACGTAGACAAAGAAGCTTATGGAAGCTTCTATTTAGATAAACATGCAAAAGATATTCTGCATAAGTTTATTTAAATAGAAGATTTACTTGTTTATTCATCCTTATCTCTTGTAAACCCTAATCCTTACACTATAAAAGGAACCAAGGGTCATAGGTTTTATTCATTCAATTCATTCACAATGTAAACCTAAAGTGTGTGTCGACTAGACGTGGGATTCAATGTATACACGTCTAGTGATTGTTGATTATTAATATAATTAGCAATCCATGTGTTTTAATTCATGTTATTCGTGCCTAAACACCTTGTTAATGGTTGTTGTTCTAATTCCGATTTGATTGTTTAAATCATATGAACAATGATCATTCCTAGTAGCTTAAAAGATCCAGAAACCAAGGTTTCCACAATTGGTATCAGAGCGTCGTGGCTCGTGATGCTAGGACCAACAAGGTGTTCGTGTTTCGAGAAGAAAAGAAAAATCCGTCTAGTGTTTTTCTGGGCGATTTTGTGTGCGCAGCAGTATTCAGAAGGTCATAACTTTTGATTCAACCGTTGGATCATCACGATATTTTATATGTGTGTTCTACATACATAGATCTAAACATCCACCGGAGGGATTGTCGAGTTTTATCCCCAGGCAAAAGTTATTAAGCGTCGAAGTCAGCAGCAGGGTATATGCAGTTTTCTGTGGACAGCCATGTTCAAAACACGTTTTCTCCTTCGTTAACCGTTGGATCTTCGTGATTTTTGAACTGTAGATTCTTGACACTTGTGTCTAGAATCTCACAGAAGGGATTTTCGATCTGAGTCCTAATGAAGAAGTTATTCATGGTCGAAGTTCGCTGCAGTTAAGGTATTAATGTTTTGCTTTCACATGAAATCATGAACTAGGGTTTCTTCAAACCCTAGATCTACATAAAAAGCAGGATGTTATAAGGATTGTGGCTGTGGTGATTTAAGTTAATACTTGATCTAAGGTTTTTACAAACCCTAATTAGGGTTTCGATGCTCAAATTTTATAAACCCTAGATTGAGTTTAATACAGAAAAGTATGAAGTTGATGATGGGTTGCTGTTTTAAAAAAATGGAATAACAGCAACAATCAAGAAGTACGTTTTCATGACCATAATTAGAAGGTGTGCTTATTGATCGCAGCATTTATAATCGTGAATACAAGGTTGCTGTTATAGTATCTTGTTTTGAGTTAAGGTGTTAAAAGAAAGGAGCACGTTATTCTGTTCACACGATCATTCAGTATGTGTTCACATAGGGACTAAGGACGTGTAATTGGTTCTTGATGGAGTATTCACACGGTAAAGGCATTCCTATTGGTGGAAGATTTTATGTTACTGATATTGTTGAATAGGAAATCGTATACTTTAATTCTCTACATGCTATTTCACTTATGTTCACACGGTGCTTGATAGGTGATTGGTCAAAGGAGTTGTGTTCACACGGTTTAGCTATTTGTGTTCACATGGTTCTCATAATGTGATTGGATGAAACATGTAGTGATTCGGTTAATACTCGTTTCTTATTGGAGAAGTTCACATGGTTATTGGTGGTCTTTGTTTATTCTAAGACCTAAAAGGAACGTGGTATAGTACATGTTTTTAAGAGACGCTGGTGTTTATAAGTCGAGACGCTGATAAGAATGGACGCTGACAGGATTTTAGGTTGGCGCTGACGTTTGTAATTGAGGCGCTGACAAAAAGGATTTTGACGCTGACAGAATAAGTCAACGCTGATAGGTTGACAGTGTCGTCCGATATATGAACTTCAACGCTGATAAGTATTGTCTGATATCGGACAATACATCTGTCAAAGATATTGGACAGAAGAGGATATTGGACAACACAAGGTTTGCTGTTGTTGAGAAAATTGGACGTTTTGAGCACACAAAAAGGAGTATTTACACACGAAGGTACATGGAATCTCCGTTTTAATATAGAATATCATGATGATATTAATGGCTCAGATATTTTGAAAGGGATTAATGATTTTTAAGTAAGTTAGCAACCATTCATAAAGAATTTTATTGGATTATGTAATCGGAATAGCCTTGTGAAAGAGTTATTCGCTGCAGCTTTTACGTATGAAGATATTGACTTATCATGAAAAGGTGTTGGCTTAAGGGGAAGAATTCTTATGGTAAGTTTGATGATTGAAGAAGATTTTCGCGGGTTTGTGTTCTATCATATCTTAAAGTGCCTAGACTTTAAAGGTAACTTGTTCGTGCTTTACATGGTTGGTGACGAAGACTTGTCATAACACTTGAAGGAGTTACATTATCGTGCTCAGTGTCTCACAAAGGATGAGAATATTGACAAGGGATCGAGGTCTACTTATATCCTCCTCTATAAGTTCTTAGTCACATGGATAGTACAAGACATGGAATACAAGGTTGGGTTATTCTACTTCTACATCAAAAATATTATATTAATTGTTCTTTAAGATCATTACACAGAGCCTACTTCTGGAGAATCTTCAATATTGCAACATTGTTTACTTTCCTGTTGATGTGACAAAAAGGGGAAGAAAAACGTGCTACACTTGAGGGGAAGCAATTTGAAGATCATGTATAACTTACAAGAGATACACATAGAAGTTTTGCCACTATCAACTAGGGGAAGATTGTTGGGTCAAAAAGTTGATGTGGCAGAAACTCAAAAACGAAGAAAACATGAAGAAATTGTCCAAGCGTTGTCAAGAGTTAATCAAGCGTTGACATGTACAATTTAGGCGTTGATAGCTCAAGAGTTGTCATGTACAATGTAAGCATTGTTACATGTAATTCAAGCATTGACAAAACGTAGACAAAGAAGCTTATGGAAGCTTCTATTTAGATAAACATGCAAAAGATATTCTGCATAAGTTTATTTAAATAGAAGATTTACTTGTTTATTCATCCTTATCTCTTGTAAACCCTAATCCTTACACTATAAAAGGAACCAAGGGTCATAGGTTCTATTCATTCAATTCATTCACAATGTAAACCTAAAGTGTGTGTCGACTAGACGTGGGATTCAATGTATACACGTCTAGTGATTGTTGATTATTAATATAATTAGCAATCCATGTGTTTTAATTCATGTTATTCGTGCCTAAACACCTTGTTAATGGTTGTTGTTCTAATTCCGCTTTGATTGTTTAAATCATATGAACAATGATCATTCCTAGTAGCTTAAAAGATCCGGAAACCAAGGTTTCCACAAGCCCATCAAAGAATGTATTTGAAACTAAAACCGTTAAAATGAATATCATAATAACAATCAGATATTGTAAAACAAAAAAAACAACCTACTTTGTAGTTGAACATACATTATCTCTCTGGTTCTTCCATGGAATAACATAGAAGTGACAAATTAAAAACAAATGTTTCAATCCAATTCAAACAAAAATAACATAGAACTACCTGATTCATACATAAGTAAAACTAAAATAGAAAAAATGGCTAATCGCGAGCGTCTGTGGTGGGCAAAAACGAAGGCCAGTTATGGTTAACCAATGTGGTTCATGATCAGCATCGAAGAGGATTGAAAACTGCAAAATTTAAATACAAGGAATGAGATATGACCAAACAAATAGAATGCTAATGAAAATGTAAGTTTTTGTTTTAAAAATTGAAATATAAGTTTAACTTTTGGTGAAAAATGAGAGGGAATAATAAAAATATTTATTGGCTTTTATTTCATTTGATTAATGATAAAATGTAAAAACATCATATGTTAAACTTCACGTAAACAAGTTTTTTGTCGTAAAAATCCATTTGGACGCAACATGACTTAATGCATAGATAATGATTATTAAACTTTTTTATTTAATGATCAAAAAGTATTTTTCATACACTTTATATTACTAGTACGATACTCTCGCAATGTAGCGACGGGTGCCCGATAACTATATTTTAGCAACCTAATTAATATCAATGTGTAAAAAATTAAATTAAAATAAATAAAATCATTAAAAATAAAAAGTTTATAAATATATCATAAAATAAATGTTAAATTAAAGAGAATAAAGTTTTGAAAAATATGGTGAAACTAGATTATGAAAAAAATAAATAAATTAAAAGATATTTTAATTTAAAATTAAAAATGAGTTTTTAATAAGTTGTTACAAAAGTTTGTTACAAAAGAAATGGATGGTCAATATTTCACCTTTGGTTTAGAATTAGGTTTAGATTAAAAATGATATAATGTTTAAGATTTGATATGTTTATCTTAGTCTTTGGTTTTGAATTGGATTTGGAGTTAGGATGTGTATATACACCTTTTATCTAGTACTAGTAGTATAGATATTAAATTATATTTATATATTAAATGTTAGAAACTAATAATCGTGAAATGCCTTAAAATAATAGTTTTTATAAAAAAAAATAAACGTTTTTGTAAAAATCGTGAAACGCCTTAAATAACGAGTTAATGAGTATATGTTATTGGTTATAACCATGGGTTATGTTTTATGGATTATGGTTATGGGTTTAGGGTTATGGGCTATTGTTAAGTATTATGTGTTAACGAATATACGTTATTGGTTACAGTTCTGGGTTAAGTTTTATGGGTTATTGTTCTGGGTTGGTTATATATGGGTTATAGTCAACTATTATGGGTTAATGGATATATGTTATTGGTTTCAAGCAGTGGTTACGTTTTATGGGTTATGGTTATGGGTTTAGGGTTATGGGTTACGTGTTAACGAATATAGGTTATTGGTTACAGTTCTGGGTTAAGTTTTATGGATTGATTATATATGGGTTATAGTCAACTATTATGGGTTAATGGCTATATGTTATTGGTTCTAACCAGTGGTTACGTTTTATGGGTTATGGTATGGGTTTAGGGTTATGGGTTATGGTTGGTATTATGTGTTAACAGATATAGGTTATTGGTTACTGTTTTGGGTTAAGTTTTATGGGTTATTGTTATGGGTTATAGTAAACTATTATGGGTCGATGGCTATATATTACTGGTTCTAATCAGTGGTTACGTTTTATTGGTTATGGTTATGGGTTTAGGATTATGGATTATGGTTAAGAATTACGTGTTAACGAATATAGGTTATTGGTTACAGTTTTGGTTTTATGGGTTATTGTTATAGGTTGGTTATATATGGGTTATAGTCAACTATTATGGGTTAATGTCGATATGTTATTAGTTCTAAGAAGTGGATACGTTTTATGGATTATGGTATGGGTTTAGGGTTATGGGTTATGGTCAACTATTACGGGTTTACTGATATAGGTGATTGGTTACGGTTATGGGATATGGTTTATAGTGTTGGAGTTTTCTCGTGTCATAACAACTATTATACGGCTAGACACATGTGAGCCTATGGGGTCACACACATATACACAGAGGGTACCACTTAATATATCGTGTTTATTTTATTCACGCTATATAATTACCTTCGTAACTCGAGATAACAATTACGCTTTTAAATAACTAAGTACGGACTTAGTTATATTGACTTTGTGAAATAAATAATAAAGCCTATGTACAATGTCCATGCCATACATAGGGATACGTTTTGCTCTATTTTAATGACAATTGAATTTTTCATTCATTATGTATCATTCAAAGCAATAAAAACGTATGTTTTTTTTCTCCATGATAAAAATGTATGACGGAAAACTCATAAAATGATGAGGTGACTTGTTTTGTTGTTATTTTATAAAGCTTTAATATAATATGATTAAAGGCTTAACAAAGTTACGGGTATAAAGACTAGCATCAAGGTGGTATACATTGACGTGTAGTGTGTTTCTACATAGTGGTGATCTATTTTGGTCATTTGGTTTCTTGGGTAGATCGTGTGGTGGTTGTCTCCATACATTGTTTATTGTATCCGATTGATCATACCGAATCGCGCTACAAAGGTATACTTTTATCTCCTTTTTTATTGATTAATCATATGACTCTATGGATCCGTCAATAGGTGCTTACTCCGCTGCGTTTTGATTATATTTAACATGTTATTAATTATATTAAGCACCTATATATAGATGGTTAGGGGTTATGGGTTTCTCTCTCTCTCTCTCTCTCTCTCTCTCTCTCTCTCTCTCTCTCTCTCTCTCTCTCTCTCTCTCTCTCTCTCTCTCTCTCTCTCTCTCTCTCTCTCCCTCTCCCTCTCTGATATGAGAGTTATTACTCATATCATTTGTACCTAAAAACGGACTTAAAATGGATAAAACATATGAAAATAGCTTCGTATATGCTTGTTTTGTTTGTTTCATCTGTGTAGGTACGAAGATCACAAAAACCGGCGAAACCGACACGAGATTTGAAGAAAAAAATCAAGAAAGCCAAAAGTCAAGTTCGTTTTAGAGTATTTAAGTTTATCAAGAATTATTGGGCCTCGTGGGTCCCACTTTTGGCTAATGGGCCAAAAGCCCAAAAGGGATATTAATGCAAAAAGGAAGGAGTAAACTTAATTGGGCCTAAAGCCCAAAAAGGGAAATATAAAACGGATGAGTACTATGTAGTGGATCAAAGGCCCATGTGAAAATTATTAAACGGTGTGCAAGTTTATATAAACTTTGTTGTCAACTTGGAGGTCAAAACCGTTCATCCATTCATTTATGTTGATACAACCAAAGCTTATCTTCTCTTTCACTTCTTCCAAAATAACCAAACGCATCATTACTATTCATTCCAAACCCTAACTCATTAAATCATTAAGTAAATTTGGGGCTTTTGATTCCCACGTGTAATTCAAGCGTGGGGGAATTAAATCCCCAAAGTTTCGGAAGAGAAGAGTGGAGAGGCAAGGCTACGTGGCATCCGATTACTGGCCAAGACACCTCACCATTCCTTATCCTCCAATGAAAAAGAGACACCTCATCTTCAAAGTAGCACAACTAGCACACCCGGATGCCACGTTGGCGATCCATGTGCTAGTTGTGTATTTACAACCGTTAGATTAAGATTGGAAGAGAGAGAAGAAGGAAGATACCCTTTGAAGGGCCAAGATGATCTCTCTACCTCAACAACCTCCCCTCAACAGCCTTTGGGATGGCTATAAAAATCCCATTTTTCTGTAATCCGAGTATCCCTTTTTTAGTTTATAATGTTATAATGGTAGTTTGTAATTAGGTTTAATTATCAGTTTTGTAATCAATTTTCAATTTGATAAAATTCCTGTCTTGTTATATTTGCTCTTTTAATATCTCTGATCTCTTTTAACTCGTGTTATGATTTAAATAAATCTAATTAATGAATGATAATTATAATCTTATAATCTAGTTAAGGGAGACTTTCTATCTAATTGATAGATTGTGGAAAATATAAAAATAATAATAACGTTGAAGAATTTAGTGTTACTGGTTCGAAATATATTGGAACGGGTTGATGTTGTTGTGATGGTGATGTTGGTTCGAGTTAAGGTGAATGGTGGAGTTGATTCGGATTCAAAGACGGCTCAGCGCCGCTCTACTTCACAAAGGCATTCTTCAAATAGGTTTTAATTCCTTTTATTTATATGTTACTTATAATTTAGAATAAATCTGTTTAAGTGTAATTTCTTTAGTCATATGATAAATGGAATAGGGGTGTTTGAATCTGCTCTTGTGTAATCTGTTTTAAATCTGAGTTGCTAGCTTTAAACTGTTTAAATTTAGAATTAATCTGTCTTCTTTGATGTTGAGGCAGTTTGTTAGTATAACTGCTTAAGTTTTCAACTTTGCTAGAGTAAAAGTTCTACCCGATGATGGTAGCGTAATTGTGCTTGCAACCTGCGTAAATTTTCTTGTTGCATTCTGTTTGATACCTGTTCATATTCACTTCTTCAATGTCCGCTTTTAGCTTTATTTACTTGCAATCTGCTTTGTTTGTAATAGGCTGTGGGATTAGCGTGATGTTGATTTTTGATTTGTTAAGATATTAGAATATGGTTTTGACTAGTTGGATTTTGTTATTTAAGATTGGGTTATCTGCTGATGTTATAGTTGTTATGAATATTCAGTTATAGTTTATTAAATCAGACTAAATATGGATCTGCTAAACTTTTTGATGAGAATATTTTCATAATTGTTTTTACTGAATTTGGGTACTGATTTTTACATTTAACAGTCATGTTCTGATATCTGATTTTGAGTTTGTTGTTTTTATACTATTGATTTATATTGTTACTGTGTTGATTCATTATGATTGATTTTGTAATTTATTGTTTTATGATTGCTGAAGTTTTAGCTATTCATTTCACTACTTTTGTTGTTTCTGATTTTCGTATTGAACTAATATACTCAGCAGACTAAAATGTTTTTGTTTAGTTTGTTGATTTACAAAATCTGAGCTTAAAATAAATTATACCAAAAAGTTGCCATTCGCAGGTCTCGAACTCGAGACCTGCCTTTCATAGCACCTGCGCCTTGTCCAACTGGGCTAGGCTCATTTTTTGTTTATAACTGTCAATTCAGTTTTATATACCTTCGCTTTGAATTGTCAGTTTTCCTATAGACGTATTTATTTACTTTTGATTTCAATAGTTTAGTGTTTAATGTAAATTTTCTTTTATTTTGGGTAAAATTAATTAGCTTAATAGTAAAAAAATAAAAAATAAAAATAAAAATAAAAATGTTTTATTTATTAGTTATAAAGATTTGTTTTTAAAGTAGATTTTAATTAAATTAGTTTTATAAATATACTTTCTTGATAAAAAGTAAAAGTTACTTTTAAATAGATTTTATTAATTTTTAGATTTTTAAAATTTTTAAATAGTTTAAAATTACTTTTAATCAAATAGTTTAAATTTTAAAATTGATTTTTAATAGAATGTTTATTTTTAAATAGTTCAATTGTCTATTTTTTTTTAATAATCGTCTTTAGATAGAATAATTCGGGTTTACAATTCATGCACTTAGGTAAAAATTGTAGGAGTAATTTTAGAATAAAAACCAAAACCAAATTCAAATCGATTGTCCAAATCAAAGTGAAACGTCTCAAATTCACTCGATCTTCGTGTACAACGAACTTGGTTCACCCGCGTGTTTAATTGAATTCGTCTTTGGTAATATTAGTCTATTACTTTTTCCTAAAGGTAATTTTCTAATTTACCCTATAACGTATCTTAATTATCACATATACATTCCACTCTACATCAAAAATTTTGGCGTTGCTGCCGGGGATCTCGTGTACGATTCGTTTTCGTTGAGGTTTGTTGATCGTTGATTTGAAGACCCTTTCCGTCCTCGAAAAGTTTTGTTATTTTCTTATTATATAGTATGTATCGTTTTTATTGATTTATGAAAAATACCAAAAATAATCTTCTTAATCCTCTATCATGTTTAATTATTTTTCTCCTCACCCTCCAATTTTTAATTCTTCCATGAATTCGTTCGTCAATTGTGAAGGGTGTGTAGAACCGTTATATGGTTTTTTGCCATGTCGGTGGTGTACGTGTGAGCGTTGTGGAAATGACTTACGTAACGATGTACGAGTTGGATTTTGTCCTTGTTGTGATGATATTACTTCATGTGGAAATCCGAATTTTTCTAATAATTCTCTCAATTGCTATCCACCTCCATACCCCACATACGAGACACCCTCGTGTGAGTTTTATGGAAATAATTCTCATTTAGGAATTAATTGTTCGCATCGATTCTCGCTTAATAACGAGCAAGAACCGAGCTACAATCAAAACTTTAATGATAATTGTTATCCACAAGATTTACCGAGTTTATCACAACAACATCCTTGTTGTGAGTATTATGGAGGTCCTCACGAGAGTTTTTGTTGTCAACCGATGGATCAAAGTTTTTATGAGCCTAGTCCTTGCTATAATTTGATTCCTTCCGGTTTTGACCAATCCCCACAATATTCTCTCGATATTGAACGACTTGAAACAATGTTCCAACAAATAATGAATCAAAGAAATGTTGAAGTTGTTGAAAAGAGCATTGAAGATATGTTGCTTGAAAAGAGACAAATTAATCAAGAGATTAATGATATAACTAATGAATTAGGAAGTCGACGATTTCATGGAGAAATAATTGAGGGATTTAAAAGAGATTGTGAACTTAAGATTAGACAACTTTCGCAAGATTATAATGGATTAAGCATTGAAATTCGAGAGAAAGAACGAGCTCAAGCGGAAGCAAAATACCTTGCTAATCGTGAACTCGAGCGTTCTCTTCTTTTGGATGATGACGAGGATAGTACTATTTCTTTGAGAGATCTTATTGCTCTACATCCTTCGTCTAGTGCCATCGTGCTTCCTTTTCATATCTTACCGGCTATGGAGCCCGAGGATTCTCCCATCCTAGATGATGAGGAAATCTCTCATGACATCACCACTCCTATTCATGATTCTTCCACCGTGGAACCCAAAAATTCTCTAAGCAAGGGGGACGAACATTTTAGCACTATTCCGGACACGGAATCGGACGAAGTAATAAAGTCTAGTCTTGAGATACTTGTCCAAAACCCAAGAGAGTTTGACGGTATTTCCAATGAAACGTGTGATTTGCCACATTGTGATGACTCTACTTCTTCCATTCACTTTGATATTTTCTCCAATTCTAATGATGAAAATTGTGATGGAAATGAAGATTTTGAGGATGATTCTACTTCTAGTGAATTTTCTAATGAGGAGTTCTCCGATGAACTTTCTTATAAAGATGATATTCACGACTCGGATTTTGAGGGGTTTACCGATGAACCTACTCTTCTTCACCCATTTCCACCGGGAAATGAGGATGATAGTGATCCGGTTTTTGAGAGGTTCACTTTTGAACTTGCTCCTTTAGACCCATTTCCACCGGGAAATGAGGTTGATTTGAATATTCCAATCCTCGAGAAGTTCTCCGAAGAACTTACTCATTTAGATGTAGAGGACGTGGTTCTTCGTGAAAAGTTATCAAACGTCTATCTTCTCATTTCTAGGATCGAGGCCTTGAATTCTAAGCCTAATGCCAAGTCTTTCTCTCCATCTCCTATTCCCGTTGAGGATAGTGATCCGCTTATGGAG
The DNA here is from genome assembly GCA_025667525.1 of Glebionis coronaria. Taxonomy (NCBI): domain Eukaryota; kingdom Viridiplantae; phylum Streptophyta; class Magnoliopsida; order Asterales; family Asteraceae; genus Glebionis; species Glebionis coronaria. The sequence goes on from CM046881.1 coordinate 183,445,287, forward strand.
GATATTGACACTTTTCTTGCTTCTAATGATTCGATACCACCGGGTGTTGATGAAATCGACCCGGAGGGGGACGCTCTCTTTTTAGAGAATTTACTTGATGATGATTTCGTCCCAAGTCCTCCTCCCACCCACTTTGACCTTAATGTGAGGGTTTTTCATATGACTCATATTGAGTACCATGACCCAATTGATCACATTTCTAAGGGTGAAATGGTCGTTAAAGCTAAGAGTGTTGATTCCACTATGGATGAGATTTTTATCCCACCATTACCATGTGCTTTATATGATCTTGGATTAGCATGGGGGATGACACCGTGTTATCCTTTTCTTTCTCTCCCAAGGACGAGGTATTCGATCCCAGAATCGTTGATTTAGGGAAATCTCGGCCTTTCACCGATGCAATAATTGAAAGACTTTTTAATCATCTTGGTGCGAGTTTATCTCATGGAGCATGCTATATCCATTTAGTGATTTGTGACTACCATCTCTTGTTAGAGATTTGTGTTGGAATTTTATCCTTTCATTTGTCTTCCGACAACGAGGATGAGATCTTTGACCCCGGCATCGCGCTTTATGATGGATTCTATTCCAATATGTCGGTTTTCACCATTTTCCCTAAGGACCAATGAATGCGGGGATCGAGTCGAGCTCATGACTCGGTGAACAAAAACGAGGTGCCTTGTGGGGGAGTCCCATACATTCTATCTTCTTTCTATTTTCTAACAACTAATAAGGCTTGATCTTTCAAGCTCGTGCTCGTGTTTTGTTGTGTTGTGAATCTTAGGTATGACCCTAATATTTGAAGACTCTCGTGTTCGGTTTTTGCCGGTCCACTTATCTTCCATTCTTTTAATGCCAAAAAGGGGCACACTCTCTATCCCTTGATTTTTATCGACTAACGTTTTATCTTGAGGCATAATTAATAAACGGCTTATAGATTTGCGTACTCCTTCCATGCTAGGAATTTGCATTAGACTCTTCGTGTTTTAGCAAGGGCGTGTTACTCTTGAGCTAAGAAACATTGAGGACAATGTTTGGTTTTAGAATAGGGGATTCAATCGATATAATCGCTTGTTATTGCTTTTGTCGTGTCTAAACGTAATTGTTTTTCTCATTTTTCAATAAAATTTTAAATTTTTAGTGTTATTTTTAAGTTTTTAATAAATAAAATAAGTGCTTTTGACACGAATGTAGGCTTTCCGTTGGTGAAAATAAAAATAGTTTTTTACTCGACTCGGTTTTTACCTTAGCTTTTCCTTAACGTGTTTAAATTAAGTTTTGCTAGGCTTTTATATAGGGAGATTTAAAATGCGAAAGTCTTAATTCATATGGGTTAAGAACAAGAACTTTTCGCAAGTTCCTATAATTGATCCTAGAAAGTCGTTTATCAAGGGAACTTTAAAACGCAAATTCTAAAACTTGAAAAAGTATAAGAAGATGCAAGATCCTACAGATGACTTGAAAACCCAAAACTTTGATTTAATAGGCTAAGTATCCATTGATTTCTCATTTTTGAAATTTTTACGATATGGAGAACAAGAAATGATAGAGTTCAATCATAAGTTTCTAAAATTAACTCTTCTTTGTGCAAGTATTTTTGTGTTTGATTTAATCTCCTCATATTTACTTTCCACACTTGAATATTAATTGCTTAATAAATGAAGTTTTTAGCGGTTTAGGCTTGATATCTTAACTCGTAACTCCTTCTTTTTCTTCCCTTGTAATTAAAGTGAGAACACATTAAGGGTGTCAGCGTCATGGACTTTTGATCATGGGATTGCGGAAATTTGGCTTACTATACATAACATATTAATAAAGAAGAATAAATAAAAACATGTTCTCTAGGAGCCTTCGGGTGGGAGTCATGTAGCATTAACCTTGTCATTAGAGCCTTAGGGTGTATGGCAAGAGGACGTGTTGAATAAAAATTGCTTTATCATCATGATCCATAAGGTGGGATGGTGATGTCAATTCCCTTATTTTTGTCCAAGGAGCCTTCGGGTGTGGATTTTAAATAAGGAGCACAATTGCATCTTAAAGAGCCAAAAGGTGTTATGATGTGATTGTTGCTAACTCCATTAATAAGGTCATAATTGACTTTGGAGGTTTTGTTTTTGCTTTTAAGTAGCCATATTAGCCAAATTTCGGGTCCGGGGATTTATCCCTATATCGTGTTAAGTTATTCTTGATGTGGGCTTTCTTTAGTGACAACAGTTTTTAAAGTCGAGGTTAGGTTTTGAGTGTTGAGTTTACACCGTTCTTGCCTTCATTTTTGGACTAATAAATATCAAAATAAAGTCAAATGAGCCTTTGGGTGAATGACAAATAAAATCTAGAGATACAATTAGGAATAATAGGAGATTGAGTTTAACACAAATTACTTGTATGAGTTGATTTAATTTTGGGGCTTATGATTGACAATGATCTTGTTTATGCACTTGGCATGGAAAAGTGAAAAGTCGGGGACGATGAATCTATTTGAGTTTTATGATCCTAAAAGTTATTTTTCAAATAATGAAAGCATTACATTTTGTCTTTTCAAAATAAAGTTGTCAAAAGTTGAATAAGAGTGTAGTTAGCATTTTATTTTATCATTGCGTGAGGACAAGACAATAGTTTAGCATGGGGGATTTTGATATGAGTGTTATTACTCATATCATTTGTACCTAAAAACGGACTTAAAATGGATAAAACATATGAAAATAGCTTCGTATATGCTTGTTTAGTTTGTTTCATGTGTGTAGGTACGAAGATCACAAAAACCGGCGAAACCGACACGAGATTTGAAGAAAAAAATCAAGAAAGCCAAAAGTCGAGTTCGTTTTAGAGTATTTAAGTTTATCAAGAATTATTGGGCCTCGTGGGTCCCACTTTTGGCTAATGGGCCAAAAGCACAAAAGGAATATTAATGCAAAAAGGAAGGAGTAAACTTAATTGGGCCTAAAGCCCAAAAAGGGAAATATAAAACGGATGAGTACTATGTAGTGGATCAAAGGCCCATGTGAAAATTATTAAACGGTGTGCAAGTTTATATAAACTTTATGGTCAACTTGGAGGTCAAAACCGTTCATCCATTCATTTATGTCGATACAACCAAAGCTTATCTTCTCTTTCACTTCTTCCAAAACAACCAAACGCATCTTTACTATTCATTCCAAACCCTAACTCATTAAATCAATAAGTAAATTTGGGGCTTTTGATTCCCACATGTAATTCAAGCGTGGGGGAATTAAATCCCCAAAGTTTCGGAAGAGAAGAGTGGAGAGGCAAGGCTACGTGGCATCCGATTACTGGCCAAGACACCTCACCATTCCTTAAACTCCAATGAAAAAGAGACACCTCATCTTCAAAGTAGCACGACTAGCACACCCAGATGCCACGTTGGCGATCCGTGTGCTAGTTGTGTATTTACAACCGTTAGATTAAGATTGGAAGAGAGAGAAGAAGGAAGATACCCTTTGAAGGGCCAAGATGATCTCTCTGCCTCAACAACCTCCCCTCAACAGCCTTTGGGATGGCTATAAAAACCACATTTTTCTGTAATTCGAGTATCCCTTTTTTAGTTTATAATGTTATAATGGTAGTTTGTAATTAGGTTTAATTTTCAGTTTTGTAATCAATTTTCAATTTAATAAAATTCATGTTTTGTTATATTTGCTGTTTTAATATCTCTGATCTCTTTTAACTCGTGTTATGATTTAAATAAATCTAATTAATGAATGATAATTATAATCGTATAATCTAGTTAAGGGAGACTTTCTATCTAATTGATAGATTGTGGAAAATATAAAAATAATAATAACGTTGAAGAATTTAGTGTTACTGGTTCGAAATATATTGGAACGGGTTGATGTTGTTGTGATGGTGATGTTGGTTCGAGTTAAGGTGAATGGTGGAGTTGATTCGGGTTCATAGACGGCTCAGCGCCGCTCTACTTCACAAAGGCATTCTTCAAATAGGTTTTAATTCCTTTTATTTATATGTTACTTATAATTTAGAATAAATCTGTTTAAGTGTAATTTCTTTAGTCATATGATAAATGGAATAGGGGTGTTTGAATCTGCTCTTGTGTAATCTGTTTTAAATCTGAGTTGCTAGTTTTAACCTGTTTAAATTTAGAATTAATCTGTCTTCTTTGATGTTGAGGCAGTTTGTTAGTAAACTGCTTGAGTTTTCAACTTTGCTAGAGTAAAAGTTCTACCCGATGATGGTAGCGTAATTGTGCTTGCAACCTGCGTAAATTTTCTTGTTGCATTCTGTTTGATACCTGTTCATATTCACTTCTTCAATGTCCGCTTTTAGCTTTATTTACTTGCAATCTGCTTAAGTTTGTAATAGGCTGTGGGATTAGCGTGATGTTGTTTTTTGATCTGTTAGGATATTAGAATATGGTTTGGACTAGTTGGATTTTGTTATTTAAGATTGGGTTATCTGTTGATGTTATAGTTGTTATGAATATTCAGTTATAGTTTATTAAATCAGACTAAATATGGATCTGCTAAACTTTTTGATGAGAATATTTTCATAATTGTTTTTATTGAATTTGGGTACTGATTTTTACATTTAACAGTCATGTTCTGATATCTGATTTTGAGTTTGTTGTTTTTATACTATTGATTTATATTATTACTATGTTGATTCATTATGATTGATTTTGTATTTTATTGTTTTATGATTGCTGAAGTTTTAGCTATTCATTTCACTATTTTTGTTGTTTCTGATTTTCGTATTGAACTAATATACTCAGCAGACTAAAACGTTTTTGTTTAGTTTGTTGATTTACAAAATCTGAGCTTAAAATAAATTATACCAAAAAGTTGCCATTCGCAGGTCTCAAACTTGAGACCTGCCTTTCATAGCACCTGCGCCTTGTCCAACTTGGCTAGGCTCAGTTTTTGTTTATAACTGTCAATTCAGTTTTATATACCTTCGCTTTGAATTGTCAGTTTTCCTATAGACGTATTTATTTACTTTTGATTTCAATAGTTTAGTGTTTAAAGTAAATTTTCTTTTATTTTGGGTAAAATTAATTAGCTTAATAGTAAAAAAAAATAAAAAATAAAAATAAAAATTAAAATGTTTTATTAATTAGTTATAAAGATTTGATTTTAAAGTAGATTTTAATTAAATTAGTTTTATAAATATACTTTCTTGATAAAAAGTAAAAGTTACTTTTAAATAGATTTTATTAATATTTAGATTTTTTAATTTGTTTAAATAGTTTAAAATTACTTTTAAATAAATAGTTTAAATTTTAAAATTGATTTTTAATAGAATGTTTATTTTTAAATAGTTCAATTGTCTATTTTTTTTTTAATAATCGTCTTTAGATAGAATAATTCGGGTTTACAATTCATGCACTTAGGTAAAAATTGTAGGAGTAATTTTAGAATAAAAACCAAAACCAAATTCAAATCGATTGTCCAAATCAAAACGAAACGTCTCAAATTCACTCGATCTTCGTGTACAACGAACTTGGTTCACACACGTGTTTAATTGAATTCGTATTTGGTAATATTAGTCTATTACTTTTTCCTAAAGGTAATTTTCCAATTTACCCTATAACGTATCTTAATTATCACATATACATTCCACTCTACATCACTCACTCTCTCTCTCTCTCTCTCTCTCTCTCTCTCTCTCTCTCTCTCTCTCTCTCTCTCTCTCTCTCTCTCTCTCTCTCTCTCTCTCTCTCTCTCTCTCTCTCTCTCTCTCTCTCTCTCTCTCTCTATAAAAAAGGAATGCAACACCAAAGGAGCTTAGCTCAATTTGTACCTATATTCAAAAACACACAATTAACACCTATATACGTACATGATTATAAATACCAACCAAAAACACAAATTAAATTATTGTATATTTCTACTTAGACACTTAGTAAAATTAGGTAATGTGATCGACATAAGTTATTATTAACAGAAACATAAATATTTTAATAAAATTAATACGTATTTTTATGCAATGCTTTCGACCTCAGACTTTAGTGTGAGATGAAAATAACTAGACGAGATTTTACATATTCCCACAACACGTATTTTTCAAGGTCATCGCGTGCTAGTAAACACACATAACGTCTAAAATAAAATAACTAAAATTTCATTTAAGCAAAATCAAATCCGTTGTACAACAAATATTATACATAACATCAATCGATATTAAATATCTAATCAAAGTCTTTAATTATATATTTTATCTAATTATTATATACACATTGTAGCAAAAATTAAGTTCTCTTCCCCTAAATTACCCAAAAATTTAAAAGATAAACCTGATTCCCCCTAAAAATTTGCCAAAATTAGAAATTAAAATTCACTTGCCCCAAACTTCTCCAAAAACAAAAAAAATATAATCATATCCATAAAATTAGGTTGTTAACTGCCTCCCCCGTTTATTCTGTCTCCCTCACATACAAACTTCAATCGATATGATATGATAGATGAATCATTGAGTGTTCTATGATAGAGCACTCGTATCCTGCTCAATGTGTTGCATGGTCTGATGAATGTTCTTGGTGTTAAATGTTATTCCCTTTTATATTCCATATCTTATTCAATATGCCAACCGTGTTTTTTCAAACAAATGTTATATGTTTTACATCATCTCTATACAGATCTACAATGGTTAAAGAAAGAGCAGAATGTAACCATTAGGCGCAAGCATTGTTACGGTGTATAATATCCTTTTTTCAAAAACTTCACTTGATTTCTAGAAAGTGAATGATTCTTCTGCTAATATTCATTGTATGATCCCTACTGACGTGCATTTTAATAACCATGACATGTTTGTTTATCTTTTTGTAGTTGGGAGATTTAAATTGGCAGAGCTTTTGGATGCACCTCCTCTTGGTATAGATGAAGTTATTGCAATGTCAAAGGTCGACACTTTTTGTATCTTTTTACAGCCCTTAATGGTTGTTTTTTTAACTCAATAAATATCACATTGAACTCATCAAAGATTATTTGAAGGTAATGCAATTTGTTGATTCACCAGAATGTACTTAGTTTACAAGGATAATGATTGACACAACACTATCCATGACGACTGAGGTTTTCTTCTTAATTTATCTATTTTAACATCTTGTTTCCTCTTCTAGGTCATAAATAAGGATAGGAAGTGGTGGCCGGGATACTGAAAATTTAAATGGGTCAATTTTTGTAGTAATAAATGATAAAATGAGTTGTAGACTTGCAATATTTGATCATAAATGAATGAAAAAGAGAATGGGGGATTTAAATGAATTGGTACTGGGAAGATACTATGAGTTTCATTAAATTTAATTTTAGGTTCCAGGGGTGTAGTGATAGTAGCTAATGTAGTTGTATGGCTATCATATATAAGTACTGTTTGGTGCATTCCGAGTTTGTTACTCCACGTTGAGTTAAGGTAGTCTGCGTTTTTTAGTTTTTGGTAATACTTTTCAGCTAAAAAGCGAGTACATCTACATTATGTACCTAAATTGAATAATTAAATAGATTTGTCATTACACCGGCAATAGGTGGGCATAAATGATGCATATAATAGTTGTAGTTGACTACATTCATTTTGGTGATCTTACGTTGAGGCCTTCATTTGGGCTTTCTGGTCTGCAGTGACCTGCCAGGGTACGAGATATGGAAGCACGATCACTCATATCTAGAGATCAAAGTGGAACAATAAGTTATGTTCTATCAAATTGTAGGAGCAGGTTACGTTTCAGTTATACTCATGGTTTGACGTATGTTTTTTATTGTTGTAAGTTTAGTCAACTTACCTTTAGGAAAAAGTAAGCAACTAAAATAGGGCAAGTGCACGACGATTTAGGAAAACCGTGTGTGAAAGACCCTAGGTGAGTTCGTTCTCGAGGAGGCAAGTGCGTTGTGTTGAGAGTTGATTTTTGTTTGAGATTATATTGATTGAAAAAGAAATGAGAAAGGAAAGAATTGACGGTTACGAAAACTAATTAAACTACGACGAAAAAGGCGTAAACGTAAAACCGTAAAAACGACAAAAATTAAAATTTTAACCTAAAAATTCCTAAAAATTCCTAAAAATCCCAAATAATATTCTAAGAGTTTACAAAAAATCCAAACTTGCTAAAACCTTTTAATTAATTAAATAATGACTTTTTAATGCTAATTAAAGCCCTAAAAATCACTTTTAATTATTAAAAAGCCCTAAACAAGATTTTATAATTTGTAAACCTCAAAAATATCCTAATTAAGCTAAAAACTATTTTTAAAAATTTTAAAACCAAATTAAACTATTTTTAAACACTAAAAAACTATTAAAATGTATTAAATCTTAAATTAATTCTAAAAATTAATTGAAAAGCCTAAAAATTAATTGGAAAGTGACAAAGTTCCTATTTTAATGTCTAGAATCTAGGAAAAATGAAAAAAAGTTAAAAATAAAACTTTGAATTTTAATGAATAAAATAATATTAAAATATTCTAAAAAATAAAAAGTCCTCAAATAAATTCTAAAAAATTCTCAAAAATCCTAAATATTGTAACTAGAACAAAAATGCAAACCAAATTTTCTGAAACCTATTAATTAATTTTATATTAATTTTTAAAGTTGCTTAAAAATCCTAAAATTAAATAAAATTAAAAATTAAAGTTTTTGAAAACTTTTTTATATGTAAACCTCAAAAATAAGAATTAAAACCTAAAAACTATTTTTTTGTATTTTTAAATTACTGTTTACTATTTTTAAAAGACTTTCTAAAATTTAAACTTGAAATATTCCTAACAAATAAAATAATAAAGGGAAAAATGCACTGTTTGCTCTAAAAAATCTATAAACCTATAACTAACCTAAGAAAAACGAGAAAAACCAAATAAGTCAAACCAATAAGCTGAAAAGAGCTTATAAGCTCACGGCTTAATTAAATAAGCCTAACTCAAACACTCCTTAAGTATTAAACCTTGTGTCTCTTTACACAAGATGAAAGCTAGCACACTGGTAAGAGCCTTGAACCCTCCAACGAGAGGTCAGGGGTTCGAAGCCAGGCTAGTGGTTTTTGTAAAATTTTTTCTTTTTTTTTTTTTTTTTTTAAAACTCAAACAGTTACACTTATAAGCTTCTAAACACAATCCTTTTTCACTTTTAACACTGATTAATCAAGATAAAAGAAAAAAAACGTGTCCAGGTCTGCAGTTCTACTGATGAACAAGTATGAGAAACCAAGAGGACTTGGTGTTGTGTTTTTGTGGTGATTTGTTTGGTACAAAGGCACCCTTGTGCTCTTTCTGAGCACAAGGAGTCAAAACACACAAGAGATAGAACACCTAGCACACAATTCAATCAAAAAAAAAACAAGCATAAAAGGCACATGAATGTTTCTGTGATAAATTAGCTAGGACTGGTGGACTTTTAGAGCTAACAGATTGCACAATTGTAGGTTTTAAAGCCTGAAATTTTGCACACAAACCTAATAACTAGCATACAAACCAAACCAATCCTAAAATTACCCTACACTTAAGCAGATTTACAAGATCCAGCATAAAAATCTCACAAAATAAGCTACAAAATGAACCTTGCAGATTTCTATGCTATTTTCTTTTTAAAACACCCAAACTTACTCAAATCTTGCACCAATCTAACTTATAACTGCTAACAAACTTGTATCAACTATTACCAATAACTTTTAACTCTTTTTCAAAGCATGAATTGAAAATCTACCCTGCTAATACACGTTTCCAAACACCCCTTAAGTTTCTGTTATCAAAAATTTTTCAAATCAAAACCTTTTAAAACATAAACAAACGGATTAAATTGGCACCCAACATGCATATCATGGCATAATAACACAAAACAAAGCAAATTTTCACACTTTTAACACCTTCCAAACAAAGAGCACATAAACTCACAATTTTTATGAAATTTTTCAAAGGAAAGAGGGGATACCTTAGGTTCTTACATCCAAGAACCTTGTGAATGTATAATTCACCTCCAATCAACTCGGGTTGATGCTGAACTTTAATTAATAAACAACTTAAACCTGCAAATTAGAAAAACAGAAAAAAAAAAACAAGCACAAAGCATATGTATTTCGTTTTCTCTTTTTCTTCCTTAAAAAACTTACACAAACTCTTTAAAACTTGAACTTAAAGTAAATTAAAACTGAAAGTAAATGGTACTCAGAAAATTTTAAAAACAAAACACTTTTTTCATTCCATTAAAAAAGTTACAAGCTTTTTATAAAAAACTGAGACAAAAAAAAATGATAAAAACCTAATGCCTTTATAGACAGACTTACAATTCTAGAAGATGGAAACCCTAATCCTGAATTCCCAATTGTGCCCTTGGAGGATATTCGGATATCCTTTTGAAGATGCCGATTTTGAAAGTTGATAGGAGGCTCCCATGTGATGTTATCAGTGTACTGTTTGATCTTGGCCGTTTATCAAAACGTTGGGAGCACGAAATTGCTTAGGGGTGTCGATTTGCTGGCAAGACTTTGTCTTGGAGTAGCAGGGGAGCCACGTGGGGGTCCCATAAGGTGAGAGGGAAAGGTTTTGGGAGGTGGGTTTGAATGAGACAAGAGGGAATCAGCAATCTGCACACTTTGGGGGATTAACCTCTTGATTTGGGTGTTAATCAAATTTAGGGTTTATGGGTTAAGTGGTGATGAACAGGTATGTTTAAATCCATTTGGGTGGGTTATGTTTTTAAAAAACGTGTTTACCACCTCTTTTGTAAATAAACAAGTTTAATTTAATAAGGGTTCAAAAGGGGTTTGTGATAGGGTCAAGAAAAGGTTATGGACTGGTTGAGTTGGCTTGGTGGACTGGCAGGGATGACGTGTCAGATGGGGGTTGGCTGGTGAAGTTTGGTTGTCTCCCAAGATTGCCCCCTCATGTTTTCTTTTCTCTTCATTTTGTATTTTCAGCTTACAAATCCCATTTCCTTTGTATTTGACTTTCAACACTTGACATTTTTGGCACAATGTTTTTGTAAACTTGAAACAAGGACCATTTATGCAACTTCTTCATTTTCCAAGGACTGATTTTGCCATATCTTCAAACTTCAAGGCTTTGACTTGTTGGTTGACTTCTTGGAGGACCATATTTGACAATTTAGATTTGATGAGGGACTAAATTTGCCAATTCTTCAAAGTTAAGGGTCCTTTTTGTAATTTTGACAAACTTTAGGGACCAAACTTGTAATTATGAAGATACAAGGGTATAAAGTGTCAATTCTTCAAACTTGGAGGATTAATCTTCAACATTCTTCAAATCTTCAAGGGTTTTCTTTGGAAAATTCCTCACTAGGGCTTGGTTCATCGTGCGGCTTCGTTTCCCGTGTTCGTTTTTGCGTGATTCTTGTGATCTTTTGTCATTTTCTCAATATCCGTACCTAAATTACACAAGCAACAAACACAAGCATATATTTGGGTATTTTGATAATATTTAATGCATTTTAAGTCCAAAAAGAACGATGAGACCATGTATAAAAGCCGTCTCATCACTCCCCCATACTAAACCATTGCCGTGCCCTCACGCAATGCTAGAATAAAGTATCGTAGCATCTCCAAAATTCATTTTATTCACTTTATTGAAATGATAAACTAGCTACACTACTACTACTAATACTACTTGTGTTATAGACATAATGTATGATTTTCATCGCAAAATGGGACGTTTAGGTTCATAGAATAAGAACACGTGAATGCTTCGTTAGAAATAATTTCATCGTCCTCGATTTTCACTTCAATTCCATGCTAAGCGTGTAACGAGATCATTGTCATTATAAGTTAGTAATGCTAACACTACTCATATACCCTAATCACGTACTTATTCTCCCATTATTCCTAAGTTGTATCTCTTATATTTTATGATGTCTTGAATGTTTCACGAGGATACATTGTTTGACTTATGCGATAATAGAGATTTAGGTCTAAAAATAGAGTCCTAACGGTGTAACTAAGACCATCAAATCAATAACCCCTCCTAATAGACGACGATGTTAAAAAATTAAGTTGACAAGAAGAATCGATAAACACGGTTTTATAACGGTTTTGAACATGAGACTTATTACCAAGACTTTTATATGCCCCCTAACGGAAGGGCCTTATTATCTTTGGTTTACCTCCATCTTTTATTCAACTTCGCCATGAAGCTTTTATTATGACTTCGGTCTTGCCTTGCCTTTTATTATCCGCCTCATCGGTGGTTTTATTAGCCAAAGACGTATATCCTCACGCAAAAGCGAATTTTGGATCTTTAAAGCTTCGAAGATTAAGGCTTGATTCACTTTCAATTTTGCATAGATTTTAGGCCTTGTGGGGCTTCAAATTGTTTGCTTGATTTAGGTGAGCACTTGAAATCTTATTATTGGGTGAAGCTTTCGATTATTAGGGTGCCAATACTTCAAAACCGTGACGCTGGCGATATCTTAATGTCTTCCCAATTTAATTACACGGAAGCTACTAGAAAAGACTAGAAACCCAACAATCAAAACTAAACCGCTAAGTCAATATTTATTAAGCAAAAAATATTTACATGCGAAGGGAGAATAAGCAAACAACGAGAACACATGAGTTTTTGAAAGAATACGAGTACTCTACGTTTAGCATAGTAACTTATAATTAACTCTATCATTTCTCGTCCTCATTTAAGAGACTTAGCCTAATGTAGTTAAGGAATCAAAGCTAAGTGCTCAACACGCACGGTCGAGTCAAAAATTACTCTTATTCTCGCCATCGGAAAATCTACATTCGTGTCTTCAAACACTTATAAAACATGAGAAAAATTTAAAATTTGGCCATTTTTAGCCTTATTTTGCAACAAAATGATAAACAAAACGATAAACTTTGGAAAGCGTGAAGGTTTGGCAAGGCAAGTATCTATTCACCATCTCCCATACTAAAGTTAAACATTGTCCTCAATGTTTCGAGTCTAGGGGTGCAAACACCCCCATACTAGAGACGTAGTCGAATGCCTAATCTAGCATGGAAAGGGTGTAACCAATAAGTAATAGCCGTTTATGAAGTGTGCTAAAAACCTAAGGTTAGAACATCAAAGGATATATCATGGATATTGAGAAATGTCTCCAAAGCAAATGATCGAGTGCTCCCATAAAATGAACACGAGAGGCTCAAATCGTGAAGATCATGATCTAAAAACCACATATCACAAACAACCACGGAACAAAGGTTGGAAGGGCACGAATCCCCACACGTAAGCTACATTAGACTAAGAAAGCGATAATATGTACATAGGATAAGCATGGGACTCCCCCACGAGGCACCTCGTTTTTTATTACCGAGTCATGAGCTCGACTCGATCCCCTCAATACTAATTATCATTGGGGAAGGTGACTTGGTCGAGGTAGTTCAAGGATGGAACTTCCCCACCAAAGTAGTGCTTCAACCTATGTCCATTCACCTTGAAGTTAGGACCATCATTTTGAGCTAGCTCGATGGTCCCATAAGGAAACACTTGAGTCACGGTGAATGGACCGGACCAACGGGATTTCAATTTACCGGAAAATATTTTCAATCTTGAATTAAAAAGTAAAACTTGATCCCCAATGTTAAAAACCCGGTTTTTAATTTTTGAATCATGCAACTTTTTAGTTTTCTCTTTGTAAATCAATGAATTTTCATAAGCAATATCCCTTAATTCATCCAATTCATTTAGTTGCATTTTCCGGTGTTTTCCCGCGGTCTCCATGTCATCATTACAATGCTTTAGGGCCCAATAAGCCTTGTGTTCTAACTCGATAGGCAAATGACAATTCTTTCCATACACAAGCTTATAGGGAGTGCACCCAATGGGTGTCTTATGAGCGGTCCTAAAGGCCCATAAAGCATCGTCTAACTTATCCGACCAAGATTGTCGGTTTTCTCCCACGGATCTCTCCAAGATCCTCTTCAATGCTCGGTTTGAAACCTCGACTTGCCCACTCGTTTGTGGGTGATAAGCCGTAGAAAGACGATGTGTAACCCCATATTTCCTTAGAACCCTTTCGAATTGGTCATTACAAAAATGGGTTCCCACGATCGCTTATGATAGCACGAGGGGTTCCAAACCTAGCAAACAAACTTTTTAAGAACTTGACTACCACACGAGCATCATTGGTGGGCAAGGCCTTCGCCTCCACCCACTTAGAAAGGTAGTCAACCGCAACGAGAATGTACTTATTACCACGAGATGATGGGAACGGCCCCATAAAGTCTATGCCCCAAACGTCAAAGATCTCACATACTTGAATGATATTTTGTGGCATTTCATCTTTTTGTGAGGTTTTTCCTTGTCGTTGGCATGAATCACAAGACTTCACAAGATCTTGTGCATCTCGGTAAATAGTAGGCCAAAAGAAGCCGGCATCAAACACCTTTTTAGCCGTGAGATTAGCACCGTGGTGACCACCCGTGGGTCCCTCATGGCAAGCTCTAAGGATGTTAGAAGCTTCGGTGCCAAATACACAACGGCGGATGATTTGATCCACACACGTTCGAAACAAGTAAGGGTCGTTCCAAAAATAGAACTTGACATCACGAAAGAATTTTCGTTTTTCTTGAGTTGTCATACCCTTAATGATGAAGTTACCCGCATGGTAATTTGCAAAATCCGCAAACCATGGGGTAGAGGAATCAAGCTTAGAATTCACTACACCAAGTGTCTCGAGCGGAAATGTTTCGGTGATTTCCTTAGGCTCGTAAACACTTTGGTGAGGATCTTCCAAACGAGAGAGATGATCGGCCGCTAGATTCTCGGCTCCTTTTTTGTCAATGATTTTGTGATTTCTTGAAGGAGGAGAATCCAACGAAGTAATCTCGACTTTGCATCTTGTTTAGCCATGAGATACTTGATAGCCGAATGGTCCGTATACACTATGCATTTTGTCAAGACGAGATAAGGTCGGAATTTCTCAAATGCATACACCACGGCAAGGAACTCCTTTTCCGTTGTAGTGTATTTAAGTTGAGCCTCGGTCATCGTCTTGCTAGCATAGTGGATAGGCAAGAAATGCTTATCATGACGTTGCCCCAAAACGGCCCCTATAGCGTAATCACTTGCATCACACATAAGTTCAAAGAGGAGGTTCCAATTTGGAGCAACAAGAATGGGAGCTTCGGTAAGTTTCCTTTTAAGGATCTCAAAGGCTCGTACACAATCTTCGTCAAAGACAAAACGTGCTTCTTTTTCAAGAAGATGTGTAATGGGTCGAGAAATCTTCGAGAAGTCCTTGATGAATCGTCGATAAAAGCCCGCGTGGCCTAGGAAACTCCTAACTCCCTTGACGGTTTTGGGATGAGGTAATTTGGCGATGACGTCTACCTTAGCTTGATCTACCTCAATCCCCGCTTTCGAGACCTTGTGCCCTAAGACGATTCCACTTCTAACCATAAAATGACACTTTTCCCAATTGAGCACAAGGTTGGTTTCCTCACAACGTTTTAACATTCTCTCAAGGTTCGACAAACACGAAGTAAAGGAATCACCAAACACGGAAAAGTCATCCATGAAGACTTCCATCGTCTTCTCGATCATATCATGAAAAATAGCCATCATGCATCGTTGAAAAGTTCCCGGTGCATTACAAAGTCCGAATGGCATTCTACGATAGGCAAACGTTCCATATGGACACGTAAACGTAGTTTTTTCTTGATCACGAGGATCGATGGGAATTTGGAAGTAACCGGAAAAACCATCTAAAAAGCAATAGAAATCGTTTCCCGCAAGACGCTCCAACATTTGGTCCATGAAGGGCAAGGGAAAATGGTCTTTTCGAGTGGCTTCATTCAACTTACGATAGTCAATGCACACTCTCCATCCGGTCACGAGTCTTGTGGGAATTAACTCGTTGGCATCGTTTGGCACAACGGTCATCCCTCCCTTTTTAGGGACACAATGAATAGGACTCACCCAAGGGCTATCGGAAATAGGGTAAATCATTCCCGCGTCAAGGAGTTTAAGGACCTCCTTTTTGATGACGTCATGAATTTTCGGGTTCACCCTCCTTTGACTTTGGATTGTTGGCTTGAAATCTTCCTCCATTAATATTTTGTGTGTACAAAATTTGGGATCGATTCCCTTAATGTCGGATAACTTCCACGCAATCGCCCCTTTGTGGTCCTTAAGAACATCGACAAGTGCGGTTTTTTCATCATTCGAAAGTTCCTTCGCAATAATAACCGGCAACTTGTCGTCCTCCTCCAAATAGACATACTCGAGGTGAGGAGGTAAATCTTTCAACTCGAGGATAGGTGGTTCCTCAAGTGAAGATTTGGGCTCGATACTCATAACCTCCTCAGGTGGAGGAAATGGGAAATCGTTGAGAAAATCCTTGATAATCGAGAAGTCCTCATAGTTGTCGAGGTCTTCGTCACAAGTACGTGGAACATCGAATTCTTCCAACGTAAAACCACCACCTTCGAAAGGAGTGAAGGTTGGTGTCGAATTATCAAGAATTGGATCTAACATAGTGGGATTGCCACTAGTTTCTTCATCACCAAACCCTAAAACTTCTTGTGAAAATTCCTCGCTAACCACGTCGATCATATCAACGAGGTTTATGGTAGCAACGGAATAGACATGAGAAAGTTGAGAATTTTGAGTTGCGTTTATAACAAGTTCCTCGTCGTTGAAACGTAAGGTGATCTTTCTAGCATGCACATCGATCAAAGCCATAGACGTATCTAAAAACGAACGACCTAAAATAAGAGGAACTTGAGGATCCGTGGGGATGTCAACAACAATAAAGTCTACGGGATAGTAGAACTTCCCCACTTTCACAAAAACGTCTTCCGCCAAACCACATGCAAGAATCGTGGAATGGTCGGCCAACTCAATAGACATTCGTGAAGGAGTAAGATTAGGAAGATTGAGCGACTTGTAGATTGCAAGTGGCATCAAGTTAATGCTAGCACCAAGATCGGCCAAGGCATAGCATTCTTCCATATCTTGAATTGCACAAGGGATCAAAAATTTACCGGGATCACCGACTTTTTGAGGTATGCGATTAAGATAAACCGACGAACAACTAGACATTTGGTGTAGTTTCTCCTTGTTGTTAAACATACTCTTAAAGTTAGCGGCAAATCGAGGCATCATGACCAAGGCATCGGCGAAACTTATATTAAAGTGCAAATCACGAAACATTTTCATAAAAAGCTCAAATTGATAGTTGTCGCGCTCTTGTCGTTTCTCCTTCCTAAGTCTCGATGGGTAAGGCAAGGGTGGTGTGGGTTGGGGCATAGGCATAGCCTTTGGAATCTCGGGTTCCAATATGGGTGATGGGTCAACCGTAGGTGTGGCATGAGCGGTACTTTGTGGGCTTGAAATATGCTCCTCTTCGACCACCACCTCGGGTTCTTCCTCAATTTCCTCCACCGTTGGAGTAATTGGTTGAGGAGTCGGTTCTTTAAGTGCCTTACCACTACGTGTGGTAATCACTTTCATCTCTCCCTTCGGGTTTGAAACGGTGTTACTAGGCAAACTACCCGAAGTAGAGGCTTTGTTCACCATTACGCATTCTAAAATTGCATTAAGCTTAGCATCAAAATTATTAAACTTCACATCTTGGCTAGCGGCTTTTTGGTCAATTCTTTGTTCAAGCCTAGCATGACTTTGCTCTATCTTGTTGTTTTGACCTCGAATTTGGTTAGCAAAATCATTTTTCAATTCATTTCTCATGGCTAGATTTTCCTTAATGAAATTAGCTAACTCCTTTGCATTCTTAGCCGTCTCCTTAGCTTGATTAGCCATTTGCTCTTGAATGTTTTCCATAATCTTATCATTTGAAGTAGTGTAATTCAAAAATTCCAATGGAAGTTCTTTGTTATTTTGAAGAGCTTGACTTGCATTTTGAAAATTACGGTTTTGATTTTGATTTTGCAATTGGCTACTACTACTACTCCCTTGATTCCCATAGTTGTTATTACCCTTATAATTGTTCCTTTGATTGCTTTGGTAACCAACTTGATTGTTTCGATAATTGTTAGCATTTTGATTTGGTGAAAAACCCGGTGGAGTCAATTGATTAGTGCGAGGAACTTGACCGTTTTGGTTATAAGTTCCCGCGGCCACGAAGGCACTCGAAGTGTTACCACCGTTGGTAATGCACTCGGAATAATCGTGAGCTCCACCACAATACATACAAGAAACCTCAACCGCTTTAATCGTAGCGGGAGCGGGTTGTTCACCAACTTTAAACTCAACTAACAAGCCTTTCACTATATCAAAAATTTTGTTCTCCAAATTAGCCTCGACTTGGCAAGCATCAACGGTGTGTGACAAACTAGGTGAAGATGAAGACGAAGCCTTACGAACACTCGACGTGCTACGAGGACTATACACCTTAGACCTATTCTCAATAATTACCAATGCTTCCTCGACCGTCTTACACAAGAAATTACCACCCGCGGCGGCATTAAGATAATCACGCTCATGATCGTTCAAGCCATTGTAAAACGTGTCTATTTGATGTAAGTCGGAAAAACCATGATGAGGACATTCGTGCAACATTTCTTTAAACCTATTCCAAGCCGTTGAAAAACTCTCATTAAACTCTTGCGAAAACTTTGAAATCTCGTTTTTCAAGTGCGTAGTCTTAGAGGGCGGAAAAAATTGGTTCACGAATTTTGAAACGAGATCCTTCCACGTCAATATAGAATTGGGTGGCTCTTTCTCTAACCAAATTTTTGCGGGCCCCGCTAAGGAATACGGAAAAAGCATCATCTTAATCGAGTCGTTTGAGACGTCCTTAAACTTGCATGTGGCGGTGAGACGATTAAATTGGCGAATGTGGTTATGCGGGTTGTCCTTTTCGTCCCCTCGAAACTTGTTGTTTTGAATCATGGACAACAAACCCGTCTTAACCTCAAAATTCTCCGCAAGGATAGCGGGAATCACAATCGCTTCTCCATAACCCTCGGTGGGTGCTTGAAGCAACTCCATCATAGTTCGATTAGCCATGGGTGCTTCTTTCACTATAATGGGTTCGTCAATAGGAGAGTCCTCACTAGTAGGAGTGAGTGATTTGTTTCTTCGTTTACGAGCACGTCTTGCTTTAGAGCGCGTTTGCATAAACGTCACGTACAACGAGAAGGCGAGCAAAGAAGATTCTTTTTGGTGTTTTTACTTTTTCAATTTTTTTTGTGGTTTTTGATTGTTTTTAACTTTTTTTGGATTTTTTGGAATGTATTAAGTAGACCAAAATCTACAAATCTCCTCACTAATCAAATCTCTTGATTAACGAAGCCTCAAGGAATGAAAACGATCACGTGAAGTGAACGCCTTCGATGACTTTAGAACGATGGTGGAACACCAAATCGTTCAAGAGGGTTTAATCAATAGAAACCAAGAAAATATATATGATACTTAGTAATACTTTGGGCGGCAAAACCCTCGATTCACTCTCAAAATCAAATACGCACAAGCAAGCGGAGGAAACGAGGCGGCGCGAAGCACTTAAGAGCCTTTTTCCTTTAGGTCGTGAAATACAACCGCCTTATACCCACCTTATAGTTTGTATTATCAAAATCAAGCTTCACGAAAGTATTTATCTATTTTTGCCTTTTTTCTTTGGTTTGAGATTCGAATACAATGATTGGGTAATGACCTCCCAAGTCAAGGTTGTGATTGCTCACGTATTTGGAGTACTTGTAAATTTATTGTTCTACGTATACAATATAGTAATAATATTCACACAAAAATCGAAAAACGATAATACGTATTAATAGAGTGCTATTAATACAAATACTATTATGGCTAATATAGAAAACAACAATGGTTCAACCAAAACACAACACGCCTCCCCGGCAGCGGCGCCAAAATGATTGTTGTAAGTTTAGTCAACTTACCTTTAGGAAAAAGTAAGCAACTAAAATAGGGCAAGTGCACGACGATTTAGGAAAACCGTGTGTGAAAGACCCTAGGTGAGTTCGTTCTCGAGGAGGCAAGTGCGTTGTGTTGAGAGTTGATTTTTGTTTGAGATTATATTGATTGAAAAAGAAATGAGAAAGGAAAGAATTGACGGTTACGAAAACTAATTAAACTACGACGAAAAAGGCGTAAACGTAAAACCGTAAAAACGACAAAAATTAAAATTTTAACCTAAAAATTCCTAAAAATTCCTAAAAATCCCAAATAATATTCTAAGAGTTTACAAAAAATCCAGACTTGCTAAAACCTTTTAATTAATTAAATAATGACTTTTTAATGCTAATTAAAGCCCTAAAAATCACTTTTAATTATTAAAAAGCCCTAAACAAGATTTTATAATTTGTAAACCTCAAAAATATCCTAATTAAGCTAAAAACTATTTTTAAAAATTTTAAAACCAAATTAAACTATTTTTAAACACTAAAAAACTATTAAAATGTATTAAATCTTAAATTAATTCTAAAAATTAATTGAAAAGCCTAAAAATTAATTGGAAAGCGACAAAGTTCCTATTTTAATGTCTAGAATCTAGGAAAAATGAAAAAAAGTTAAAAATAAAACTTTGAATTTTAATGAATAAAATAATATTAAAATATTCTAAAAAATAAAAAGTCCTCAAATAAATTCTAAAAAATTCTCAAAAATCCTAAATATTGTAACTAGAACAAAAATGCAAACCAAATTTTCTGAAACCTATTAATTAATTTTATATTAATTTTTAAAGTTGCTTAAAAATCCTAAAATTAAATAAAATTAAAAATTAAAGTTTTTGAAAACTTTTTTATATGTAAACCTCAAAAATAAGAATTAAAACCTAAAAACTATTTTTTTGTATTTTTAAATTACTGTTTACTATTTTTAAAAGACTTTCTAAAATTTAAACTTGAAATATTCCTAACAAATAAAATAATAAAGGGAAAAATGCACTGTTTGCTCTGAAAAATCTATAAACCTATAACTAACCTAAGAAAAATGAGAAAAACCAAATAAGTCAAACCAATAAGCTTAAAAGAGCTTATAAGCTCACGGCTTAATTAAATAAGCCTAACTCAAACACTCCTTAAGTATTAAACCTTGTGTCTCTTTACACA
Source organism: Glebionis coronaria (assembly GCA_025667525.1). Lineage (NCBI taxonomy): Eukaryota > Viridiplantae > Streptophyta > Magnoliopsida > Asterales > Asteraceae > Glebionis > Glebionis coronaria. The sequence goes on from CM046881.1 coordinate 183,466,255, forward strand.
AGATGAAAGCTAGCACACTGGTAAGAGCCTTGAACCCTCCAACGAGAGGTCAGGGGTTCGAAGCCAGGCTAGTGGTTTTTGTAAAATTTTTTCTTTTTTTTTTTTTTTTTAAAACTCAAACAGTTACACTTATAAGCTTCTAAACACAATCCTTTTTCACTTTTAACACTGATTAATCAAGATAAAAGAAAAAAAAACGTGTCCAGGTCTGCAGTTCTACTGATGAACAAGTATGAGAAACCAAGAGGACTTGGTGTTGTGTTTTTGTGGTGATTTGTTTGGTACAAAGGCACCCTTGTGCTCTTTCTGAGCACAAGGAGTCAAAACACACAAGAGATAGAACACCTAGCACACAATTCAATCAAAAAAAAACAAGCATAAAAGGCACATGAATGTTTCTGTGATAAATTAGCTAGGACTGGTGGACTTTTAGAGCTAACAGATTGCACAATTGTAGGTTTTAAAGCCTGAAATTTTGCACACAAACCTAATAACTAGCATACAAACCAAACCAATCCTAAAATTACCCTACACTTAAGCAGATTTACAAGATCCAGCATAAAAATCTCACAAAATAAGCTACAAAATGAACCTTGCAGATTTCTATGCTATTTTCTTTTTAAAACACCCAAACTTACTCAAATCTTGCACCAATCTAACTTATAACTGCTAACAAACTTGTATCAACTATTACCAATAACTTTTAACTCTTTTTCAAAGCATGAATTGAAAATCTACCCTGCTAATACACGTTTCCAAACACCCCTTAAGTTTCTGTTATCAAAAAATTTTCAAATCAAAACCTTTTAAAACATAAACAAACGGATTAAATTGGCACCCAACATGCATATCATGGAATAATAACACAAAACAAAGCAAATTTTCACACTTTTAACACCTTCCAAACAAAGAGCACATAAACTCACAATTTTTATGAAATTTTTCAAAGGAAAGAGGGGATACCTTAGGTTCTTACATCCAAGAACCTTGTGAATGTATAATTCACCTCTAATCAACTCGGGTTGATGCTGAACTTTAATTAATAAACAACTTAAACCTGCAAATTAGAAAAACAGAAAAAAAAACAAGCACAAAGCATATGTATTTCGTTTTCTCTTTTTCTTCCTTAAAAAACTTACACAAACTCTTTAAAACTTGAACTTAAAGTAAATTAAAACTGAAAGTAAATGGTACTCAGAAAATTTTAAAAACAAAACACTTTTTTCATTCCATTAAAAAAGTTACAAGCTTTTTATAAAAAACTGAGACAAAAAAAAAATGATAAAAACCTAATGCCTTTATAGACAGGCTTACAATTCTAGAAGATGGAAACCCTAATCCTGAATTCCCAATTGTGCCCTTGGAGGATATTCGGATATCCTTTTGAAGATGCCGATTTTGAAAGTTGATAGGAGGCTCCCATGTGATGTTATCAGTGTACTGTTTGATCTTGGCCGTTTATCAAAACGTTGGGAGCACGAAATTGCTTAGGGGTGTCGATTTGCTGGCAAGACTTTGTCTTGGAGTAGCAGGGGAGCCACGTGGGGGTCCCATAAGGTGAGAGGGAAAGGTTTTGGGAGGTGGGTTTGAATGAGACAAAAGGGAATCAGCAATCTGCACACTTTGGGGGATTAACCCCTTGATTTGGGTGTTAATCAAATTTAGGGTTTATGGGTTAAGTGGTGATGAACAGGTATGTTTAAATCCATTTGGGTGGGTTATGTTTTTAAAAAACGTGTTTACCACCTCTTTTGTAAATAAACAAGTTTAATTTAATAAGGGTTCAAAAGGGGTTTGTGATAGGGTCAAGAAAAGGTTATGGACTGGTTGAGTTGGCTTGGTGGACTGGCAGGGATGACGTGTCAGATGGGGGTTGGCTGGTGAAGTTTGGTTGTCTCCCAAGATTGCCCCCTCATGTTTTCTTTTCTCTTCATTTTGTATTTTCAGCTTACAAATCCCATTTCCTTTGTATTTGACTTTAAACACTTGACATTTTTGGCACAATGTTTTTGTAAACTTGAAACAAGGACCATTTATGCAACTTCTTCATTTTCCAAGGACTGATTTTGCCATATCTTCAAACTTCAAGGCTTTGACTTGTTGGTTGACTTCTTGGAGGACCATATTTGACAATTTAGATTTGATGAGGGACTAAATTTGCCAATTCTTCAAAGTTAAGGGTCCTTTTTGTAATTTTGACAGTATAAAAGCCGTCTCATGATATTTAATGCATTTTAAGGGTCCTTTTTGTAAGTTAAGGGTCCTTTTTGTAAGTTAAGGGTCCTTTTTGTAAGTTAAGGGTCCTTTTTGTAATTTTGACAGTATAAATTTGCCAGTTCTTCAAAGTTTGGGTATTTTGATGATATTTAATGCATTTTAAGTCCAAAAAGAACGATGAGACCATGTATAAAAGCCGTCTCATCAGTTTTCTGCAATGATGCAGGTTAGAATTTTCAGGCTTAAACCCGAGCCATACGCTACAAAGAGTATTTTTCTATCATTACAAGGTATTGATCAGTGACTTCCATCTTTTATTGCTTATAGTATGGTTTATGCTTAGCACCAGGTATCCTAGTATACTCATTAAGCGACTCGACATGCTGGAATTGGTAAGTTAGTAGGTTTTATTGGTCTTACTTTTGGCCCCTATGTATTTAACTATACTCATTACAAATGGGAAGTGTAGCTCATATGGTAGAGCGCTCGCATTGCATGCGAGAGGCACGGGTTCGATTCCCCACCCACTTCCTTATTAACACTTTTGATCACTGTTTCCTTAATTTGTTGTGTGACTAAACATTACAAAATGTCACACAAAATAAACTCCATGTGGCTATTGGATAACAATAGTCACACAAACCACACATTTGATTTAACTAAACTAGCATACGTTCACACTTATTAACACTAGTATCCATTTTATGCATAATTGTATGTGACTAAATAACCCAAAATACCCTGGTTTGTGTGACTAAATATTACAAAACGTCACATAATCATAAATTCATGTGGCTGCTGAATAACAATAGTCACACAAAGTACACATTCACTTAACTTTAAACAACATATAGTTAGACTTATTAAAACTTTTAGACACTTTTGGTTAGCTCGTATGTGACTAAATAAACAGAGAGACCATGCTTTATGTGACTAAACATTACAACATGTCACACAATCATGAACTTCATGTGGCTATTGGATAACAATAGTCACACAAAATCACATTTAGTTGCTTTTAAAAAGCATATGGTCACACTTACTAGAACTTTTGGCCACTTTTGTTTAACTTGTATGTGACTAAATCCAAATGAAAGAAACCCCGTAGTGTGACTAAATCATCACAAACGCCACATTTATTATATATTCGTGTGGCCAAAGGACATGAAATAGTAACACAAAATACACATTTACATGAATAAATCATCTAAAATGTCACATATATTATATATTTATGTGACCAAAAGACGAACAATAGTTACTCTTAAAAACCATTCGTGTGACTGTAAAGTGTTTACAGTCACACATACTGATTAATCCAACAAATATTCTGCTTAATTTGTCACACGTACTCGGGTTTTTGTCACATGTTTTCAATAGAAAAGGCCACAAAGTTAACAACGTCACCATAGGTACCTATGGTGGCGCGAGTTTTAGTGTCAAACAGCCCAAAAAACCACGTGTGACGAAAGACATATAATCACGCATTTCTTGGGTGTCCTATACCAGTTTCTGTACTAGTGAATTGATCTAGTTAAAGTTCATACATATAATAATCTAGCAGATCCTTTTACGAAGGCTTTACATGGTAAAAAGCTTACTCAACATGTTAGGAGCATGGGACTTCATCCTTCTAGTAGTCTCATGTAATCTGTATTTAGTATTTTGATAAAGGATATTGTTAAACAATATGTATTTTATGAATTAAAGTATCGGGTATGTTTGTTTTCATTAATATTTGTTGGTCCTATTTTTACATGTTTAAATCCTTAAATAATATGTTATTCTAAATAGTCTATGTTGATAAATTATATGGGAATATAATTAAATTAAAACATATTTGAGTGATGGTAATATTCTTAGAATATGTAAGAACGGTTCACCAACTCACATAATATTCAAAAGTTGCATATTTGACATCTCCTACTAACAAGTCAATCACTTTATGGATCGTCGTCCTTAAGTGAAACTTATGAATGATTTACATTACTAAATCTTTTGACTTGAGATGCAAGCAGGTCTTTTATATATGGATTGTACTTTTTGTTATAGTTCTAACGCTATCCTGAAAAAGGTAGTAATAAAATCTATAATCATTTGTATCTTGAAGCATGTAAGAGGCACGTGTAGTGAAGATATATTTATCCATTCAACAAGGTTTAAAGAATAATGCTACTAAGCCCCTCGTTAAATTAATCAGATGTGTGTATGGTCATACCTAATGGTAATCTAGATATCTCTCATTCAGATTGGTAATCTTGATTCAATTATGTAATACGAGAAACATAAGAGTTAAAATGGAATAACTTTGATCCATATCCATTATTAACATTGCATTTGAGAAACAAAGGAATTGTAAATGTTTTAAGTCACTTAAATGTACTTTATGAAAAATACACTCGAGAGTTTCCCGGAGCATTGGCATGTTGCTAGATGCTAACCAATGTTACTATATTATTATCACATGTCTAAGGTGGAGCTGTTGGATTATGTACACGTAATAATATATGTCCAGAAGTCGTCCTGATCCTAAGGAGACGCATCTGTAAAACGATAAGCAATAATAATTAATATGGTAATAATATTAATTATATGTTAAACAAATAAACAAGAAAAGAAAGTCGAAAAAAGAAAACAATCGATTCCTCTCTTGTTTGTCTTAGTCGGCCGAACCACAAAGCCTAAGGGCTTGTGGGCTTGGTTACTTGATCTCCAAGTAACTACAAGTATAAAAGAGGTTTAGGGAGTTCTCATAATTCATAAGTTGAAACAAAAATTCCTCCTCTTTTCCTTATGGTCCGATCGACAAGAAGCAACCCAAAGGGTTGTTTGGTTTTAGGCGACCGAACACAAGCAAGAAACCAAACGGTTTCAGTTATTGATTAACTCAAGAGAGCTTGGTTTATTGGTTTTTTAACACATGCATACTAGCATACTTATTGCTTATTAAACGTATTGCGTGCGTATTCTTAGAGATATCATACTTTGGAGTGTGATCTTTATTGGGTTTCGGTTATACTGGTTGTTAGATAAAGGTGATTAAATATATTGCTAAAAGTTACACTATTCTTTAAAGTTTATGTTAATTATTTGTCTATGCGTGATCTTAATTATTCCGTTGTGTACTCGTTTTTATTAACATGTTAATATTGTTAAGGGTTTTTATAAATTTCAACAATTAGTATTGGGTGTGCAAACCCAATATCCCACATCGGTTGAAACATGATCTCAAAGTCAACATATATGTTTGGTGGGCTACTCCTTCTATCACCAATTGGTTTTAGAATGGAACATTTGTTGGGCTTATATGTTAGACTTGATGAGATGTTGGGCCGAAGATTCTTAAAATTGGTATCAGAGCCAGGTTGGGCCTAGTGGTGATGTGGATGGTGTTCCCTCGGTTAAACCATGGTTCGACAGTATTAGTGGATCATAGTAAACCTTGTACCGAAAGGAAGTTGGTTAAAAGGTGGAGTGTTCTGATGATAAAGGTCGGCAGTACGAAAAATATGGGATCGTGGCTATCGTTGAAGGGGCGGCCCACGGTGATTTGGTTTTGTTGGGTGTGCAACCCAATATCCCACATAGATTGAAACATCATCTTAAAATCAACATATAAGCTTGGTAGGCTACTCTTTTATTATCAATTGGTTTTAAAATGAAAAGTCAGTTGAATTATATATTAGACTTTGTGAGATGTTGTATTAATGATTCCTATAGTTAGTGATGGTTAACAATTGTAATTTCAATTAAGGTGGTTAAAACAATTATAATGGTTTTCAACAAAATTAAGAACTCATTAGTGAGCTCTGATGTCATGTTGACATTGATGAAATAAAGAAAACATACACATATACAAGAAGAAGTGAAAGTGTTTTCAAAAACAATCAAGAAAAGCTGTTAAGCAACATACAAACTAAAATATAAAATGTTATATAAAAAACTCAGAACTATTATAGTTTACAACATGAGTCCTTCTAATTATTAACTAATGCCATTTTTTAAATTTAACTAGGGTAGATGCCCGTGCTTTGCTACGGGGTTTTTTGTGGACGTTGGTTGGGGACAAGCGTAGTTATTAGACAAACTTATGTGCACTTGTAGCATTAAAGTTCCAGAAAATAGTTTTACATAAGTATCGTCACATGTGGCATGGATCCATAATTACTTACATAGTTATAATGTTGTCACATTACACGTACGCTTCATTATATATGGTTACAACAATAGCATAATTATTGTATTTTTGTAATCTGGCTAGGCTGATTTTTTTTTCTTGTCAGCTGCTTCTATGTCAGGTAGGAGCGAACGCTTGGCGGTCATAGACCTTATTTTCACTTGTTTTTCCTTGGTTGTCTCAACAGGTGGTTTAGCAATGTTTAGCACATCGTATTTTGGAGGGGTATCTAGATATGAAGACAAATAACATAGTTAGTTCAAAAATATAGTAAATACAACAATGTATATTTGGTAACAGTTTCTCTATAGTTAAGAAAGGTTTATGGTAAAATAGTGGTCGCACATGGACATGTAGAATGAAATATTATTAGTCAAAAATATGTGGTAACGTTTTTTTGAATGATGCAGGATGAAGATAATCCCTTCCGAACACATCTGCAGCATGGTCAACGCAACAGCAAGGCGTTTTGAGGGAAATTTTATGATAAACTCTCTAGCCTATGTCAACTATAGCTATAGAAAATTCAGCGGTGTACAGAAATTACATCAGATGCCTAAAGATTCTTGCCATGTATAGAAGGGCAGTTTCTTTAGTTGCTGCTACAATAGGGGAATGGCTAAACAAATTATAGCTAGCTTATGTAAAACAGCTCTGAGTAATGGCCTTAAGGCACTGTCTATGTACCATAGTTTAAAAGTCTGTTGGCTAGTTCGTGTCAATAATCAATTCCAGGACTGGGTATGTTATTACATCTTTGTCTCTCCTCTTTGCCTTCAGCTGTGTCTGCCCCTCAAAATTGTCCGACATTATGACAATAGACATAGGCCCGATGACATTTTAAAAACTTCGAAGAATAAAAATTCAAATCATGTTTACCATAAAGATCCTGATAAAACATATCTACAAGGCGGCCCTGACTAAAAGCACAAAGTTTTTCACCACTTATATATAATCAGTTGCTATCAAAATGGCATCTTTATTAGCATCATGATATTAGTGAATCTTAATTTCAACTAAAATTATGTGTATCATTTCGCAATACATCTTAATTAGACAAGAGCATCATCATGATCAATGTTCAAAAAAAAAGACTTGTACTTGCTCCCGTTTATTTTCTTTGTAACGTTTGAATGCTACTTCTGATTATCTACGGGTCTGAACAAATACATTTGTCACATAGTAGCTGGCAGCCTGGCTGTGACAAAAAATATACACTCATTTAACAAAATAACAACACATCCAATATCTGATAAGCAGATTTCTACAAAAGGGTTAAAACTAAATTCGTTCATTCTTTATTGATACTTAAAACGAAATTTAAGTTTATAAAACTGACACATGCAACCAATTATTTTTATTAAAATTAAATCAAACAAAATGATATGTGTGTAGACATCCTCCTTAAGTGATACTTCTGCACACATCTTCTGATTAAACTTTTTTAAAATGTCTAATATAATCCCTTGCTGTTAAAAGGAGGAAGTAATCAATGTGTAACGCGCTCAAGTTAGATTTTTCATTTGAATATACAGTCCATACATCAAGTGTGTTAGTTCATATGTGATAAATTTTAAGCTAAATTAACGATACTGTAAACATTTTGAGAAGGAAATGTGGTCCTATTGCTTGGTGAATGGTGATCAATAACATATAGTTTGTTGAATAAGCATGTATTTGTATTAAGTTTGTTTGTAGTGCATCTACTGATTTGTTGTATGATTGTATATGTTTGGAGATTAATATATCTTTTGCACCATTATTTCATAACGAAAGGACTATATATAATGTAAACAAATACAATCAAAATCGAATTTCAATGGTCCACATTTTACATTTAAAAAGCAACCTTTTCATAATACGAATATACTAAGAAATACTAAAAAATTAGGAGACCAAATCCATAATTAGGTTTCTACCTAGCACTTACCTGGACCATCTAACGTAATTTACTCTCTACATACTTGATACTAAGAAGTTAGATTTTTCATTTGAATATATAGTCCATACATCAAGTGTGTTAGTTCATATGTGATAAATTTTGAGCTAATTTAACGATACTGTAAAAATTTTGAGAAGGAAATGTGGTCCTATTGCTTGGTGAATGGTGATCAATAATATATAGTTTGTTGAATAAGCATGTATTTGTATTAAGTTTGTTTGTAGTGCATCTACTGATTTGCTGTACGATCGTATATGTTTGGATATTAATATATTTTTGCACCATTATTTCATAACGAAAAGACTATATATACTGTAAACAAATACAATCAAAATCGAATTTCAATGGTCCACAATTTACATTTAAAAAGCAACATTTAGTTCACAATACGAATATACTAAGAAATACTAAGAAATTAGGAAACCAAATCCATAATTAGGTTTCTACCTAGCACTTACCTGGACCATCTAACGTAATTTACTCTCAACATACTTGATACTCCTGCACCAGGTCGGGTCTAAGTTTTCTGTTGATCTATATAAAGAGTGTCATTGATCGGGCCTCTAGGAACCCATCCTTGCTACGCTCGACATGCCAATTCACCGATTTATAATTCAACTTCTTCACGTTTTTTTCATTTAAACTTACTACATATTCATTATTTACAGTTTCACATTGACGATCGAGTCCTATTTTAACCTTTATCCATTTCCAGGTTTTTCGTTTTATTTTACTCAGTTATTTCTCTTAATTTTTCTGTCGTGAAGCATTTTAGGAAGGTTACCATCTAAACAGGGTTCATCGATAAGACATGTATGAATTCGGCTTTTATGACTTTTAGCAGTTTGAATCTATCTTTTAATCTTTGTAGTTTTCTCTAATTTGTTTAATCTTATGGCTTCGACAGAACATCTAAGTATGTAATCAAGTAGACTTGTATTTAATCAAGGATTGATCGTAATGGTTCATGAACCAACGATATGTTAAGCAGATTTTCATGTATATATATATCTAAGTTACTGCCACGCCACAAATAAGTTCAAAATTTGAGAATTGTCTACCTACTCTAATAAAGCAAAACCATATACATCTTAGGGGGTATTTGGATATGCGTTTTGGAAATTACAACTATCTAATTATATGTTTGAATAAACAAATTTTGTTTCTGAATTTCAGGTTGTTTAAGGTTAATAAAAAAAATTAAAATTAAGGACATAAAAATCAATGAATGAAGTATAAGTGCATAAACGGCTATAACCAAACAAACATACACCTAACAATTATGCGAGTAAATTACGCCGTTCGTCCCTGTGGTTTATGCCAAATCACTAATTGAGTCCCTATCTTTTTTTCTTGCTTGATTGATCCTTAATTTTGAAACTATGCACACCATCCGTCCCTATAACTAAATTGAGTTAAGTTTGACTGTTATCTCATCCCATGTGCATGTCATGTGAGGGTATTTTTGTATTTCTATTATTTATACACATTCACTCTTATATCATTCCCCAAACAAACACTCCCACTCATATATCTCTCTCTTCTTCATCAGTGTTAAACTTAACACAATCTCACGCCGGCGCCGCCTAGTTTTTTTACGACCACCACAACTTATCTTTAAGTACAATCCAATCACCTCACACCATCTCAAATCCAACTCAAAAACATAAAAAAAACATATACCCACTTCACATTTGGTTCGAGATCTAAACATAAACAAAAGATACCTCACCCGAAACTCAGATCTCTCACTAACGAATCACAAACCAATTATAAATCAAACCAACACTACCTACACTATACGAGACACCCTAAAATCTATTTCATAAACAAGATCTATAGTTTGGGATCGAATTATAAAGAAGCCCTGTAACAAGATCTAAAATGAATGACTAATGGTGGTGGTTGGTCGCATAAGTGGGTTTAATGATGGCGACTGTGATGGGCTTAGGATGGATCGTGGGTTTAGTGATGGCAACTTTAAAGGGGCAGAAGTAGCGGCAAGGTGACAAAAGCCCTGTAACAAGATCATATATGTTTTTTGAATTTTTTTTTTAGAGAAATGTTTGATGTACGCCAATATCACAAAGTGAGTCATGATGGGAACCTTTTTCTCCGTGTAAATACTACGCCATCCAAACCTCACAAGTATATGTATTTGTAATCATGAAGTTGGGATTTTTTTTAATTGGCGTAAAGATTGATTATGAATAAAAAAGTTATTAATTTGGGTTATTTTTAAATGTGACATCTTTAAAAATTGAATAAGTTTGATGGGTGGATAATAAGGTTGACCAGACATCGATGGTGGTGGTGGGGGGATGGCGGTGACGGTGGCTGGGGAAAAGAGAGAAAGAGATGCAGTTTATGTAATGTGAGTTATGTTAGATATGAGTGGGACTAAAAAAATTATGTGCTATTACTAATAAAGAATGGAAGGAAATGACTATTTTGCCCTCATGTGCCACGCACATGAGAGAGGGTAACAGAAAAAAATAACTCGATTTGGCTATAGGGATGAACGGTGTGCATAGTTTCAAAATTAAGGATCAATCAAGCAAGAAAAAAAAGATATGGACTCAGTTAGTGATTTGGCCTAAACCACAGGGACGAACGGTGTAATTTACTCTAATTATGCAGAACCAAACTCAATCTTGGTCAAACACACAGAACATAAAAAATCATGTTTTAACCCAAAGCCTTTATCGAAAACCTAAATTCATTAGTACAAAAAAACATTCTTATATTAACCTATAAATCATGGATCTTTTTAACAAAAGCTAAACATGAATTCCCCAAAATTGAAAGGAATAAAAACACACGGTAAAAATGTGTAAAAACAAATATATATATATACCCGCATAAATAGCAGAGAGTAACAAATCGCTGAATTTCTAATTAAACCCCAAAAACCTCAAATTAAACCTCAAAAAATAACTAATTACCACTGATTAACATGTTTCAACCCAAGAAATAAAGAATAGTGGACAAAACATGCATAAAATAGCGATACTAACCGATGGGAAGCATAAACTTTGTCTGCAACGGAGATGAATCTTAATATCTTTTTGCACGAATATAAAAATGGAGATTGTAACGCAGATGGAGGATTTTTTTTATAGATTTCTTATTAAAGTGGATGTGAAAGAAGTTCAGTTGAATTTTTTTTCCTTTTTTAACCGTAAAACAAAAAATGTGACTGACGTTTTTTTATTACGTAAATTTTCATTTCTTATTATAGTTATAATATAATAATATCTCATGTATTGCCTAATTGTCACTTTAACATGTGTCTTTAGGGGTTAAATCCTTTGAAAAGAGTCTGTCAATCAATACTCAAAATATATGCACGAGATGATTAGGGGCGGAGCTCTTCAAAGACCAAGAAGGATCCTGACCCTCCTTAGATTTAAGCTTGTAATATAGTTTCTTTGATGTATCAAAGTTAATTTTTATAGTTTTATCAAAGGCCCTCTTAAAATTGTCAACCAATTTGTTATATGGCTAAAAGTCCTTAAAAAATTAATACTCAATTGACATTACTAGTTCTTAAAACTCAATTTTTTAAAATCTCGATCTTTCTAACAAAATCCCTCGAGCTCCGTCACTGAAGATGATTAATGTTTTTTTTCCAGATTTAAATCTTTTAGACAAAGTAACTAATAGTCATGCTAATATTGTGCTTTTGGAGCATATTTTCAGAAATGAAAGCCATAGTATTATTGGTCTAAGATGCTTCCCGTTGTCTTTAGCAATGCTGAGAACTTTCCAATATTTATTAATTTATGAGTAGATTATAGAAGATTTTTCCATTATCATGCATACCTTCTTTGTATTGCTTTTTTATAGGACTTTATTAGTGATCAAATCGTGTTATTAATGATCAGTGACTTAAAAAGTATAATACTAATAAAATACTGAGTGATATCAATTTTCCAAATTTGATATCATGCATTTAATGTAAACAAGTACAAGTACCACGCTTTAGAGAGAAAAATAATGTTAATTCCAAACATAAACAATATAAAAAATTACAATTTGGAATTATTCGTATTGAATAGTTAGTTTGTTAGTAGTTGGATTTTTGTATAATTGATTCTTGGACAAATGATTATGTCATAATACATAAACTTAAACTAAAAAGTATATTAAAGGACCAAAAAGCGTCCACGAAGCCGACTAATGTGAAAGAAAAATGTTGTTATATACTCTTTAGGTTTTAAACAACTTTTATTACTTAAAATCCTTTTATCTCATTTTATGACTCGACGTTATAAACTACTACGTAATTAATTACAAGACTATTAATTTTTCTAGCTTTTTTTTATAAAATTTCATTTGTCGTTCGAAAAAAAATTACAAGACTATTAACATTTTAGATAACGGGTCGACATAGATGAACTTTCGTAGCTACAAGGATCAATTTTGGGCTGTTTTTCGGTTTGTTCTAATTACGGATCTAGCCAGCGAGCCATGAATATATTATACTATCAACTCCTTCATTAAATGCGAAGAGAAACATGTCATTTTCTTTAATCAGTGGATGTCAAATGCTTGATTAAAAATAATAATTTGACAACTAATTATATTATGTCTTAGTAAACTTTTACTATAACAAAATTAAATAGAAGTTATAAACGTTAATCAAAATTACTTATGATAGCAATCATTATTGATGAAAAAAGGTAAATTTTTGTTTCAAAAGTCAATAAATATTTCATTTTCAATGACCGAGTAAAGTAAATTGGAAGGGTCTCACATTGAAATTACATGCTTATTCCAAATATCACAACCAATATCTGCCTCTATATTTTAATAATGATTGTTTCTTGATATTTCATATATATATAATAACATTGCAAGACGTCCATTAATATTACTTATATTATCACATACCTAACAAATTAGCAAGTTTGTAATGCATCTATACTTCTTTCATAATTATTGTTTAGCTTGACAAAGACCTATTATGTTATAGTAGCACTTCATGGCACCTTCTTTATGTCACCAAACAAATAATTCCCCATTTAAAGAAGATATTGCAATCTTTATGTTTAGATGGTTTATCATTTGCTCATTTAGTTGATTAAACAACATTCATTAAGTTTCTCTTTCGTTTTTAGAAAAACATTTTAAACATGTTATATTAAAATGAAAAGAAAATATGTAAACACAATAAAGTAATTAAAAATAAAAAAGGATATATATACTTTAATCATAAAAGTCAAACTAAATAATCCATTCGTCCTAAAATTATTATCTCCTTAAAAAAAACAAACGGTTTTAAAAAAATTATTATTATTTTCTTTTTCTTATTTTCGATCAAATGCCTTAAACTAATTAATTAATGTTTTATAGTAAATTTTGAAATAATAATTTCAAAAAAATATGATATGATTAACTCAATCAAACTTCATATCTTATAATAGTAAGGAATAATTAAACTATAACATCTTGTGACTATTATTTTGAGACAGAAAAATAACGTTAAAAGTTTGGATCATCACATGAAAATCCAAGCCTAACACACTTATGTGTCAACGAACTCTTCATGAAGGAAAAACTCAAACATTGTTTAGGCGTTTTTTACGAAATGTAAGAGATGAGATTAAACCCAAAACCAACATTATAACTACTTAAAAAATTTCAAGTTTAAAGTTAATTGCAACTATCATGAAGTAATCACGACAACCTCTTGAAATTTGAATGTTTGATCTGATTTGAGTTTATATATACAATGAGTTAAAACCTCGTGAATTACTATGTGAGAAAATCGGAAAAGATATTTTAAAAAAACGTATTTTACTGTCGAAAATTCGACGACTAAACCAATCACCCTAACATAATATGGCTTTATTAGAAAGGATTTCCGACTAGTAAACCAATCAAACTAACATAGTCTGGCTTCACTAGAAACATAATGAAAAAGATTAGTATGACCAATAGAAGTGTTAATCAGGTTGAGTTGATCAGTCTTAGGTCGAGTCTAAAAATATCATACCTCAACCCGACTTCATTTGAATCTTGATTTAGTTGAGTTGAAATCCATTCAATCAGATTCAGTCGAGCCATGTTAATGGTTTAGATCAACCTATGAGTAAAACGATCAAAACATTGCCTAATTCTATATACTCCTTACGTAGATAATTTATAGAAAAGTTTTAAAAGAGTAAAGTTTTTATTGTGAAAGGCAATTAGGCAAACTTTCTCCTTGTTGTGAAAGGGAGGAATTAGACCTTATAAGTTTAAAAACTTAAAAACAGTTATGCTTGCTAATGAATACTTGTTTAAAGTAAAGTAAAATCTTAAAAACCAGATTAATTTAGTAAAATCCCTTTTTATGATAGGATAATGTTATTGGACATGGATGACTTTACAGACAAGGCAATCAAAGATTTCACTTATCCAGGTGGTGTGTTTTAGTACTTTATTCACTCTTACGTTTTCATTTCACATTCTGACAGCACATAAAACAAATAGATATCCCACCGACGACGTTTTTAACCGCAACCACTGTTCTCAACCACCGTACAAGTCAACATCTTAAAACAAATATATAAAAACACACACACTTATATCGAGAAAAACCAAACCAAATACTACTACTATAAACGTACTACTCTCGACCCGCTATATTCGCCGACACTATTCCTTATGGCGTCGGTACATATTTTCTACTTCATCTTCTTAATCATTTCTCGCGCCGCATTGGCTGTAAAGCCTGCGGCGCAAGTTAACTCTAACTCCGTTCTCGTCGCGCTTCTCGATTCTCGGTATACCGAGCTCGCGGAGCTCGTCGAGAAGGCGTTGTTGCTGGGTAGATTAGAGGAGGAAGTTGCGCGTAATAATGTTACTATTTTTGCACCTAGAAATGAAGCGCTAGAGCGTGATCTAGACCCGGGGTTCAAGCAGTTTTTGCTTGAACCTCGGAATCTGAGATCACTCCAGACGCTTTTGTTACATCATATCGTACCTAGTAGGGTTGGTGTGTCCGTGTGGCCTAATGAGACTACACGACATGATACATTGTCCGAGGATCCTTTACATTTATCGAAATTTAAGTCCGGGAAGTTTGTTGGTTCGGCTGAGGTTGTGAGATTGGAAGATGTGGTTCGTAACGATGGAATTATACATGGGATTGGGAGATTGTTGATTCCGAAATCTGTACAACAGGATTTTAATACTCGTAGGAGTTTGCGGTCGATTTCCGCGGTTAAACCAGAGGGAGCACCAGAAGTGGACCCTAGGACGAACCGGTTGAAAAAACCCGCTCCTCCAGTTCCTGTTGGTTCACCCCCGGTTCTCCCGATTTACTCAGCCATGGCACCGGGGCCTTCGTTGGCTCCGGCACCAGCTCCCGGACCTGGAGGCCCACGTCATCATTTCGATGGCGAGAGCCAGGTCAAGGACTTCATTCAGACTCTTCTACAATACGGCGGGTAAATTCTTAACTCATAACTTTACTACTGTTTAAATAAGTTTAAGTAAGGCCCTTTAATTAACTACTACTAGTATACTTTTATGTCTTCTATTTTAGTTTTGTGCAAGTAGTAAATAGAGAGAAACTAGAAGGCTATGCAAAGTATCTAATTAAATATCTTGTTTAATTAGGTACAATGAAATGGCAGACATTTTGGTAAATTTAACAAATTTAGCAACAGAAATGGGTAAATTAGTATCCGAAGGTTACGTATTGACGGTTTTAGCCCCAAACGACGAAGCAATGGCGAAATTGGCAACCGATCAATTAGCTGAACCAGGTGCACCAGAAAGGATCATGTATTATCATATAGTACCTGAGTACCAAACAGAAGAAAGTATGTACAATTCAGTAAGAAGATTTGGGAAAGTTCAGTACGACACACTACACGTGCCTCATAAGGTAGTTGCCCAAGAGGCTGATGGGTCAGTTAAGTTCGGTTATGGTGAAGAAACGGCTTATTTGTTTGATCCGGATATTTATACTGATGGAAGAATATCGGTTCAAGGGATTGATGGCGTTTTGTTTCCGCTTGTGGAGAAGGACTCGACCACGACGAAGAGCGAAAAACTAGTTGTTCCAAAAACTCGCCGAGGTACGTTAAACAAGTCCTTACATGTTTTTTATGCTTGTTGCAGGTAAATATGTTGGTTTGTTTGCCTGGGAATTTTGGTTGTGTAGATTAGTACAATGTTTTTTTTACGCATAACTTATTCATAAAGTTAGTAGTAATTGATTAGTTTACTTTCATTGGCTTTTAGAGGTACTTGGAAGCATTACTTTACCATAAGGTCATCATTAAGCACTTATGGATTGCCAAATGTTACAAATCTCAATATTTAATTAAAATGTATATATGTAAAGTTTTTGGTTATAAATGTTTCAGAAAAAATGAAGTGTTGTGTTTGAAAAGAATAAATGTTCATATACGGACTATAGTACTTCTGGCCTATGAGTATTACTTGGGCTGTCGGTGAGTCTAATTAGAAAGTCAACAGGCACACATATTCGTCTTTATGTTAAATCACTCGGCTTTAAAGTTTAGAAATAATGTGCTATGGCCCCTCGTGTCCTCATGAAATCTTTTTCTCGATTTCGGTTCTTTAATATCCTCATTCGTCACGAAAAGCATCTAATCACACAATACTTGTCTATCAGAAATTTTAATCACAAAGTATCCACCGTCGTAATATATTATCTCACAAAAGTCAGCAATTAAGTGTGTGATGTTAAGAACTTTTCTTAATTTCCGGGTAGTTAAAATGTGATTTAGTAGTAGTTGTAGATTACATAATTTTTAACTGCTTTGAGAGTTGATAAATAAAAGTAAGTAACATTAGTTAAGTGGTCCATATCATTGAATGCTTGTCATGTTTCCAACTGTCGGTCGTAATTGCTACACATCTTGATTGTACCCTACGTTGATTTATTTGCACAAATGCACATCGTGCGTCTACTTGCTTATTTGATGCCAAAGCATGCATAGTTGGTACAAAATGTTAAGTCCACATCTTTATTTTAATCTTAACTTTGATTATAAAACATTTTATGTTATGTCTTGTACATGTTGACATTTTCCAATTCTGTGCTGTCAGCAGAAAGAATTCATCTCACCAAATAATATGATTTGTCATTATATATGTTTTGTTTTTTTATGTTTATACTTACTAATAAGCTTTTTGTTTAGTCATATATATGTCAAAATTTATATACTTTTTAAGAAATGTCATTTTCCTACTGTATATTTCATTAGTTGGAATGCCAATTCCTAATGTTATTTATAATGAAAATGGTGATGAGTAGCTATCATTGAACAATTACCAAGTTGTTTTCAGATGACATTTTAACAGTTTTTATTATATTGCAAGACATATAATGAATAGTGTTTTATTAACAAGTAAATATATTAATTATTGCAGGGAAGTTGATGGAGGTAGCATGCAATGTGCTTATGAGCATTGGGCAAGATTCTATGTTCACCACATGCCATGATCATTTGTGAACAACCAAAACTACATCTTCAAGATGAGGTTCATTTCTTACTAAACCTCTCTTAATTTGCATATATTGGTTTGGCTAACCTAATTGTTCCGAATAAAAAACCAGGATTTTACCGATTCGCGTATGCTACAACAAATATACTCCATATTAAGCAACGTATATCACATATACATGTTACTCGCAATGTTTTGAAACCCGGGTCGACCCGGCCGGTTCAACCGGTTGGACCGGTTCCGGCCGAAAAAACGGGTCAAATTGACCCGGGTCTTACATTTTGGAAACCCGGTGTGACCCGCCGGGTTTGAAGCGACCCGGGTTGACCCGGTTCGTGCGACCCGGCCGGGTTTTGATTTTTTTCGATTATTTTGTTTTTTTTTTTCGTTTTTTCGCGATATAATTATACGTATTTGTAACGTAACTTTGTTTTTACGTGTTTTATTTGTTAGTAAATGGTGTTTAGGCCAAATATACGAAATATTCACGATTTATATTTATATATATATAGTAATATTGAAAATATATAAATAATTTTTTTTAATTGAAAACCGGGTCGACCCGGCGGTCCAACCGGTTGAACCGGTGACCCGGTGACCCGGTGGCTCGACCGGGTCGATTCAAAACCCGGGTTTAAAAACATTGGTTACTCGTAGTATAATCATACCACTTGTAATGTTTTGCATTAAAAATTTCTAATGTAACCAAGATGAATGATCAAAGTATCAAATTGAGCTCAAAAGTACTTTAAATGGGAGATGCTAGCTAATTAAGTAATATTTGTGTGTGTAATGGGCTATACTTTACATAATCTAACAATTCTTTTTTGTTATTTTAATGCAGGGAATTGTGTAAAGACATAAAAGAACCTCTAAGAGATAAATATATGCAAAAGATAGAAGATGGTTTTGGCAAAGATTAGGGCTTTTGGGGTGTCATTAGTGTTATTTTTGTGTGTAATGTGCTAAAGAGTACAATGGTAAATTGTCAAGTCAGATTTTTTGGGTGAGGTATAGTCGGAATAAGATGAAGTGTCTATTGCTGGCAGAAAGAAGTATATAGAGGTGTTGTACATTTGTGTGTGTGTGTGGTTTACGTGTGGTTTGGTCAAAGAACAACCCACCACTTGGAATATAGGACCACCCAATAAAGATTTTTCTCACATTAAAATGCAAAAAAACCAATGTTTTTAAACCCGGGTTTTGAATCGACCCGGTCGAGCCACCGGGTCACCGGTTCAACCGGTTGGACCGCCGGGTCGACCCGGTTTTCAATTAAAAAAAATTATTTATATATTTTCAATATTACTATATATATATAAATATAAATCGTGAATATTTCGTATATTTGGCCTAAACACCATTTACTAACAAATAAAACACGTAAAAACAAAGTTACGTTACAAATACGTATAATTATATCGCGAAAAAACGAAAAAAAAAACAAAATAATCGAAAAAAATCAAAACCCGGCCGGGTCGCACGAACCGGGTCAACCCGGGTCGCTTCAAACCCGGCGGGTCACACCGGGTTTCCAAAATGTAAGACCCGGGTCAATTTGACCCGTTTTTTCGGCCGGAACCGGTCCAACCGGTTGAACCGGCCGGGTCGACCCGGGTTTCAAAACATTGAAAAAAACAATCAATATCAATATAGCCTGTCTTCTAAACATGTGGTCTATAAGTTTTAGATGATTAAAAAATAAAAATACATTATCGAATTAAACGCTTAATTGAATCGAAAAATCAAAGATTCAAAGTTTTGCCAAGCTATTTAAGTTAAAGAAGATGCGTTGAATGTAACAAATGCATATTCACTACAAAATAAATAACATTTATTTACTCAAAGTTTTCCTTACTAATAAAATTTATAATCATTTAAGTCACTACAATTTTTTTTTACTAAAACACAATGCATATAAAAGTAAGCAAAAACGTTCGCTTACTCTTTTCCCTAATAAAAAAAGAGTCATTAAAAGTTTTACACTTTTGTTTACTCAATATTGAGTAAGTAATGACCTTTAGTGCCCCCTCTATTACTTACTCTTTTTCTTAAGGGAAAATCACTTAAAAATGTAGTAAACTAACCACTTTTTATGGTTGTGTGTACTAAACTATTTTTTTTCTCATTGTGTGTATTAAACTTTTTAATTTCGATCATTGTGTGTATTTTGAGACGATTTTGTCTTATAAAATGACCATTTTACCCTTCAAAATTTGAAAAAAGTAGAGGTAAAATGGTCACAAAATACACACAATGATATGAATTTGAAAGTTTAATACACACAATAAGAAAAAAATAATTTATTACACACAACCATAAAAAGTGGTAAGTTTACTACATTTTTTAGTGATTTTCCCTTTTCTTAAGAGTAGGAGTTGATAAAAATTAACTTTTGATAACTCTTTTTTAGTAGAAATTAATAGAAAATACTTTTTCTTACTCAATATTAAGTAAGTATAGAATTTTAGTGCTCCCCTCTATTACTTACTCTTTTACATTTAATTTAGTAAGCAAATGTCATAAATTTTGTAGTGATTCTATTTTGAGTTTTTTTGGAAGTTGTTTACAATTTTACGGGTATGTTTGGCATGGAATGTGGTTGTTGAGCTTTTTGAAGCGGTAAGCGATGTGAAAGAGTATTTTGATTTTTAATGAGTATTTGGCAAAAAGAACGGTGAGTGTTTTAATTTTTATTAGCCGTTTAACATAAGAGCGATAAACGGTGCTACCTTTTAAGAAAACTATTTTTCCAATGTTTCTTTTAAAAAGCTTTCGAAAGTGAGCAGTGAGTTGGGGTAACTGCTCACTGTTACAACATAGTACCACTATTCACTACTGTTACTGTAAGGACCCACTTTGAAAGAAGACCGTTACATGATAATTATAACGTGTCATCAAAGCGTAACAAGGTAACATGTGACAACCGTGGTTTTGAGGTTCGTCACTTGGTCTTACTTTTAGGTTATTTTATGTGTGACTACTTGATTTTTGTGTTTTCGTGTTTATTTTGTGTGAACGAGGTTTGTGTGGTTATTGTTTATGAGTATAAAGTACTCATAAGTAAATCGAGGAACGGTTATTTCATGTTCATGAGCTCACAAGTGGTGACTATGAAATGAAATAGTGATATTTTGGTGTTTACGTATACGTATAAGTATTATAGTAATAGTGTATTTTTTTAGGATTTACGGTTTAGCATTTAGAGGCCTCGGAAGAGGTAACTAGTCATATGAATATTTTTCGGGATGGTTTTAAGTCATTTAGGACTTAGTTATAAAGTTTATTTCAAAATTTGAGATTTTTTATAAAAGTGTATATTTTACGTCTTTTACGGTAAAACGCGTAAAAACTGACTAGTTTTACGGTTTTGGGGTTTTGGAGGCTTTTGGAGCTGAAATAAATTAAGAAAAATTAAGGTAATATTATTAATACATATATTAATAATAAAAAGAAAAAAAAACGAAAATTAAGGGGATGTTAGGCGGTTTGGAAAAGAAAAAAAAAGGGAAAAAAAGGAAAAAAAAGAAAGTGGACAATTATACTTGGACATGGATTTTTTTTACTATATAAGGGACATTATACACATAGACCAAACGAATTTTCCTTCTCCCTGGAGGTATTAGTCGACAAAAAAAAAGAGAGAAGAATTAGGGTTCTTCAAAAATTGGGTTTTTCTCATCTTTCATTAATTTTAAGGTAAAAACCTTTAATCCCTTTTTAATTAAATTGTTTTTATGTTTAATTAATCATTCTTATGATGGAATTAGGTAAGGGTTGATATAAAAACAGTAAATTAATGTTGAATTAATCATTATATGATGATCACATAAATTAGGGCTTGTAATTAGAGTGATTAGGGTTAATTAATGTGGTTGATTTTGTTAAACCCGTTTTTAAAAACTGGGCAGAATTTTGAGTCAATTGTTTTGATCATATCGGGAGTTCTAAGAACATTCAAGATGCGATCCAAGTATCCCTGAAAAGGTAATTGAAGTGGCTTTCTAATGCAAGAAACTAGAACTAAATTGGAGGTCGGGAAGTGGGTCAAAAACAGGTTACAACAGTCGGAGGTCAAAACAGTTTTGAATTCAGCCTGTTTTCTTTTTAAGTTTTGGGTTGTTTGGGGCACTTAGGGTTGCATTGGGATCTTCTCACGAACGTGAGAGATGGTTTATATATTGTAGTTAATATCTGCACTTGGTCTAAGGTGGTGGTTTAGGGTAAGACCCCTTAATGGTAACAAACTTTTAGTACGTTTAAAATCAGGAAATCTAGAATAACGAAAGTAGATATATATATATCGGGGCCTTAACAGTAGCTTTAAGGTTAGGGCAAGTGGGAGGTGTTAGCCAACATATGTAAGGGTGTGAATATTCCTTTTACAGAAACCATGGGTAGGTTTAAGTGGGCGTTTGACCTAAAGTTTTGAGACCTAAAAACTGGTACTGTTTTGGGTAAAATACGAACGGGTTAGTTATTAAACTTAACCAAGTTAAGGACTTGTTAAGGACGGGTAATGGGGTAATTAGAGCTTATTAATGAGGTAAATATGTGAGAATGGGTTAGATGTCCATCATAGGTTAATGAGCCATCATAGTGATTGGTTCGTTTATTGATTTCGTGTTTTTGGTTTGTTAGCTTGTTGCTAGTGCAAGGACGTGTGAAGGAGCTATCTGGTGAGTGTTCATAGTCCCATATTTATTTTTGTTTTTGACTTCCAGATGGGATGGAAGAGACACTGTGTTGAGTTGTTTCTAAATTGTTGCTGTGAATGTTTTATGGTTGTGGTGGCCTTGTGGTTTGACAAGGTAGTGGCCTTGTGGTTTGACAAGGTAGTGGCCTTGTGGTTTGACAAGGTAGTGGCCTTGTGGTTTGACAAGGTAGTGGCCTTGGGATAGGTACATAGGGTGATCATCTAAGGTACCATGGTGTTGTTTGGCAAGGTAGGAGCCTTGGATTGGTTTGGTATGATTGGTATTGATTGATAGTTGTTAATACATAATCAGGGCCGGATTTGAGCATGTGCAGGGTGTGCAATGGCACAGGGCCTCCAATTTTGAAGGGGCCTCCGATTTTTTAAAGTTAAAATTGTTTATAAGATCATTGTTAGAGGATTTGATTATGCCTTGTGTGTTTTACACTCGAAACTATACGTTTTATCTCATTATATGATTATAGAAAAGAAAAGAAAGTGAAGCTTTTTAATGGAGGTCTGGTATAGTAGGTGTTGGATGGGGAAGAAGAGCAAGTTGACCAGTAGGGTATGTTCGTGGGACTCACAGATTTGTTGGCTTATTTAACTCTATTTAGTACCACAAAGTCTCTTTTTAACCCTTTAACTTTTCATGATTGCTATTTATAACTTCGTTTTTATATAGATGTGATTTATACAGTAAGTTTTAATAATGACTAAGCTAAAAGCTATCCGGATCTCAAAATTTCTTTAAATGCTACTTCAAAAACCAAATGGCTTCTAGTAGAAAATTTCAAACAATGTATTTGTAGTTGAAAAATGACACAACACAACGTTAAAAACATATATAGAGTATAAAGTGGGATTAGTTAACGTAAATCTTTGCTAGTTATGTACACGTACTTATATTTTTCTATGATTAAGGGTCTATATAAAAATTTTGCACAGGGCCTCCAAAATCCATGAGACGGCCCTGTACATAATTGTAACACATTGTCCCTATGTTCTTTTGTTGATGATTGTTATTCACAGCTTGTAACTGATTTAGCGTTGGAGTCTAAACCTATGACTCTCACCAACTTTATGTTGACGTGTTTTAGTGTCTCTTTCAGGTGATACTATGGTTAAGCATGAGAACATAAGTGGCTAGGATTGGAGAAGCTTAGGATTGCATATAGAAGGAGATCCCCGTTCCTTCTTAGTTTCTTTTGCTTGTTTGATAAGTGATATTATTGGCACCTATATGTTTGTTTTGTTGTGATATTTGATTGTCTTGGGTAAGAGGTAGGACTGTTACCTACTTACCTAGACTCCTGCATTTATTGAGATATTGTCATGACTTTTGTGTCACCATTTTATGACATTTCTTATTTCATATAGTTATCTCTATAGACACGCCATGTTGTGATGATATCCATACGTCGCGCCCCATATTCCGCCATGATGGGGTGTGACAGAATGGTATCAGAGCCAATGGTTATAGAGAATTAGGTTGCCTAGTCGCGTAGCCTAGTCTATAGCTTAAGGGTCCCTGCATATAGGCGTCATAGGAGTATGTGTGCATTTTATTATAATTGATGTGTTTGGATGTTATTTATTGTGATGTTTTGACTAGTATGAATTGAACCGTAGTATGTTCATACTTAGTCACATGTTATTTTCTTTTAGGGATGTGACTAGTGCTGGTTGAACCATAATCGTCCACGCTAGTCATTGTTGTATTTTGCTTAAATTGTACATTATAGTACATAATTTAGTACAAGGTAGTTTCTATCTTATATCGAGTTATTTTACATACCTGAGGTATGTTATTTTTCTTTTGATGTTTAAGTCATGTTCCCTAAGAATCGTGTGGTGGTTCGAGTTACTAGGAGTACATGGGTAGGAAGGATTTTAAGCTGTTTCCAATCTTATGGGCGACATGACTTATAACTGATTATGTCTTCGTTTTGGATTTAGTCTAGGCTGTTTTAGCTAGACTATGGATTTCTGTATTCCAAGAGTTTTATTATGTTATTTTATAGATGGAGTTTTGGACCTTATTGGTTATGTGGTTATGAGCTTATGTGAGTAGATAGATTTATGTGTTATATGTTGTATTGATTCTTATAAGTGTCATCATAGGAGGGAGTGCATTGGGGAAAGGGTAATTGTATAAGTATGGTGGTCAACATAGTTATACAAGTACCACAACTTCAATGGGTTCTCAAGTATGGTTGCATGAAAGAGGGTTAGTACATGCTTGTATATGATGAGATGTAGAATTTGGGT
This sequence comes from Glebionis coronaria, assembly GCA_025667525.1. Classification (NCBI taxonomy): domain Eukaryota; kingdom Viridiplantae; phylum Streptophyta; class Magnoliopsida; order Asterales; family Asteraceae; genus Glebionis; species Glebionis coronaria. The sequence goes on from CM046881.1 coordinate 183,491,032, forward strand.
ATACGTATTATATATGGATTTATGTAATGACTGCCTATGATATGGCTATTGTTCTTTTTGTGTTTTATGTTTTGGGTTATAGTTGTGGTGTGTGATTATGGGGTCACACGATATGGTTTTGGAGGTGGGCATTATGCCTTGTTGTGGCACGGTGAGATGGTGATTAGTCGTGTGGAAAAACGAGTGTATGCCGTGATTGGTTGATCCGACATGTATGGTAACGAGTATGTTTTGGGTGATTTAATAGGTATATATATGCGGATGTATATATACTACTATGTGTTAAGTTATGGTATATGGTCGTTCACTAGTTATTATAACTTGAACGTACCTTGTGTTTGTTCGTGTTTTATGGTGCTGGAGTTGATGGAGTTTCAACAACGTTTCGATTTTTTTTGAACTGTGTCTTGTAGCGTATTCTTTGAGTTCGTATTTCACGTGTACGTTTTAAAATGTTGTTCTGGGTTTTAAGTCCGTTGAAATAAATGGAGATTTCTTTTGGGATAATGAAATCTTTTGGGTTGAGTCTTACATTTCTTTTGGTTGGTATATGGAAAAAGGGGGGGGGGGGGACTTGGAAATATACTATAGAGTTAGATAGTTGGTTGTATTCGGTAAAATAAGGGTAAGGTGTTGGAGTCATGTTTGAAACAAGATGTAACATAAGTTTTTTTTATCAACACTTATTTATTTCAAATTCTAAAAGACTTTCATTAAAATAAAGCGAAGTAAAATTTCTTTCTACTTACATAGTTTATATAATCGGATTTAACTGATTCATGTCATTTATAATTATTAATACAAGGTTAAATTGAGTTTATAAAGGTTACACGTACAATTATATCTGTCATTTAAAAGAATTACATTAATCATTAAGTTTATTCTTTAGTTTTTTTTAAAACAACTAGTATAAAACTGATTTGGTCATAACTTGTTCGTTTTTAGAGCTTTTTGAGTGATTCAAAAGCCAAAAATTATGTACTCGGAACGTACTTTTCAAATATTCAGAATGTATAGTCATGGGAGGTTAGTATATTGGCCGAAATTATTGTGCAAGTGTCGGGTTAGAGGTTGAGTTTGAATAGTAGTTTTTTTTATATGGGGTGCACGAGATACCTAGTTTTTGAGTTGAGTTTTGAGTTCGTCAAGAGGGTTGTTTGTAGATTGTTTGAGTCACATAGATGTGGGAGGTAATAGTAAATTTTAAAAAAAAATATATATATATATATTCTTTTGGAAAGTCGATCTTTGCACGGTTTAAATAATATGTGGCGGGGCGTAATATGTTTTGGTTGCCATTGGGTGTTTCTTGGATTATTTTTCGTTGTCATGGGTCATTTGGAAATTGATACATGTTTTGGGTTTGAGTTTTCTTTGGAGTCTCGTGGTTTTTGATTTGTTTTAATTGGTGCACGTGAAATGTCGTTAGTTATCCGTGGGTTTAATTCGTCGATCGTATCTGGTGCATTCAGGATGTAGTTTTGGTTTTGTATGGTTTAGGAGCGTTGAGGTAGAACCATGAATAGAGCAAGTAGGAGAAGTGAGAGGAGTTGTAGTTAGTGTCATCCAAGGCAAATCGTTGATGGAGTGAATTAAGAACAAGAGCTGTTAGAAATTGCAAGGAATTTATTCGTATTGCCGCTAAGAGAGGGTGTGAGGAGGACATAGTTGAAATTGCTAAGGATGTTGTATGAACGCTTTGGGTTTACGGTTATGCATTTGGCTTCGCCAAAGCACTAGCGGTTTTCATGGAGTCAATGAACCGAGTGTGCATGAACGTCTATAAACGAGTTGTCATCGGGAGCATCGACGACATCTTGATCTACTCAAATCTTAGAAGGAGGATGAGGCGAATTATGTGTTGGTTTTGGAGTTGTTAGTAAAGGGAATGAAACGTGATATTTTTAAGTGTGAGTTTTAGGATTTAGTTGGCCAGGACTAGTAATCAGAGATGATGGCATATCGTGGAACCAGCATGGGGCGAAGTGAAGAAGGACGAGGAAGCATTTTGGAGGCTGAAGAGGTGGATTGGATGATGAGCAGATCTTGGCATTATCAAAAGGACTGGATGAATTCGCGAAGCATGACGATACGTGGAGCAAGGATTTGGACGCGTACGAGGACGACAAAGAAAGGCGATCGCTTATACGTTGCAGGAACTGAAGATTTGGAAGAACTGGATAGACTTAGTTGGTGGAGCTGGACTGTTATATCTGCCTAGAATGCTAGAGGCATTTGGTGTACGAGACATGGAGAATGATCTATACGGATCATGAACGTATCCAACACATATTCAATCATCTTGATTGAACATTTGGCAAAGGTGATGGGTGGAGTTAATTGATGAAAGAAAATTGCAAGGCCAAGTACCATCTGGGAAAGGCAAGCATGGTCGATGAGACATGGAATAAGAAGGATGAGGTGAAGCTGAGATGAACTTGAACTATAGGGATGATGTATTAGAGTGGTTCTGATGAAGGATGTGGGTTGCACGAGTTGAGTTGTCTAAAGCAGTGAACGCGTCAACATTTATGTTGCGTGGCTTGGACAATCGTAAGGAGGAAAGGGACGTAGACTATACTTCCTACATGGATAGGAGTAGTTTAGAAAGGGCGATGTAAGGACGAAGTTGGTGGAAGGGATACATAATGCGGTGGGGGATTAAGTACGATGAGAGTTGGGTGATAGTTGATAGACTGACTAATTCATCACCTATTTCAAGAGGAATGAGAAGTCACGTAGTTGGGAAGTTGGAAGAATTAATGGATATGTGAAAGACCGTCATAGGTCACTTTGTAAGGAAATTGGAATTTAAAGTAGTTTGGGATACGGACTGAAGGGAGTTGATGAACGTAATTGGACATGGGTGATTGATTTAGAGGTAGTTCGGAAACTCGTTAGCGATGGCTGAGTTTTCATATAATGATAGTTATCGTACTAGAAGTCGATAAATGTCATTTGAGGCACGATATGAAAGGATAGGGTGAGTTGTCCTCATTGTGGACTAGAATTGGTAAAAGAGGCTACTAATGTGGTAATGGTGTTTGTGGACAGAATGAGAGCAACAAGGGATGCTATGTAGAAAAGGAGGAAACCACTAGATTTAGTGACAAAGTTATGTATGCAGTTTCACCCATAGTAACGGGTGGTATGATTTGGAAAGATGTAATTGTCGATGTAGAGTTTTGTAGGTCCATTTATGATCTTTGGGAAGATCAGACCATTAGCTTATGAGCATAGAATTACCTGGGGAAAATGAGTTGTATACATGATACATTTCATGTATTGGGGTTGGTAAATGTTGTTTGAGGATGCATATTTGCATGACCGGTTATTCGGGTTTTGTGCTAATAAGAGTCTTTGTTTTATCGAAGAGTCATTTGCGAGATTTATTGACTGTGAGGTCAAGAGTTTGGCAATGGGTTTAATTATTTTTGGTTTGTACATGTGGTATCTTTAAACTTGAACTGAAATTCACGTGGAAATGAGAGGAGTTCATTTAGAACAAGTATCCTCGTGTGATTTGTTGTCTGTGTGTTGATCCTAAGGAGTAAATCTTGGGACGAGATTTCTATTAGGAGGGAGTGATGTGACAACCGTGGTTTTGAGGTTCGTCACTTGGTCTTACTTTTAGGTTATTTTATGTGTGACTACTTGATTTTTGTGTTTTCGTGTTTATTTTGTGTGAACGAGGTTTGTGTGGTTATCGTTTATGAGTATAGAGTACTCATAAGTAAATCGAGGAACGGTTATTTCATGTCCATGAGCTCACAAGTGGTGACTATGAAATGAAATAGTGATATTTTGGTGTTTACGTATACGTATAAGTATTATAGTAATAGTGTATTTTTTTAGGATTTACGGTTTAGCATTTAGAGGCCTCGGAAGAGGTAACTAGTCATATGAATATTTTTCGGGATGGTTTTAAGTCATTTAGGACTTAGTTATAAAGTTTATTTCAAAATTTGAGATTTTTTATAAAAGTGTATATTTTACGTCTTTTACGGTAAAACGCGTAAAAACTGACTAGTTTTACGGTTTTGGGGTTTTGGAGGCTTTTGGAGCTGAAATAAATTAAGAAAAATTAAGGCAATATTATTAATACATATAATAATAATAAAAAGGAAAAAAAAAACGAAAATTAAGGGGATGTTAGGCGGTTTGGAAAAGAAAAAAAAAGGGAAAAAAAGGAAAAAAATGAAAGTGGACAATTATACTTGGACATGGATTTTTTTTACTATATAAGGGACATTATACACATAGACCAAACGAATTTTCCTTCTCCCTGGAGGTATTAGTCGACAAAAAAAAGAGAGAAGAATTAGGGTTCTTCAAAATTTGGGTTTTTCTCATCTTTCATTAATTTTAAGGTAAAAACCTTTAATCCCTTTTTAATTAAATTGTTTTTATGTTTAATTAATCATTCTTATGATGGAATTAGGTTAGGGTTGATATAAAAACAGTAAATTAATGTTGAATTAATCATTATATGATGATCACATAAATTAGGGCTTGTAATTAGAGTGATTAGGGTTAATTAATGTGGTTGATTTTGTTAAACCCGTTTTTAAAAACTGGGCAGAATTTTGAGTCAATTGTTTTGATCATATCGGGAGTTCTAAGAACATTCAAGATGCGATCCAAGTATCCCTGAAAAGGTAATTGAAGTGGCTTTCTAATGCAAGAAACTAGAACTAAATTGGAGGTCGGGAAGTGGGTCAAAAACAGGTTACAACAGTCGGAGGTCAAAACAGTTTTGAATTCAGCCTGTTTTCTTTTTAAGTTTTGGGTTGTTTGGGGCACTTAGGGTTGCATTGGGATCTTCTCACGAACGTGAGAGATGGTTTATATATTGTAGTTAATATCTGCACTTGGGCTAAGGTGGTGGTTTAGGGTAAGACCCCTTAATGGTAACAAACTTTTAGTACGTTTAAAATCAGGAAATCTGGAATAACGAAAGTAGATATATATATATCGGGGCCTTAACAGTAGCTTTAAGGTTAGGGCAAGTGGGAGGTGTTAGCCAACATATGTAAGGGTGTGAATATTCCTTTTACAGAAACCATGGGTAGGTTTAAGTGGGCGTTTGACCTAAAGTTTTGAGACCTAAAAACTGGTACTGTTTTGGGTAAAATACGAACGGGTTAGTTATTAAACTTAACCAAGTTAAGGACTTGTTAAGGACGGGTAATAGGGTAATTAGAGCTTATTAATGAGGTAAATATGTGAGAATGGGTTAGATGTCCATCATAGGTTAATGAGCCATCTTAGTGATTGGTTCGTTTATTGATTTCGTGTTTTTGGTTTGTTAGCTTGTTGCTAGTGCAAGGACGTGTGAAGGAGCTATCTGGTGAGTGTTCATAGTCCCATATTTATTTTTGTTTTTGACTTCCAGATGGGATGGAAGAGACACTGTGTTGAGTTGTTTCTAAATTGTTGCTGTGAATGTTTTATGGTTGTGGTGGCCTTGTGGTTTGACAAGGTAGTGGCCTTGTGGTTTGACAAGGTAGTGGCCTTGTGGTTTGACAAGGTAGTGGCCTTGTGGTTTGCCAAGGTAGTGGCCTTGGGATAGGTACATAGGGTGATCATCTAAGGTACCATGGTGTTGTTTGGCAAGGTAGGAGCCTTGGATTGGTTTGGTATGATTGGTATTGATTGATAGTTGTTAATACATAATTGTAACACATTGTCCCTATGTTCTTTTGTTGATGATTGTTATTCACAGCTTGTAACTGATTTAGCGTTGGAGTCTAAACCTATGACTCTCACCAACTTTATGTTGACGTGTTTTAGTGTCTCTTTCAGGTGATACTATGGTTAAGCATGAGAACATAAGTGGCTAGGATTGGAGAAGCTTAGGATTGCATATAGAAGGAGATCCCCGTTCCTTCTTAGTTTCTTTTGCTTGTTTGATAAGTGATATTATTGGCACCTATATGTTTGTTTTGTTGTGATATTTGATTGTCTTGGGTAAGAGGTAGGACTGTTACCTACTTACCTAGACTCCTGCATTTATTGAGATATTGTCATGACTTTTGTGTCACCATTTTATGACATTTCTTATTTCATATAGTTATCTCTATAGACACGCCATGTTGTGATGATATCCATACGTCGCGCCCCATATTCCGCCATGATGGGGTGTGACATAACTTGTCTTAAAACATAAATGATTATAAAGGAAAGTCGGAATCAAACATCGGCTCCCAAACATAACTCACATGCATAAAGTAAATGAAGTAGGAAAAGGGACTAAACATTGTCCAACCAAGCATAAGTATATGAAATGCCGAAAGAAAAAGAAGTCTAAGGTAGCTTTCATCCTATGCACGTACTCTCAAATGCTCAAGTTCGTCCCTATGCACCTGTCGTATGGGACAAGGAAAGAAAATACGGTCGAGCAATACGCTCAGTGAACGGATATAATGACATGATAGAATAACTGAAACATAAGTAGAAGATATGAAATGCAGCGAAAAATGTGTAAGTCCTGAAAAACCTAGAAGATGTTTTAAAACAGATTTATACTGAAAAGTCTAATATTTATGCATGCAATGTAATTTAAATGCCAAAGAGGTCATATAGGTCATAACATATATCAACGTGCATGAATACATAGAGGGGTGACCTCGTCATGCAATTAGAGGGGTGACCTCTAATGATATAAGTTTGGGTGGAGGGATCAACTCCAATGTGATAGATGTAGAGCACACACCACAATCACCTTGTAAACCTGTAAAACATGAACTAGGATGCACCCATACGCCCCACATAATAATGATATTAATGGCCAATGTAAACTGAAGGGACACCGCGAGAAATAACTCTCGTCGCGGAAGAGTCATGACATCGGTGCCTCAAGTGTCATGGTTATGGTACCTCCATAACTAGGTGGTCATGGTCATGCATGTATATAGCTCAAACAATTTAAATGATAGTGTTGGGAATCTAAACTTGTTAGATTCCCTGATCATTGATTTAAACATAATTAGGCTGTTAGATAGTCCCTTGCCTGTGCCTAGGAGGCAGGCAAGTTTTGCAAGACTCACAGAGATCCGAGTCTCTGTGAGCAACCTCAGAGGAGTCCATGTCAGAGACATTGTCAGGGAAGTCGAAGATTACCTGAAGACATACTCATTGGCTGTGATGGATAACAACCAAGATGTATCAGGGACTCTGAGGGGTTGAGAGTTAACAGGGGTGGCAATACCCTGATAACTCTCAGCACACTTTGGACATGCCATTTGTGTGTTCGAGACTATGAAGAAAAAGGAAACTGTTTTGACAACTGTTTCCTTAAAGCATAATGGAAGACTACCAAGAATAGAAGGACATCATGTGACTGATGTGGGAACTTGTAAAAGCTTGTGTAGTCACCATCAAGTACTATTTAGGTCAATCTCGTAACACTATAAATAGGATGTGTATCCATGCATTAATGTTCAACACTTTGAGATATTCATAACATTATTGCATATAACTTAGTGAATCAAACAGCTACGACTGTATTCATAAGTTAGGGTTTATAGTTGTTCAAAGTGTGCACAACACATTGTCATCAAACTGTGTTATCCATAACACTTGTAATTCTTTATTATACAATAATAAGATTACGTTTGAAAAGTAATACCTTGTGTTGATTAAGTTAAGATTAGGGTTTCTTGCATTGATTAGGGACTTTCAATTGGTATCAGAGCGGTGTTTGATATTAAAACCTTTAAGAAACATCGTTCTCAGTTTTATAATCAAGATCCACCATGCCAGAAACTTCTAACCCACCACAATCACCTTCCACAAACCCATCTTCACCAAGACTCAACCCTCCTGCCAATGACGATGATCTACCCCAACTTCTTGACTCAAGAGGTGGATCACACGTCACAAGTGTACCAGTCTTTGATGAAGAAGATTTTGCCAGTTGGAAGAGTCAATTTCTTGTATATCTCGATGGGCTTGAACCTTTTCTTCTAGAAATTTTAGAAAATGGTCCTTATATTCCCATGGCGCTTACATCCACTGAAGAAAACCCTCTTCCCAAACCTCTCAAACAATGGACTCCAGCTGATAGGAAATTGGCAAACCAAGACAAACGTCTCAAAAGCATCATAATATCCTGCCTTCCCAAGCATATCATGAAGTCTGTCATTCAGTGTCCCACGGCTAAACAAATGTGGACAGACCTCATTCTTGGACATGAAGGACCCTCTGAAACAAGAGAGACAAAGATTCAGGCACTCAGACTTCAGTTTAATGCCTTCAAGTCACTTGAAGGTGAAAAGGTTCAGCAAACCTATATTAGGCTGAAGATTCTTCTCAATGGCCTAGCAATGAATGATGTCACTATTGGTCAAGCTGAGATCAATGCTACTTTTGTCAACAACCTTCCAAGAAAGTGGCTGAGCATGAACCAGACTCAGAGAGCTAACAACTCTATCAAAAATGATACCCTTGCTCAACTTTATGGAAAGTACAATTATGAAGAAGGGCTGATTGATACTATTTACAAGTCAGAGACTTAAAGATTTGTAGTCCAAGGAGCATCTTCCAAAGCTTTAATCTCTGTAACACATCCCCATGACAGCGATTCCGATGTTGAAGAAGATACCCGTAGCAGCCAAGAGTTCTTGACAGACCTTAATGCAGAGTTCCATGAAAGAGCCTTGCTAGTCAACCAAAGAAGATACTTCAAAAGATCAGGAAGAGTCGGATCAGCTAGTAAACCAGCTGACAGGTCAAAGAAACTTGCTTTGCCTGTGGAAAGATTGGACATTTTCAAAAAGACTGTCCTTCCACCAAGACATCCTCACCCTCTTATCCATCATCATCTTCATCCAAATCCTACAAGTTCAAACAACACAACAACTCATCTCAATCCAATTCTTCAGACACTGAGAAGAAAGATTACAAAAATAAGTACAAGGCACTTAAGGCTGAGTTAGAACAAATGAACTTAAAGATTGAAGCTCTGTCCAAAAAGAAGGGTGGTGAGAAAAAGACAGAAAAAGGGTTAGTTGCTGAAACTTATGATTGGAATGATGAGCCACTGACTTCAGATGAAGAAGACACCACCAGAGTCAGGGCTTTCATGGCGATAGCTGAGGATGAACCAGCTGTTAGAAAAGGTGATGCAAGATCAGGACAATGGGTTGACATCACAATGAAAAAGGTACACAGGCTCTTATCTATGTCTGATAGTGATGAACGTAAGCATGTCCTTGATTACACCATTGTTGATTTACACTTTGTTGAGGAACAAAGAAAGAACCTACTTGATAAGTTTCACTCTGTTAAAACTGATATGCTAAATGCTAAAGCTGAATGTGATACTCTCAGGCGGGTTAATTTAGAGAAAATATCCCTACAAAATGAAGTAGCTAGATTAACCTTGAAAAACATTGCTTTAAATGATCAAGTCTCTGAATTAAACAAAGTTATTGAAAAATGGTTGTGTGCTAGGTTTACCATAGATCAATTGCTTAGGGATGAAGTGCCTGCTGACTTAAAAAGGGATATATCTGCTAAGAAAAATAAGCTAAGAATTCTCACCAAACCTAAAGACATTGTCTTTAAATCTACAGAGACCATTCATATGTCAGATACCACTTTAACTAATGACCCTGTCTCTGAAGATATGGCTGAGCTACCACCCTTGCCCAAACTCTCTGGAGTTGAACCCAGCAGTTCTTCTAGATCTGCTAAGGATGAACTTAGGACAGTTATTGAGAATCCTCCAGCTAAAGTTTTTCATGTGCCTGCTAAACAAACTGGTAAACAAGTAGCTTTTAAGCCTGTTGTTACTAAAGCTGTGAACAAGGTTGAACCAACCACTAAAGATCGCCTGTTGTCTCTCATGAAATAAGTAGAACTCTTGAAACAACACATAAAGCCTTCCGCTGAATGCTCTACTTCACATGAACCTAAGTCAGTCCTAGGTGAACCCAAAGGGGAAAGATTAATTAAACCTTATTGCAATGTTTGTAAAAACTCTCACCATATGACTTTAGATCATGACAGACACATGGCAGCTAAAAGAGCTCAGACACCCTCTAGAGATAGACCACAGATTTCCAAAAGACAACAGGGAAATTACAAACCTTTTCCTCCCTGTAAATTCTGTGGGTTCACAGACCATCACTCAGACGAGTGTGGTGACTTCCCTGGGTGTGATATATGTGGAAGTTATAACCATGAAACAATGAACTGTCCCTCCCAACGCCAAAAGTTTTTCAGGAACACAAGAGTTGCTAATAAGCAATTCAGGGAACCCACTGGAAAGTGGGTTCACCATAGGAACTAACCTGTTTTTATGTATCTGTGCAGAAATATCTCAAGGAATCGGTATGGTATCTAGATAGTGGCTGTAACATCCCGCCTACTCAGACTACAATATTGTCCGCTTTGCCCGCAGGCTCACGGTGCTTTGTGGCCCTCTTGTAAGTACTTCCCGGCTGGTCACCCAACCTAGTACTACTTTGACATGAGCACGCTTAACTGCCAGTTCCTAAGAACCCCACTTGCAGTAGACCATAAAACGCGTTGTGTCATGAGAAGACGACTGTTATCTTATGAACCATGGATCTCTCCTGGCCACAGCCGATGTGGGATTTGCCTGGGGTGTCACAATCACCCCCCCTTCAGGACTCATCGTCCTCGATGAGGTTTGCCCCACCATCCCGAACGGCTCAGGAGTGGCTCTGATACCACTTGTAACATCCCGCCTACTCAGACTACAATATTGTCCGCTTTGCCCGCAGGCTCACGGCTTTGCTTTGTGGCCCTCTTGTAAGTACTTCCCGGCTGGTCACCCAACCTAGTACTACTTTGACATGAGCACGCTTAACTGCCAGTTCCTAAGAACCCCACTTGCAGTAGACCACAAAACGCGTTGTGTCATGAGAAGACGACTGTTATCTTATGAACCATGGATCTCTCCTGGCCACAGCCGATGTGGGATTTGCTTGGGGTGTCACAGTGGCTGTTCTAGACACATGACAGGGATTCAACAATACCTGCACAGATACTCAAAAGAGCCAGGTCCTAAAGTGGTGTTTGGAGATAACTCTTCAGGTGACACAGAAGGATATGGCTCAGTGAACTACAATGGGATTACATTTACCAGGGTTGCATTTGTGAATGGTCTTAAACACAATCTTATCAGCATCAGCCAATTGTGTGATGCTGACTATAAGGTTTTGTTTACTAAGACTCAGGGAACCATATTCAACAAAAACAATGATGTTGTGCTGATTGCACCTAGAAGGAGAGATGTTTATGTCATCAACATGGCTGTGTGCTCTGAAGACAGCTCAAATTGTTTTCTTGCTAAAGCCTCTGAAAGTGTCAATTGGCTGTGGCACAAAAGACTGTCTCATCTCAACTTCAAGAACATCAACAAGATAGCCACTCAAAACTTGGTTGCTTGTCTACCTTCAGTAATGTTTTCCAAAGACAAGACTTGTTCTGCCTGTGTCAAAGGAAAGCATCACAGGTCTTCATTCAAGACTAGGCAATCATTCTCTATTGACAAGTGCTTACATCTCATTCACATGGATTTGTTTGGAGATGTCAAACCTCAGACCATTAATCACAACAAATACACCTTGGTCATAGTTGATGAATTTTCAAGATACACATGGGTGTTCTTCCTTAGAAGGAAAAGTGATGCAGCTGAAACCATCATGTCCTTCATCAGACAGGTGGAAAATATGAATGATGTTAGAGTCAAAGCTCTAAGAAGTGATAATGGTACTGAATTCAAGAATCATCAACTTGAATCTTTTTGTGATGAAAAAGGGATTTCACAGAACTTCTCTTCAGCTGGCACCCCTGAACAAAGTGGGGTGGCTGAAAGAAGAAACAGGACTTTGATTGAAGCAGCAAGAACTATGTTAAATGGTGCAGCCTTACCAAAGCAATTCTGGGGAGAAGCTGTTCACACTGCCTGCTACACACAAAACAGATCAATCATTGTCAAAAGACATGGTAAAACTTCCTATGAGGTTTTCAGAAAAAGATCTCTAGATGTCAGCTATTTTCATGTGTTTGGATGCCCTGTGTTTATTTATAACTACAGGGATAAACTTGGGAAGTTTGATGAAAAAGCTGATGATGGTTTCTTCTTGGGATACTCTTCAACAGCCAAAGCCTTCAGAGTATTCAACATCAGAAGACAAGAAGTTGAAGAAACATTCCATGTTAGATTCAATGAAGATGATGAAGTCATACAGAGAACGGGAACAGAGGGTGATGAAATTGATTTTAATGAAAATATATCTTTCCCAAGTGATGAGTTCACAGAACCCAGACCTACCAGTCATCATCACTCCAACACTCTCACCCCTTATGTCCCTGCCTTTGACCCTCTGTCTACTCACAACATAGAAGTTCCTACCTCTCAGGAACTTGATGAAGAAGAGCCTCAAATCTCTGATGATCCTTCTCATGCTATTGATGACTCACCAATTCTTCAAATCCCTGAAGACTCTCCTGCTGATAATGAAATAGCACCTCTTGATATGGCTGAAGAAGACTCTGACATTAAAGTAGTCTTTGAAGAAAGCCCTCCTAATCAGTAGGATGAAACTTAAATTGTACCAGCTGTGCCCACAAGTGTTCCTGTCCCTGAGTCCCCAGCTCCTCAAAATAAGTGGTCAAGAGATCAACACATTCTTCTTGTCAACATTATTGGGGAACCAAATGCTGGGGTCACAACTAGACAGCGAATCCAAGACTCAGAGTCAGCCTCAGCCAATGAATGTCTCTTTGCTGAATTTCTTTCACAAATTGAACCTAAAAGAGTAGCTGAGGCTCTGGTAGAAGAAGGATGGGTAGCTGCTATGCAAGAAGAAATCAATCAGTTCAAAAGGACAAAGTATGGACACTAGTGCCAGCTCCACCTGGAAAGAATATCACAGGCACTAGATGGATCTATAGAAATAAGATGGATGAAATTGGGAACATCATCAGGAACAAGGCCAGACTGGTAGCATAGGGGTTCTCTCAGACTGAAGGAATTGATTATGATGAAACGTTTGCTCTAGTTGCTAGACTTGAAGCCATCAGAATCTTCCTTGCTTATGCTGCCTATATGAACATCACTGTGTATCAGATGGATGTAAAGAGTGCATTCCTCAATGGTGATTTGGCTGAGGAAGTGTATGTTGCACAACCTGAAGGATTTGAGAACAGCGAGTTTCCCAACCATGTGTACAAACTTCACAAGGCAATGTATGGGCTGAAACAAGCTCCAAGAGCATGGTATGAAACTCTTTCAAATTTCTTAACTGAAAATAAATTTGTCAGGGGTTCTATTGATAAAACACTCTTTACCTTCAAGGATAAGAGTGATTTCATCATTGTACAAATTTATGTGGATGATATCATCTTTGGGTCAACAAATGTCAACCTTAGTAAACGTTTTGCTAAATTAATGACCAAGAAATATGAGATGAGTATGATGGATGAATTAACTTACTTTTTGGGCTTTCAAATTAAACAATGTCCTAAGGGAATTTCAATTTGTCAAGAAAAGTATGTTAAGGATTTACTTAAAAAATATGACTTAGCTGATTGTGCATCAGTGAAATGCCCCATGCTTCCACCCAACAACTTGGGCCCTGATGAGTCAGGGGTCTCTGTCAATGAGACTTTATATAGAGGCATGATTGGGTCACTCATGTATCTAACAGCTAGTCGTCTAGATATCCAATTCTCCACATGTCTCTGTGCAAGGTACCAAGCTAACCCAAAGGAATCCCATCTAGTGGCTGTTAAGAGAATTTTCAGGTATCTCAAAGGAACACCATCCCTAGGCCTATGGTATCCAAAGGAATCAGGCTTTGATCTCAAGGCCTATTCAGATTCAGACTATGCTGGATGCTGTATTGACAGGAAAAGCACTTCAGGCAGCTGTCAAATCCTAGGAGGAAAATTGGTTGGATGGAGTGCTAAGAAGCAAAACTCTGTGGCTATGTCTTCAGCTGAAGCAGAATATGTCGCTGCAGCCAGCTGTTGTGCTCAGGTGCTCTGGATGAAAAGTCAATTGGCTGACTATGAAATATTGTATGACAAAGTGCCAATCTTTTGTGACAACACCAGCGCCATTACCATATCCAACAACCCTGTTCTTCACTCTCGTACCAAACACATTGATATCAGGTATCATTTTATCAGGGATCATATAATGAAGGGAGATATTGAGCTGCATTTTGTTCCCACAGAGCTGCAACTAGCTGATATCTTTACAAAGCCTTTGGCTGAACCTTCGTTCAACAGGCTAGTTGCTGAGCTAGGGATGCTTAATATCTCAAAGCCTGTGGCTTGATATTAAATGTGTTCATTAAATGATTGATTCTATATTAAATGTTTTTCACATGAAACTAGGTAGTTACTTTCCAAGTAAATGCAAAAAACATTCTCAAATATTTAATCATTTATTTTTCGGATAACGAGGAGACAAACTATTTTGAAAGGTCAAGGGGACCCACTTGAACAGTCATTTTTGCTCCTTGCATTTAATATGGTTGAATAACTGTTCACTTAGTTTGAATATATATTGTCTCTTTTCTCTTCTCACCCACCACCACTCTCATTTCACAAATCTACTTCTCTCTCTAAGTTCTTATCTCTCTTAACCTATCCACCATTTTCTTTCACCTTCAACCTCGAATCCATGGCGTTTTCAGTTCCCAAAGCAGCAAATGTTAACTTCGAGATCAACGAGAGCATCCTCGCCTCCAACAACGCCATTGGATGGATTAAGGCCCCAAATAGCACCTATTCAGATCTGGTCAGTTTCATGCAGAATTGTGACCTAAGTGAAGCCTTTACCAAATCCCCTTCCACCTTTTACCAAGAATACCTTAGGGAATTCTGGTACTCTGCTGAGGTGGTTGATGACACCATAACATTTAGCCTTTCTTGCAATGAACACCCTTTCGCCTTCTCCCTTAAAGATTTCTCAAATGTGGCCGGGTTGAAGCATGGAGATGAATGCCTGAAGGTTGTTGATAAAAAGGCTGTCAAAGAAGCCATGGCCACACTCAACCATTGCCATGACGTTAACCCTGCCCTTACACCAGCTGAGGTCCTCTCCAAATCTCCTCTGAATATTAAGTATTTCACTCCCATGTGGCGTGTCCTCTTCACCCACATTGTTAAATCCCTGGGAGGGATGCAGGGATCACAGGACCAGATGTCTTTCAACCATCAGGCTATTGCTTATGGATTAATCTGGGGAGCTGATGTTGACGTTGGAAGCATTCTCTTCTCCAACCTTGTAGAACAGCTGAAGGGAAGGAATCAGGTCAGGGAAAAGAATATTTGCTATGTGCGCTTCCTGTCTCTGATCTTCGAAAGCCTGCTGGGAGACAACTACCACAACAAGGCCTTGACTGCTCTTAAGCCCTATCGAATCACAGGTGCTATCTACAAAGAAATAGGCGTTGAAGATGTCCCTGTCACCGCTCATATGATGAATGTGGCCAACCATCTACCAACAGCTGAGAAGCCCTTGCTCCCTTCTTCTGAGAAGGTGAATACTTCTAGTGCTGCTGGCAAGTCTAAGTCTTTGACCTCTGGGCAGCACACTACTAAGTCCAAGGCTTCGTCTGGCCAACAGCCTAAGAAGAAGAAAATCCCCTCTTCTTCCCACTCCAAAGCTGTTTCTAAGGCCAAGGGAAAGAAGACTGACACCTCCTCTGGTCCAGATGCTCATGTGGATTCAGATTTATCTACTGACAAAAACAGGAGTCTAGTGTCTCAAAGTCAGCTGAGACGACAGGAAACCAGCCTGATCCAGCTGATATCTCACAGGTAATCAGTGTACATTTTTAGAGGTTCACAAGCAGCCACTCTCATTTGTCTGTAGGAGAGAGTGGTGAAGTTAGGGTAATCCTCGACCCATAGAAGTCTGTCAATGCACTTAGAATCCTTTAAGACTTCTGTACACCCTGTCTTTGCACCAGGGAATGATTCATTTGTGTTTATAAAGCACCCCGATGACCCTGCACCCTCTAGACAGTATTCAGGCTAACAACAACCTGAATACACTAATGTCTCAACCTTGATCAGCTATACTTCACACAGCCTCTTGGTTCCCTCCTTAAAAGAGTCCCAAAGGATTTATCCTTTCAGGGGGAGCTGAATCATCACCCTCAGCTTTCCTAGGGGCAGCGTAACAGGCGACCTTTCACCACATATGTTTTCACTCTTAAAAGAGTCCCAAAGGTTTTTTAACCTTTTGGGGGGCTGAATAATCACACTCAGCTTTCCTAGGGGCAGCGAATGGCGATCCATAAACAACATATGTCTCACAATCAAAAGAGTCCCAAAGGTTTTAACCTTTGGGGGGGGGGCTGAATAATCACACTCAACTTTCCTAGGGGCAGCGAATGGCGATCATTAACCACATTTTATTCACACTTAAAAGAATCCTAAGGATTTATCCTTTGGAGTGGCTGAGTAATCACCCTCAGCCTCTTTGGGACAGCGAAATGGCGACCATTCCCCTTATCGTTTTCCCTGTTACTAATTGAAACAATTTGCAGGCTGAAATTGTACAGCCAGTCATCGAATCTCAGGTACAACAAGACAAGGAGGCTGATACAATGACTCAAGACAAACCTACTGATGAAGAGCCTCTGATAAATGTTGATGATGAAATGCTATCATTGGAAGATTATGTCTCTGATATTGAGTCCATGCCTGACAATGAATTCCCTGAAGGGATGTTCGATGAAGAGGATGAAGAAGATGAGGAAGACCAGCTGTCTGTCTCTCCTCCCAAAGAAATAGTTGTGTCCACACCAGCTGAAAATAAGACTTCTCCTCCCAAGGATGTTGTTGATACTCCAAACTCTGCTACATCAACAACAACAGTATTCCAAAGACCAACTTATGATCCAACAACAGAATTTCTCTTGTTTGATCATCCTGCCCAGACCAACTTCGATCTCTTACCAAGGGGGGATGACTATGCTCAGCAAAGCCTCAATATCAAGAATCTTCATCCTGTCCATCATCAATCAGATATTGAGCGTTTATCAAGAAAGCTGGATGTGATCAAGTCTGAAATGCACAACTTCATTGTGACATTTCTTGGCATCATCAAAAAGGCTGTGACTGAGACGGTTACTGAGCCCATTCAGGATGGTGCAAGAAGAGGTGTAGCCCAAGGACTAAGTCACCTTTCCACAAGGATAAAAGATGCCATTGACTCAGCAGTCCCTGCCATGTTACATGAACATGAGCTCACCATGCACAGGTAGTTTGATGCTGTTCGCAACAGGCAATACCGCCATGCTAGCTTTATTGTCAGGCGTGTTCAGGCCAATACAAATGCAAATGGCAACCTCCTGCTGAAGATTGCCAGGGCTTCAAGGAAAAGACAACGTTCTATGGCTGCCTCTGTCGAGCAGATTGCAAGGCATTTTCAAGCACGTTCATCCAAACGTCTTCGAAGCCAGGATGAACGTGAGGGGGAGAAAGATACATCACTCAGCCTTGAATCTGCTAAACAAGGCTCATCATCAGCTAACCCCACCATTACACCTGTTCCTCTCCAAGTCATCACACCTATCACAATATCTGATGATGAGGATAATACTCAGGGGGAGCAACACACTCAAGATGGAGCTGACTCATCAAAGTCTCTGGTTTTGGTTAACACCAGCAAGCCTGGGGATGATGATGAACCAGCTACCAAGAAGTTAAAGTTCACTGTCAGCTCCCTCCCCAAAGCAATTCAAACTCAGGCTCAGACAGCATTTATCAAAAGAGCTGATGTTTTGAAAAACGTAAGTGTGGAGTCCTCTGTCTCGAAGAAAGGAAAGGAGATAGTGTTGGTTGACACTGACACCAAACTCAAGAAAATACCTGCGATGCTAGAGACAGGAGGATCCACAACAGACCTTTCCCAATTCTCAACCTTTACACCTTCTGATGAGATTCCTTTAACTCCTGAAGAAATAGAGAAACAGGCTGAAGAATTCAAAAGATTAAATGAACTCAAGACAACCAAAGAATTGAATAAAGCTACTCTGAGGAAGATGACACCACCTGAAAGAGAAAAACAAAAACAAAGGTTGAGGGAAATGGAAGCAAAACGCGCTGAGGCATTAAGGAAAGTCAAAGCTGACTATGATGCCTGCGTGAACAACAGATATGCCCCTGGCAAGATAACCAAGTTCAAATACACCATTCATAAATCTACAAACACCCCACAAATGATCTTATGGAGGGAAAACCAACAGGGAAATATGGATGTGTTTGACAACTTCAGGCTAAAGACACTTGGGTTATCAGAATGGTTCGAACTTGAAGCCTTAGCTTCCAAAAAGACTGGACAGGCTAATTTTCTTCTGCTTAAGACTCTTAAGGCCAAGTTTACATGGATCAAGGAAACAACTGCCAAACTTAAGGTTGATCCCCCACCACAGCTTTTTGAACAAGAACCCCCAAAGACAGGCAACAAAAGGAGAAGGATTTCACAAATTATTAATGAAACTTTTGTTACTGAAGATGTTCAAGTGGATGGCATGCACAGGGATTTGATCCTCCCTAATGGTATTGTTGGCCCTGTTGATGGTCAGACATACACAGAGCCTGAAAGAGGAATGGCATTCAAGAACAGGGCTTGCCAGTATGCTTTTCAAAGGGAAGATGAGCTATGCTTAGCATCAACAATTCAGCTGCTCTGTCATAAGAAGTCACTCAAGATCAACTTAGAGTATTCTAAAAGGTTTGCAAAGACTTTGCAGGATGAAATTGATAACAGATTGGACTTGGCTGAAGCTGAAGAAAGAATTAAAATGATGACTATTGAAGTTGTTCACAGCCCTTTTTACCTTCATCTTTTATTTTGCTTATGTAATGCACTTGTAATTTTCTTTAAGTTTTAATAAAATCATGAGGTATGTTTGTTTAGATCTGTTATGTGTAAGAAGAAGCTGTTAACTCACTTACCTTAACTTAGTTAGATCTAGCATTATTTATGTTTAAATAGGGGGAGATTGTTGGGAATCTAAACTTGTTAGATTCCCTGATCATTGATTTAAACATAATTAGGCTGTTAGATAGTCCCTTGCCTGTGCCTAGGAGGCAGGCAAGTTTTGCAAGACTCACAGAGATCCGAGTCTCTGTGAGCAACCTCAGAGGAGTCCATGTCAGAGACATTGTCAGGGAAGTCGAATCATTACCTGAAGACATACTCATTGGCTGTGATGGATAACAACCAAGATGTATCAGGGACTCTGAGGGGTTGAGAGTTAACAGGGGTGGCAATACCCTGATAACTCTCAGCACACTTTGGACATGCCATTTGTGTGTTCGAGACTATGAAGTAAAAGGAAACTGTTTTGACAACTGTTTCCTTAAAGCATAATGGAAGACTACCAAGAATAGAAGGACATCATGTGACTGATGTGGGAACTTGTAAAAGCTTGTGTAGTCACCATCAAGTACTATTTAGGTCAATCTCGTAACACTATAAATAGGATGTGTATCCATGCATTAATGTTCAACACTTTGAGATATTCATAACATTATTGCATATAACTTAGTGAATCAAACAGCTACGACTGTATTCATAAGTTAGGGTTTATAGTTGTTCAAAGTGTGCACAACACATTGTCATCAAACTGTGTTATCCATAACACTTGTAATTCTTTATTATACAATAATAAGATTACGTTTAAAAAGTAATACCTTGTGTTGATTAAGTTAAGATTAGGGTTTCTTGCATTGATTAGGGACTTTCAGATAGCATGGCAAACAATGAAAAGTCTAATGATATGAAAACCAGGGAAAACATATGGCAGCAAACAGGAATATCCGTACCTTATGTCCAGTAACGAATGAAGATGAAAGGCGAAAAGTACTACTCTAACTTCACGAGTGCTACATAATGAAGGACGTGTATCAGTTGTTGTTCATGTATAACTTACTGATTCTTAGTTTAATTTACTTATTCTTGACTTGTTTTACTTATTCATGTTTTATCGTGTCTTTCTTAGTATTATAATTTTCATGTGCACTTGATTAATGTATTACATGTTGCATGTGTTATTATACTTGATGTTTCATAATTAGTAACTTTCTAAAAATAGCAGTGTTAGTGCAAAGCAATGCCTAAAAACATTGTTAGTACTAATTAATCTTTCTTAGTTTTGATCACGACAAATTACAAAGACATTTTTTGTCAAACACAATCATAAAACGAATTATCTAACAAACACTATAATCAAGGTAATAATCATGACACTAACATATCTTAATCATGCTTAGTGATCATAAAAGTGATTAGCCTTAAAACTCACTTTTGTCAAATGTGACAAAAGATTTTTAATAAACTTTATTTTTAAGAAAATGTTTTATTAAAATGAAAATATAAATTTTAATATGGCATATTCCAAATGCCATAAGAATATCCTATGAAGGTTTAAACAACCTCGGATAATTCAAATCCACTAGAAGACAAAAAGGAGCGGAGTCTAGACTCCGTGGTTCCTTTAGTGCCTATGCGGTTCGCTATCGATAAGGAACCGCCTAGGTAGCTAAGGAACCTCCCCCAGCTAGCCGTTTGGGTTTGTCTTCTATAAATAGTGGATCAAATATGCATTTTCAATAACCCTTTTTGGACATCTCTTTCAGCCTTCTTTCTCCTTTCTAATCCTAATCATTTGTAAATGATCACTTAATGTGTTACGTATGTTTACTTATGATTATCCTCTTGATCTCCTTATTTACCTTGTCCAAAGAGAAGATCACTCACACACTTGTGATGTGAATAAAGATGAGGCCTTGATGAAAATTATCCTCTCCTAAAGATATAGTCATGTTCATCATTTGTTTATTTGTGTCTTGTGTAAATCCAATGTATTTGTGAATACTTGGACTAGTTGTGTTCATCCAAGCTATTTGTGAATACTTGGATTAGAGTTGTGTAAATCCTTTGCATATGTGTGTGATTGGATTTGTGTTGTGTAGATCTAAGTTACATGTGTGTACTTAAATAAGCTTAGTTGCGTTGTAATAAGTTGTGTTAGTTCACACTAAACTATAAAGTGATGTGGTTGTGTCTTGTGAGTTCTCACTAAACTATAAAGTGATGTGTATTTGTCCTGTGTGAAGTTCTCACTTAGCTTCAAAGTGAAGAGTCGTGAAGATTGGTTCTAGCTTTGGATTAGAACTCGACATCTAGCCTTGTGTCGGAAAATGGTGAAGTGGGCAACGTTGTGAAGATTGGTTCTAGCTTTGGATTAGAACTCGACATCTAGCCTTGTGTCGTAAAATGGTGAAGTGGGCGACGTTGTGTAGATTGGTCCTAGTTAAGATTAGGTCTCACATTTAGCTTAGTGTCGGAAAATAATGTAAGCGACGTTATAAGGTTTTCTCCGCCAAGAAGGGAGCTTGTGGATATAGTGGAAATCTCGAGTAAGGCGTACTCGGGGAGTAGAGTAGGAACGAGGATAGAGTCTCGTTGCCGAACCACTATAAATCTTGTTGTCTTCCTACTAGGTTGTTCTTTCCTTACTCATTACTTACCTTCATCATCATTACACTTACTACTTATTGTTAATGCATTAGAATTGAACATAATCATTATGCAACTAGCTTTCTAGTAAAAGATGATTTTGACACTCACCTAATTGAAAGGAATTTTAATTAGGAGATAAACCGAAGAGAAACAATTCAACCCCTCCTTCTAGTTTCTACAATTGGTATCAGATCGATGGTGACACAAGATCTTTGACGTATATTGTACTTTAAAACTTAGATCGATCCATTGTCTCCTCAAATTAAAAGGTTAAGTTGTACTAAAGTTTTTCTTTGGTCAAAACTATCTTTTATTGAAAATAGGCCTTTTAATTGGTAATATTGCATCTCATTTAGATTAGTAGTATTTATGCATTTTAGGTTTATTCTTGAAATGTATCTACTAGTCTGCATCTTGTTATGTGTAGGTACTCATGAAAATCAATCATTCAATTGATTGTGAATTGAGTTACTTACACTTGTAGAAGACTCATCTTCTTTGATTTCCAACATCACTGAATGATGATATCAAGATGGATGAGAGTGATACTAGTCCTTGAAGACTTAGTAGTCACTTTAGTCATGGTTGGGCTTTACATTGGTTCCTTGATAGCTTGGAATGCAATTTGTGGCCAAGGTACGTTTTCGTTCTTCCACACGCCCTATTGATCATTCTTTTGATCATTAATTGACTATATGCTTGTTCTTGGCATCCTTGCCTTGACATTTGTTTGTGGTTTGTTATTCTTCCCTTTTTCCCTCTCAAACCTTCATTGCTTGGATACTTGACTCACTATAGAGATGTAGAGTGAGTTAGTAGAAGCTTAAAGTATCAAGCATGATTTCCATGGTTTGCACCCTTACGGTTAGTAGGCCCTATATCATGTGTAACTTGTGCAATTAAGCTCATATCGAGGATGATTGATGAATCCCTTGAGATACCAAACTACTTCACTAAGTTGTAGTTGTATTTTACACATTTGGAATTCAAATATTCCAAAGATATTGTTATTATAAATCCTAGCAATAATTATCCGATCATGTGGGAGAGAAAGTAAATCTATACTTTGCTCACATTTTGAAATAGAGTAAGACTACTCTTGAAATTTATGTTATTCTATGAATCAAAATTGCTTGATATAGTTCATTACCAAAGCCGTTTAAACTTTCGCCAAAAAGGCACGTCTTAAACCACTATATATGACACAAGCTCTTTGTTTCCTCGAATTGAAGAATGTCATTTGTCTCTTGAGCAATGTTCTTGGTCTTGATTCATTTCTCTTGACTTCTCTACTCTTTGATTTTTTGCTACGAGTAGTCGTTTGTCCGTTTCTGTCTTTTCTTATCTCGATTCAACTCGTAATCCTTTAATAAGGCATTATTACCTAGTGTTGTGGTGGTCCATTGATTTCCTAAAGGCTTGAGACATATTTTAAGGATTTTAGAAAAATTTGGTTTTGAAAAATTCTTTGATTTTCCTTGATTAAAACACGCCACTGTAGGCGGTTCCTTATTGTCGCGGCTCAAACAGGCGGTTCCTTATCGATAAGGAACCGCGGCCAGTACTTGCGCCTAAAGTGCCAATTTTTATTAAAAATCATTTTTTCAAACACTCATTCTCTCTCTTCTCCAACATAGCGACGGGTATACCCAGTTTTCCACCATTGTTGATTTCTCAAAACCTTCAATTACTCAAGATTAATTGATTTCGATTTGTTGGTTTCACTCATCCTTCATCAAAGATCAATTATCTGTAAGTTATTTCTTTCAATTTCATCTAATTTGTTCTAGGGTTCATACATTCATAATTGGGGATTTTTAGTTGATGTAGGCAAAACTCTATGTGTATCTCTTGTAAGTGGTACATCATCTTCAAATTGCTTCCCCTCAAATGTAGCATGCATGTCTTCCCCTTTTTGTCACATCAATAGGGAAGGAAACAAAGTATGCAATCGAAGATTCTCCAAATGTAGGCTCTATGTAATGATTTTGAAGAAAAATAAGTACAATAATTTTGATGTAGAAGTAGAATAACCCAAACTTTGTATTTCTTTCACCCAATTGCTCACTAGTTGATAAACTCTTCCCCTAGTTGTCGAAACGACTAGAGAAAAATGCAACTCTTTCATTGCAAAAGGGGGCTCAGTTTATTGGTACGAACGAGAACTGAAACCAACAAAAACCGTACAACTATGAGCCAGTTGTTAGCTATAACAATATATTTAATCCAATGAAAAGGTGTATTGCTCACCTAACAGTTTTTGTTACATACGGTACTGGTAACCTCCACAACTATGAGCCAGCTGTTAGCTATAACAATATATTTAGTCAAAATGACAAGGTGTATTGCTCACCTACAGTTTTTGGTACATGGGAACTGATAACCTTCACAACTATTAGCCAGTTGTAAGTTGTAATAATATATTTAGTCCAAAGACAAGGTGTATTGCTCACCTAAATAAGAAAAACAAATTTGTGAAAACTAACTTCAACATCAAACTTACCATAAGAATTCTCACCCTTAATCATATACTTCTTTATGAAAAATATCCGAGCCATAAATATCAAATTGATATTCTGTATAAAAACGGAGATCCCATGTACCTTCGTGTGTAAATACCTCTTTTTGTGTGCCAAAATCGTATCAATTTTTCAAACAGCAGCATTCCCTTTTGTCGTCCAATACCCTTATTTATCCAAGATATAAGCACTGTGTGTTGTCCAATATCGGACAACACTTGTCAGCGTTTGAAAAACTATATCTCGGACGAAACACGGGTTTTCTGTCAACGCCTACATATAACTCTGTCAGCGCCAACTTTGTACCTGTAAGCGCCTGGTCATCAGCGTCTCATCCATGCCTTGCCAGCGTCACACCAACATCTATCAGCGTCTACATAACACACATCAGCGGCTAATTGATCTAGGGTTTTATAAACCCTAAATCATGATTTTATGTGAAAACCATAAACTGCAGTGAACTTCGACATCGAATATCTTCTTCATGAGAGCTCAGATCGAAGATCCCTTTGGTGAGATCCTAGACACAAGTGCTAAGAACCTACATCACGAATTTCATGACGATCCAACGGTTAACGAAGGAGAAATCGTGTTTTTACTATTACTGTTCACAGAAAACAGCCTATGATCACTGCTGACTTGGACGCTTAATAACTTTTAGTTGGGGATAGATCTCGACAATCCCTCCAGTGGATATCTAGATATATGTGTGTAGAACACACACATAAAATTTCATGGCGATCCAACGGTTCAATAAAAAGTTATGGCCTTCTGAATACTGCTGCGCACACAAAATCGCCCAGAAAACCCCTAGACGGATTTTTCTTTTCTTCTCAAAACACGAACACCTTGTTGGTCCTAGCATCACGAGCCACGAGGCTCTGATACCAACTGTGGAAACCTTGGTTTCCTCGAATCTTTTAGCTGTTAGGCATAACCATTGTTCATATGATTAATAATCAAAGCGGAAAAGAACAATAGTTAGGAAACAAGGTGTTTGGGGCACAAGAACACATGAATGGCTCAACGATTGTTCATTATATTAATAAAAAATAATCATTAGGTGTGTATACATTGAATCCCACACCTAGTCGACACACGCTTTAGGTTTACATTGTATATGAAAGTTATAAATAAAAACCTAAGACCCTTGTTCCTTTTATAGACTAAGGATTAGGGTTTACAAGAGATAATATCAAATAAAACATGTGTATCTTCTATTTAAATAAACTAATACAAAATATTAATAAATAATAGTCTGAATATTTAACCTAAATAGATATTTCCAACAGCGTTTGACTTCTGTTGACTTTTGTCAGCGTTGCGTTAACACTTGTCAACGCTTAGACACAATGTGTCAGCGTTGAATTGAATGCTTCATGTTTTCTTCGTTTTAAGTTTCTGCCACATCAACTTTTTGACCCAACACAGTGGCGAACCGGTTCAGCCGGTTGCCACTGTTTGTGTAAAAATGCCACCGGCTTAAGCCGGTGGTTTGCCCCTGCCTGCCTCGGCTAGCCGCTGCCCACACAGGGTTCCCACTGGCTGTTAGCCGGTGGTTCCCCTTTCCGAGCCGTGGTTCCCCCTGCTTTGACCAAAACAGCCACCAGCATTAAGCCGGTGGTGTTGTTGCTGTTGCGCCGAGACCGAGACACCCACAAGGCCACCCCGACTTACGTCGGGGTCCCTTGTTTCTTGCTGCCAAGACCACCACAACCCACACCGAGACCATGGGGTCTCCGTTGGTGGTGATTCGAAGACTACCGAGAGCTTCGGCTCTCGGGTCCTTGCGTCAGCCAAACCAAAACCAACACCAAACCCGATCTTTTTCCATTCTTTTATTTACCCCATGATTACAACATATTTAATTACTTGTTTTTTTATTAATCCTCATGTTTACATGTTCTTGATTAATAAAAGAATAAAAGAAAAGGATTTAAGGATATACCGAATGCGTGAATCAATGAAAACCAATAACACGAACACTAACACCTATATTCCAATTACCAAGATCGACCAAACACCCTATTGCGGTGTTGCTATTTCCGGCGGCTAAAGGAGAGCAAAAGGAGGCTAGGGTTTTTTATTTTTTTGGAATCTTCTGTAAAATGAATTGTTTAATTAGTTAAAACCAAAAATGGGCTTGGGCCCCTCCTTTTTCTTGGTGTCCGCGTCTATGAGGGCCCACGAGGGGAAACCCGAACATTTTCCGTGTCTAATATTTTACGTGTACATACGTTAGCGTTTTCGTGTTATGTCGTAATTAATTATTCGTGTAATAACTAATAGTTGTACGTAAACGATATTTATCGTATTATAACAAATACGTACGTAATTACATGTTCGTGATTTAACGTTCATGATTTCATGTTCGTGATTATAATTATTATTGTTAATAATTATCGTGTACTATCACGTACTTAATACTTATCGTGTACACGTACGTAATTTCTGTAATTAATAATCGTGACACGTGTTCGTGCTATAAAAGGAAAGTTTTAATATGTACATATGTTTACTAAGTGTACTGTTCATGGTAAAAGCATGCAGGTTTTACACTCTCACTCCTTGGGAATTACTAACTAGCGATATTAGTGATTTTATGATACCTTGGGTCGAAATCATTAGGGAAAATGCAATGTGCTTGGATGGTAATCGCAACCATATGCCCGCTTGTCTTGCACATATGTTGTATTATGTTGCTACCACTACTCCATACAACCTTGCATTTTTCATAGCTAGAAGAATAAGATTTTTTCTTAATGGATCTCATTCTAGTCTTCCATATGCCATGATTCTCTCACCGCTTCTTAAGAAACTTCTTCTTGACTTTCCACCTTTAAATGCTTCATCATTTCACTTCGTAGATCGAGTCATGCTTCCTATTGAAGGAAATGTCTCTTATGTACCCACGGATAATTCAAATGAAGATGAAAATGTCTCTCAAGACAACTCTCTCAATCCATGTTATGACTTGTCATCCTCTATCTCTTAATTGTCTTCTCTGGACATTGATTCAGACTATCAATATTGTCTAAATCTTCATCTTCAAGAACGCATAAGAAGTGAATCAAGGCAAGGAGGAAATGCTCGTAGATGAATGAAATATTTCACTCTTGAACGGTTAACATGTGTGTAAACATGTTTGGATTGTTGAACTTCATCTCCTATATTTTTATTTTTAGGATGTTATGTGTTTATTAACTAATACTTTGTCTTTGGATTATTTAGTATTTTAATCCTAATTGTCTATGCTATCGATCTTTCGATTTGCATGGCTTTGTGCATCTTACGTGTTAGTTAGCTCCCTAGACCTTGATTAATAGTTCTTTTTTGGCTTGATAAACCTTTATATAAAATCTGGGCTAACAATAGTTTCTGGAAGTGCCTTTTATCAAACCCACTGGGGACGGCTTCTTAACTAGGTCGCGGTTCCTTAGCAATAAAGAACTGCGCCTCTCTATAAGGAACCGCCTCTGTATGTTCCGAGAAGAATCTTTGCTTTACACTGTTTTCCCTTGATCTATCTAAACATTGATAAAACTTTTACAAAAACTGCACTTTCGTAAACTAGGCTACCTAATTTCATTGTTTACATAAAACATTTTTAACCCATTACTAGTTTGGATCATCCCTTCCTCTTCTTAAACACTCTCTTGTTGATTGTGTTCTTCATTCCTTAAACTTCTCTCTAAACCTAAACACATAACCATGGTGTCTACTAGAACATCCAATTCTTCCAAACTTCCTCATCCAAAAGAAACCTTAAGATGAGATTCAAATTTCCTAAACTTGGTTCTCCATCTTCTCACAAACCCAAGAGTGAAACTTCTCCTATTCTCATCTCTTCATCACTTTCACCACCTCTTTCTTCATGGAAGACCAACTCAACTCATGGTACTAACCATTCACATGGTTCTACCTACTCTTCATTCCAATCAAGAATGAATGAGTTTTCCTCACCATTCACTTCTAGTCCTCCTTTGAATGTGAATGCTCATCCTCAACCCCATCAAAGAATTCACTTTGTTTTTGAGCCTCTTCCTTTCACTCAACCAAATTTACCCATATCACCCTTGTATATCATGCCTTCTTCACCTCCTCCTCCCTCTAACACTCCACTCTTGGGTGTTCCCATTTCCCGGTTCTTGGGTGATCCACACTTATTTAACTTTTTCATGCACAATGGAACAAATTGTCCTTGTTGCTTGAACAACTTCCACCTCATTGATATCCTTAGGTTGGAGATGATTGGGGCTCACATCAAGTTGCAAAGATTCTTGTTGAACCTATTTGCTAATCCTCCTCCTCCTAGGAGATGAATGATGGTTTTCAAAATCAAATGTTTTTAAAGAAGGTCAAGCCAAAGAAGACTATGCTATTAAGACCTAGTTTAAGCTAACTTTGTATTAGTTAGTTGTTATTTCCTTTCTTTTATTTCCTTTCCTTCATGAGTTTTCATGAAGATGATATATGGATTTAGTTTTATGTGTTTTAACCTATGTGGTCACATTAATCAACTTCAATTTATTTAAAATTGAACATAAATCTATCACAACCTCTAAAAACTTGACTTAAAATCGGATCAAAATGTTATCTAAATATTTTGTCACCCTTTGTCAAGACATTCTTTGTGAATGTGTTGCTTTTATGCAACTCTAGCATACTCTAGTGCTAAAAGAGGTAAAAATCCAAGATTTGCAAAATTTTGAAATAGTCATATTTTTCTTCAAAACTTTTGAAAATTTTGGTTTGACGTCCACTGGACGCGGATCCTTAGCTATTAGGCGGCTCCATATCGATATGGAACCGCGTGCTCCCTTAAGGAACCGCGTACGGGAAAGCCACTTTTGGCTTATTTTTGGTCTTTCTTCTTTGACCACTGTCATGGTTAATATTCTTTGTTTACCCAATTTGGCTAAACATTCCCTAAAACCTTTTGTTTTCATTTCAAATCTTTTCCTTGTCTACTTTCTTTAAATTCTTCGAGTTATTCTCTTCATCCCTTATAATGCCTAACTCTTCCATTCCTAACCTTGACATATCTTTGTCACAATCTTCTCAACCTAAAGCTTCTTCTTCTAAGCTTTTAAAGAAACCGAAAATCTCGGTTCGACCCGTTTGGATCAAGAAGAACAAGAATCCTCATGATTCCTCTTCTCCCAAATCCTCCAAGAATTCTTCTTTCTCTCCGATTAAATATTAGAATGAGACTTACTCTATAAATCGAATTACCGGAGAAAAGGAAATCTTCCACCACCACCTAAACCATTCAACTCTCCACAACTCAATGACCTAACTTCTTTCCCAAATCTCACTAGGCATTGTGAAAACATCTCTTATCCATTATCTACCTCTCCACCAAACTCTCATTTTGATGGACCTCCCCCATCTAACGACTTTTTTTTGCATCATGGTTCCTCGTGTGCTTGTTGTCAGTTTCAACAAATTGAAATTGCTCATATTTATGACAAGCTAAATTTCCTTGAAATCCTCCTCACTCGACCTCCTCTCAAAGTTTTCGTTCTTGTGAACAAAACTTTGAATGATGCTTCGTCGTCTTTCTTTTCCAACTAAGGAACATTTTATACTTTAGTTGTTTGAGTCAATAAAACTTAAGCAATCTTGGAAGATTATCACTATTAGAGTAGTTTATGCTTTGTGGTTTATTTTCTATATTTTTTGCTTTAAATATTCATATTGTGTGTATGAATATTTCTCTTGTATGTTCTTTCATATTTGTGTAATATGAATGTTATGTGTGTTATCTTTCCCGCTAATTCTTTTTCACACATTTGTTAAAGAGTTGATCATGGTTAAAACTTACAATTAATTATGGGTGATTCCATCAATTCTAAATTTTAACCCCTTGACATTTTAATCATCTTTGATTGGTTTGGATGTTTCTTTTCTTCCTTTATTCCACCAATTGAACTATGATGTTGTCAACACACACTCTTTGGACATACTTAGCAAATACTTACTTCTAATTTGAGATTTCTTTTCCTTCTCCCTCTCAAGTTAGTTAGTAGGTAGTGCACATATATACATTGGTGTTTCTTTTCTTTCTTCTAACCTTTGTGTAGCATGTCACCTTAGCTCATTCACTTGGTGCCCAAGCAAGGGGGAGTAAGCACCAAGGGGGAGCTACTAGCAAAGTCCTGTTCTTTTCTTCTTCAAAGACTTGTGCTAACCTTTTGTCTTCGACAAATGGGGAGAAATGATAGTGATAAACTCGTTAATAATTCGAATAATCTTGTATTTTACGTAAATGAGTTTATAGTTTGTCTTAATCAAAAAGGGGGAGATTGTTAATGCAAAGCAATGCCTAAAAACATTGTTAGTACTAATTAATCTTTCTTATTTTTTATCACGACAAATTACAAAGACATTTATTGTCAAACGCAATCATAAAACGAATTATCTAACAAACACTATCATCAAGGTAATAATCATTACACTAACATATCTTAATCATGCTTAGTGATCATAAAAGTGATTAGCCTTAAAATTCATTTTTGTCAAATGTGATAAAAGATTTTTAATAAATTTTATTTTTAAGAAAATATTTTATTAAAATGAAAATGTAAATTTGAATATGGCACATTCTAAATGCCATAAGAATATCCTATGAAGGTTTAAACAGCCTCAGATAATTCAAATCCACTAAAAGACAAAAAGGAGCGGAGTCTACACTCCACGGTTCCTTAAGTGCCTATGCGGTTCGCTATCGATAAGGAACCGCCTAGGTAGCTAAGGAACCGCCCCAGCTAGCCGTTGGGATTTGTCTTCTATAAATAATGGATCAAATCTGCATTTTCATTAACCCTTTTTGGACATTTCTTTCAGCCTTGTTTCTTCTTTCAAATCCTAATCATTTGTAAATGATCACTTAATGTGTTAAGTATGTTTACTTATGATTATCCTCTTGATCTCCTTCTTTACCTTGTCCAAAGAGAAGATCACTCACACACTTGTGATGTGATTAAAGATAAAGCCTTGATGAAGATCATCCTCTCCTAAAGATCTAGTCATGTTCATCGTTTGTTTATTTGTGTCTTGTGTAGATCCAATGTATTTGTGAATACTTGGACTAGTTGTGTTCATCCAAGCTATTTGTGAATACTTGGATTAGAGTTGTGTAAATCCTTTGCATATGTGTGTGCTTGATTGTATTGTGTAGATCCAAGTTACATGTGTGTATTTAGATAAGTTTAGTTCAGTTGTAATAAGTTGTGTTAGTTCTCACTAAACTATAAAGTGATGTGGGTGTGTCTTGTGAGTTCTCACTAAACTATAAAGTGATGTGTAGTTGTGTTGTAAGAAGTTCTCACTTAGCTTCAAAGTGAAGAGTCGTGAAGATTGGTTCTAGCTTTGGATTAGAACTCGACATCTAGCCTTATGTCGGAAAATGGTGAAGTGGGCAACGTTGTGAAGATTGGTTCTAGCTTTAGATTAGAACTCGACATCTAGCCTTGTGTCGTAAAATGGTGAAGTGGGAGACGTTGTGTAGATTGGTCCTAGCTGAGATTAGGTCTCGACATTTAGCTTAGTGTCGGAAAATAATGTAAGCGACGTTGTAAGGTTTTCTCTGCCAAGAAGGGAGCTTGTGGATATAGTGGAAATCTCGAGTAAAGTGTACTCGAGGAGTGGAGTAGGAACGAGGATAGAGCCTCGTTTCCGAACCACTATAAATCTTGGTGTCTTCCTACTAGGTTGTTTCTTTCCTTACTCATTACTTACCTTCATCATCATTACACTTACTACTTATTGTTAATGCATTAGAATTGAACCTAATCATTATGCAACTAGTTTTCTAGTAAAAGATGATTTTGACACTCACCTAATTGAAAGGAATTTTAATTAGGAGATAAACCGAACAGAAACTATTCAACCCCCCTTCTAGTTTCTACAAGCCGGTTTCTATATATGGTAATTTCCAAAAATAGCAGGTTTCCATATATAGCAACTTTCTAAAAATAGTAAGTTTCCATAAATAGTAAGTTTTCAAAATTAGTAAGTTTCCATAAATAGTAAAAAGCTTGATTAATAAGCATTTAATATAAGGCGAAGCTTAACGAACATATTTTATAAGTCACGATTCATTAAATGATATAATAGTAAAGTTTATGAATAAAATACTTTTACATGTTAATTCTTATAATTAATTATTAAGGACTTAGCCTATTTAATTTAGTTTAGTTAAGGACTTAGCCTATTTAATTTAAATTAAATAGGCTAAGTCCTTAACTAAACTAAATTAAATAGGGCTATGATTAATTTCATTAATAATTAAATAATTTAAGTATCCTAAGTTTATAATTTATTTAGCCAAAACTAACCAAACACCTTTGGTGTTCCGGTATAGCCAAGCCTCACAACACGCCCATCGAGACCACCTTGGTATCGGTTGCACGAAACAAACACCACCACAAACACCCACTGGCTAGCCGGGGGTTGCCACTGCCCAACCAAAAAAGCCACCACAACCCCATGGTTTGCGAATGCTTGGTTTCATGTTCCCACCGCCAGCAATGCGTAACCACTGCCTACGCAGCCTACCCACCGAGAGCACCAAGCTCTCGGTTGCCACTGCTGTGACCTGGACCGCCACTGCACCCCTTTGTGGGTTGCGGCTGGTGAGGGAAAACAGCTACCGAGACTTAGTGTCTTTGCTGGCCGGCCGAATACCCCACCGAGACCAATATGGTCTCGGTTTCCGTGTACAAACCAACTAAAACCCGATCTAAATTCATGTTTAATTTATAAAAATTCATGTTCATCCTTTTTATTAAATAGAAATCATGATTCTAAAAAGAAAGAAAAAGAAAGATTTAGTATTACCGAACGAGTAAAGATTTAGGAAAACAAACACGGACACACCCTTTTGAATAATCAAAGTCAAACGTTTTCTCCTTCCCCTTTTTCTTGTTTCTTTGCCGTCGGCACCAACTCCACAACCTAGGGTTTCTCTATTTTTTGTGTAACTTGAATAATGAATCTACAGGAAGTAAATTTTACTAGTTAAAGCTTAACGGGCCAGACTTAGGACCCTTTTGTTCTTTCTTTTATAGCCGGCCACAAACACCCTATAATTTACATTTCGTGTTTTTATTTGGACTCTCGTGTATTAAATATTTGTGACTTAAGTGCGTGTTGTATCGTGTCGTGATTTATCTAATATACGTAAATACATGTCAATATACATTTAATATATGTAATACTTGTCGTGCATTAATTAATTATAAAGTTTTAATTAATTCGCATTTTCATGTATTTTATGTTTTCATGTATTTTATGCGGGTTTTACAACTCTTCCCCTCTAAAAAGAATAATTCGTCCTCGAGTTAGAAACACGATATGGCTGAAAGAACATACTCGGATCATGGAAGGAATTGAGGATAAAAGTCCGGATTGACTATTCGGTTTCCCAAATGGGTTCCTCCAAAGGATCTTGACCAAAAGAAATAGTCTGATTTCTCATGACTCTATCTTGACGATTTGCAATAGATTCTGTTTCCTCAACGTTAGATATCCTCACGAATCTGATTGAGTGGATAAGAAATATGCGCAAAGGTACACGAACGATACTATACGAAAAACCGTGACAAGAGTAATATTTGTAATACATGAGAAATGATACAAGAGACATATTGGGAACTTAATACTTGAACAATTGTGAACGTGATACGTGAACATTTGTGAGCGTGATACGCGAACATATGGTGAATGTGATACGTGAAACCATATCGTGAACGTGTGATAATTGAGGAGGTAACGCCAAACAAACTGAGACGAGACGTGAAACGTGACGTGAAACGTCTGTCTGAGGATGGAAACTGTGCTAAACTTGAGTCTGGTTCCCCAAACTTCTTGTAAGCCTTTCCAGAATTGATACGCGAGACGTGAATCGAGAGATGCAACAGGAACATGAACATGACAAGGTCATGAACGTGAGCAGAAACGTAACAAAAACGTAAACGTGAACGAGGAATGTAAACGTGACGCGAACGTGGACGTGAACCTAAATCTTTATTCGATGTGATTGTTGATGGGATACCGTGTAGTCGTACGATCGCATACTGAAAAAATTTCTTCTAATCTGCTAACTGAGTAATCCTTGCGGATAGGAAGGAAATGTGCTAACTTGGTCAAACGATGGACAACAACCCAGATAGTATATTGCTTCCTCGAATTCTGTGGTAGTCCGGTAACAAAATCCATGGAGATTTGTCCCACTTCCATTCGGGAATGTCTAATGGTTGTAGTAAACCACTATCGCGTTGATGTTCTATCTTAACCTGTTGGCATGTGAGACATTTAGAACGAAATTAGCAACATCTTGTTTCATACCGCTCCATCAAAAATGATGCTTGAGATCATGATACATTTTGGTAGAACGTGGATGTATAGAAAATGGAGAGCTGTGAGTCTCAGTCAATAAGGCTTCTCTTAGAGTAAGATCGAACGCATTACTTAGTACCCTGCCATACAATGCCATCGTCATCTATACAGAACTCAGTCTGCTGGTCAATGTTTTGAATAATCGCCCATATCGCACTGTTATCCTTCTGAGTTGCCTTGATCCGAGAAATTAAGTTTGGCTCAACTCTCATATTAACCCAGTAATCATTATGCCCGCGTACACAAACCTCAATATCTAAATGCTCAAGATCACGAATAAATTCTTACTCTACCTT
Organism: Glebionis coronaria; assembly: GCA_025667525.1. NCBI lineage: Eukaryota > Viridiplantae > Streptophyta > Magnoliopsida > Asterales > Asteraceae > Glebionis > Glebionis coronaria. The sequence goes on from CM046881.1 coordinate 183,525,786, forward strand.
AATGCCAGCAGTCATGCCTGATTTTTTGCTTAAAGCATCAGCCACCACATTAGCTTTACCCGGATGGTACTGAATGTCGGTGTCATAATCCTTCAGTAACTCTAACTACCGTCTCTATATCATGTTTAATTCTCGCCGAGTGAAGATGTATTTTAGGCTCTTATGGTTAGTGAAGATGTCACATGACTCACCATAAAGATAATGCCTCTAGATCTTGAGTGCGAATACGACAGCTGCTAATTCCAGATCATGAGTAGGATAATTTTCTTCGTAAGGCTTAAGCTGTCGTGATGCATAGGCAATCACCTTCCCATGTTGTATGAGTACACAGCCAAGTCCTTTTCCCGAAGCATTGATGTAAATCTGAAATCCACCTGTGCCAGATGGGAGAGTAAGAATAGGTGCAGAAACCAAACGCTTCTTAAGTTCTTCAAAGCTCTTCTCTCGCTCATCATTCTAGACGAATTTCTCTCCCTTACGCATCAGCTTAGTCAACGGCAAGGCTAACCGCGAGAAGTTTTCCATAAACCTGTGGTAATAGCCAGCTAATCCCAGAAAAATACTGTTGTCCCATATATTTGTGATTGATTAAGCAATGAAGAAAGAAAGAAAATAGATGAAGAAGAGATGAATTTCTAGAGAGAGAAAGTAGTGAGAGAAAGTAGAGAGGAGATGATTAACTTGGTGGGATTAGATTAGAGAAAAGAGTTTGTTACTAATGACCATCCACCCTCCTAACATGCTAGGAGGGTAGTATATATAGTCCACCCACATGCGGGCTTTAATGGACTATATATTGGGTCGGGCTTGTCTTTTTGGACTTTAATTAATTTAAATCCAAGCCCGTAAACCACGACTAATTAACTATCTATTACAACGTTCTAACTAATGTTACAATAATAACCTATGACCGAGCATTCTTGTTTGACTCAATATTTTGAGGCTAACAATCTCCCCCAATGTGAGGTCATACCCTTTTGATATTTGAAGATCAATGGAAATTACGAATCTCGTCATAAATGAGCCTTGAACGTGCAACAATAGTTTTGTTCCTTCATGCTATGATCTTTGAGCCTTTGTCGTTGTCTTTCGACTTTGTCTTTTAGTCTTGAGATCTTCAAATCATCCTTGACTTGTCATTGCCATCTTGCGATCTTGTGTCTTTGTCCACATGCTCACACTATCAATTGTTGGATAAGTCTTTGGGCATGAATATGTGGTTGTGAATCTTTGACTTTGCTGAGTACACCGTGACGCCACCTTCTCGAGACAAAACATAGACACGGACTGAATGGCTTTGACATTCGTCCTAAATCGGTAGCGTTTTACCTCCGGTCGGTGAAGACCGTTATACGATATTAAATATCGTACCTGTGATCAGGTAGATTCAATTAAGAATCTCCTTGACAGGGTTTCGCGGCAGTACTAGCCGTTCTCTTTACTCGACCGTCTCAAAGCAAGACTGCGAACATAAAGAGTGAATCAATTGGATAAATATCCGCTTGATTAAAGTCGTCAATTCAAATTCCTGAAACAAGTTTGATTCATTAAGAATCTTACCATTGTTGCTTTCCAGTTGACACAAGTTTGATTCATGAGAATCTCACAAGTCACCTACCGTAGCGCTGTTTGATGTTGACGCTAGAAGGATTTCCATTCGTCACTGTGAATATTAATGAATATCACTCTGAATGTTCTGGCAAGACCATAAAGATATTGCGTAGAAACCTGAAACGAGTTTGAATCAATTCAGAATCAAACCACTGTTGCTTTTCAGTTTTACATATGTTCAATTCATAAAGAATCTTGCATATGACCTACCGCAATGCTGTTTGATGTTAACACTGGAAGGATTTCCACTCATCATTGTGAATACTAAGTAGTATCACTCTGAGTGTTCTAGCAATATCACAAGGATATAGCGTAGGACTCTCTTGATCTTCATCCGTGTGTCCTAACGAGATTTGATTGATCTCTTGGCTCTAGACTCGATTTGTGCACTTTTAGTGATCGGAGGCTAGAGCAGATGCCACCTATTCAATATCAACTATCTCGGAGTGAGAAAGTCAATAGAAGTCGTGTTGATCTCCGTGACAATAAAACAAACTTCTTTTGAGAGAAGCCTGAGTAGCTAGGAAAGGGTTGTGCTTCACATCACTGGGTCCATGATGAGTTTGTCTTCATGATGAGTTGACCCGGTTTCTGCCTAAGTTGTATGGAGGGCTTCTTTCTTTACACCCTTTATCCTTACATTTCTTTTTCATTCTTCAACCCCTTCAATGCTTACCAAGACATCATTAATAGCACCTTGTTGTGATTGTTCCAGTGCTATCATCAGTACTTAGTCGGCATTCAGATACGTTCACATTCTACTCCATCTTTCCTAAGGACTTCTAGTAATCTATTGGATTGTCCCTGGGAAGATCCCTCCGGTTCTGGTTGGATCATAGGACTTAAACCTAACCACCCTTTTGACACCAATAACGTCGTGAATTAAAGATGTTGTGGGTATTTGATCGTAACCATGAAAACCACTTTAAATTCTAACAAAGTGTTTGAAAAACATTTAACACCTTGCTAGTTTTGTCGTTTTAGAAATGCTCCCCCTTCACATGTGCATCGATAATCGAAAGTGTTTCGCACATGTATGTAAGAGTTAAAGTGCTTGAGTCTTATATTAGATCACATTTTAATCACATTTTCTCCCCCTATCTCTAATATATAAAATCTTTTGATATTAGAGATACCAAATTTGATTAAAATATATTTTGAAAAATAGTCTTGAAAATATTCGGGAGAAAGATGTGTTAATCTTTTGCATGAAGTTGAATTGCTCCCCCTCAAAAATTGATCCAATGGAATTGTCATTAAGAGGATTTGATTCACATTAAACTTTTGAGGATAGGAGTTGTTGAACACACAATTTTTTGAAAGATTTTGAATATCATTGAGAAATTCTTGAAAAAAATTGTGTTCAACGCTTTTTGAAAAATCAATTCTTTTTGACGAAAAGGTTTTCCTAATGCATAAACTTGAGTTCATAGACTTTGAATGTCTTGACGAATCCACTCAAGTGTAAGAAGATTTAACTTCTTTTGCTAAGGGTAAGAGTACAAAAGCGTCCACTCCCCCTTGAATTTAGATCCGGGTTACAATCTGAAAGTGATTACAAGCCATTGTGTTGAGCTCAAAACGTTGAATGTTTTGTGACAAGCTCAACCCAAGATAGATTGCTCTACCCGTTATTGGAAGGATTGTACAAAATAGACAATTTTCTTTAGAAAAGATAGAAATGACATGTTTTGAAAAATATTTACAACTTTCATTCGAGCTTTATGTACACACCCGTGTCGTTATTGAGCGACATTTCTAGGTACGTCCATATTATCGATACTGAAAGACATGTCGAGAAGAATATTTTTGGATTATCAAAGATTTTTTAATTTTGTATTTTGCTTTTTGATTAATATTTACAGGTAGATGTTTGACAGATGAATCAAGCAGGCTTCTTTGCCAGAACCTCCAGTTCTGCTGGAGTCAAACATCTCATACCAATTTGCCTAACTAGATACGCAAACCTCTCTTTCGAAAGAGCTTTTGTAAACAAGTCAGCTAATTGGTAATCAGTTCCAACAAAGTATAATTCAACAATACCTCTTTCAACTTGTTCCTTAATGAAGTGATATCTGACATCAATGTGCTTCGTGCGGGAATGCTGTACCGGATTGCAGGAGATGGCTATGGCCGACTTTGAGTCACAGTACATAGGTACTTTATCAAAATGGAAGCCATAATCCGTGAGTTGTGTTCTCATCCAAAGAACTTGAGCACAACACGCAGATAGAGACACATACTCCGCTTCGGCTGATGAAAGTGACGTGCAATCCTGCTTCTTGGAAGACCATCCCACAAGCTTGTCTAGACCTAGAAATTGTGCACCACCAGAAGTACTTTTACGTGTATCAAGACACCCTGCATGATCAGAATCTGAATAGGCCGTTAGAAAGAAACCGGTTTCCCTCGGATACCAGAGTCCCATAAGAAAGGTATTCTTAAGGTACCAAAAGATCCGTTTAACCTCCTTGAGGTGCTTTTCAGTGGGTCGTGCTTGATATCGTGCACAATAACATGTAGCATGATGTATATCAGGTCTGCTCGCTGTCAAGTACATGAGGGACCCGATCATGGAACGATATCTCGTTTGATCAATGGGTAATCCCTCCAAATCAGCATCTAGGGATGTGGTTGATAATGGTGTCCCAACGGGGTCACATGATGTCATACCATGCTTTTTGATTATCTCTTAACAATACTTAGCTTGGTTAATGAAGATACCACTTGGGGATTGGTGAACTTGAATTCCTAGAAAGAATTTTAGTTCGCCCATCATAGACATTTCAAATCTGTTGTGCATTACTTTTTCAAACCATTTTGAAAGTTTTAGGTTTGTAGACCTGAAAATAATGTCATCAACATAAATTTGCACAAGCAGAATGTCATCCCCATATTTATAAGTGAACAAAGTTAAATCAATGGAACCTTTTGAGAAACCTTTGGAGACCAGAAATTTCGAGAGCTCGTCGTACCACGCCCGTGGAGCTTGCTTGAGTCCATATAGTGCTTTGTGGAGACGATACACCTTGTCAGGATAATGAGGATTGACGAATCCTTCCGGCTGCGTAACATAAACTTCTTCCTTCAAAGGACCGTTAAGAAACGCCGTCTTTACGTCCATTTGATAAACGATGAATCCCTTATGTGCAGCATAAGCAAGAAAAATCCTGACCGCTTCCATTCGAGCTACTGGTGCAAATGATTCTTCGAAATCAATACCCTCTTTCTGTCCATACCCTTTAGCCACTAGCCTAGATTTATTCTTGATGATCGTGTTTTCTTCATCCATCTTGTTTTTCCAGATCCATCGAAGATTTAATGGTGTTACATCGTATGGTCTGTCAACAAGTTCCCAGACTTTAAGTCTTTCAAATTGTTGAAGTTCATCCGTCATCGATTTAATCCAAGCATGATCAGCCAAGGCTTCTTTGATGTTTTTCGGTTCGGCTGAACTCACGGCGAGTGCGAACATACAAACATCGCCATCAGTGTGAAGCTGTCGTCTTGTACGAACGAGCTGTGAAGGGTTTCCAGTTACATGAACCAAAGGATGATCTCGGGTCCAATGATGTGTTGAAGGATGTCGTTGATAGAAAGTATGCATATTTGACAGATCAACATGGCGAGTAGAAGACTCTCCAGTTTCGTGTACCGGTGTACCGAATGGGTTGATAAATTCGTCTTCGTTAGATAATGCATTGTCTGCTTGATTTGTGTTCTCTCGAGCAATGACAGTAGTTGTGGATGTTGTAGGATCGATTGTTGAAGTGATATTTTGAGGAGGTAAATCTGCAGCAACCCGTGTTGAAGTAGATGAAGTTGTATCCGGTTGTTGACGATGATCGGAAGCATCATTCTTATCATGAGTGACAGCGGAAGACTTCGATACAACTTGTTTCTCCCCCGTGCAATATTCATCATACATTGGTCCATATAACATTTCCAACTCTTCAATTGTCGTGTCGACTGTCATATCAGCTCTAGGAACATTGTCTGGAACCAGCGTTGAACTTGACGGTTCGTTGCTGTGGTCTTGAGTTTCGAGTTCCGTGCGGTTGTGAACGGAAGTCGTTTGTCGTTGTGGATCGGGACTTAAACTGTTTTGTTCAAGTGCCATTTCTTGTAATTCATCAAATCGGATGTGAATAGTCTCGACAATCAATTTTGTTCTCTTGTTGTATACTCTATATCCCTTTGACTGAGTTGCATATCCCACAAGAATACATGCATCACCTTTCTCTTTCATATTATCCAAATTTTCACCATCTCGAATAATGTAGCAAGTACATCCAAAAACATGAAGGTGTTTGAGTGAAGGTTTTCGATCATGAATTATGTGATATGGTGTCTTTTCGTGTCTTGGGATAATTAAGGATCGGTTTTGTGTGTAGCATGCAATTGACACGGCTTCGGCCCAAAAATATAGTGGAAGTTTTGAAGCGGATAATAATGTTCGAGCAGCTTCAACCAAAGTACGGTTTCGTCTTTCAACAACGCCGTTTTGTTCGGGTGTTCGAGCAATAGATGTTTCATGTTCAATCCCTTCGGCTTCAAAATACTTTCTCAGATTTGAATTCAAAAATTCTGTACCTCTGTCAGTACGAACCACTTTAACTTGAGCCTGAAGACCATGTTGTATCAATTTAAGAAAGCTGATGAGAACGTCGGGTGTTTCATCCTTGGACCTTAAGAAGTGAGTCCATGTGTACCTTGAGTAATCATCGACAATTACCAGAATATATTTCTTTCCATTGATACTCTGAACACGCATGGGACCACACAGATCCATGTGAAGAAGATCTAACCGTCCTTTAGAGCTTGGTGTGGTCTTTGTTTTGAAGCTACTTCGTTTAGCTTTACAAAGTTCACAAGAAGAACAAAGATGATCTTTGATGAATTTCAAGCTTGGAAGGCCTCTCACAATATCTTTCTTAGAAAGCAAGTTAATGGTATCAAAGTTGAGATGAGAAAGACGTTGATGCCATAACCATGCCTGAGTCGTTGAAGCTTTTGCCATGAAGCAAATTGGAGTTGATGAAGTTGTGTCTTGAAGTGAAATTGTGTAAAGATCAGTACCCCGTGTACCGGTAAGTAAGTCATTCCCATCATAATCACGAACAAAACATGTCTTCTTTCTGAAAGCAACTTCCAAATCCGCATCACAGAATTGACCAACCGAGAAAAGATTGTGATTGATCCCTTCGACGTAGTATACCCTTTTAATCGTGATATTCCCCTGAACCAAATCTCCATATCCTAGGATCGGTGTAAATTGATCATTTCCGAATCGGACCGTACCTAGGAACTTCTCCACGAAGTTAATTAGAAGCTTGAGATTCCCCGTCATGTGCTTCGTGCATCCGGAGTCCATTATGAAGAGAATTATTTGTATCACCTGCAGAAGCGTTAGAACACGATGGAGCATTTGCTAAATTGGATACCACAGTAGTTGTGATAGTAGAATCATTAGTGTCTTTATCAACATTTAAAGGCAAACTAACACTCGTTTTCACATTTTCTGTCCTAACTTTAGGCATCCATTTATATCCTGGAGGACATTGATTAGCAAACCACCATTTTCAAGACTTACTGACAGACTCATATAATTCCTTAATTTTGCTTCTAGGATTCTTAGTGGTGGAGTCTGATGCATTACTTTTCTTAGTGGGGGTTGCACCAGAATGGTTCACTTTGCGTTTGGGTGTACTAGCTCTAATAGGCATTGCAACTTGCTTCTTAGTTCTAGTATCTACGCCTTTGACTTTATTTATAGCACACATAGAATGATTAGCATTAGCACACTTTCCACATTTGACACAAACAAATTTCACATTCATAGCATTCAAATCATTCACAGCATTCAAATCGTCATTACATGCGATTACAGACTTTTTATTCTTAAAAACGTTCAAATTCCTAGGGTGTTCTTCTACTTCCTTCATCTTCCCTTGATTCTTGTGTTTCCAGACCTTATCATTCACTTGAGTGTGCTTAAGCTGAGGCCGGCTAACACTAGTAGTGGAGACTATTCCTGTGGTAGAAGACACACGAATATTAGTGTTTCTAGAAGTCTGAGGTGATTGAATAACTTTGTTTGTGGGCTTAGTGGTCATTCTATACATCCATGGTTTAATCACATTATTGTGCTTAACGCTTGGTGCTATAGGATTCCTTATGGGTTGAGCTTGTGGTAACCTTTCCTTTCCATCCATCTTGGGGGCAAACACAGGTTTTGCAAACGAGGAATTAGATAAAGCAGATGGTTTTCCTAAGATAGAGGATCTATTCTCTTTAGAGGCATTGGGTTGTCTAACAACATTTTTCTTAATGCTAGGTTCCACAATTTTCCCACCCATTTTAGCAATGAGTTTCTGCAACTCTGCTATCGCTCTGTCCCTGTCTTGTAATTGAGCTTTCAACCCTTTAATTTCCAAATTCTGTTCATTCATTTCTCGAAATGTTTGGGAAATTTTTTCTTGCAATTTATTATCATGTGGAACACGACCAACGTCTTTTTGCAAAGCAAGTTCAAGTGAATGACAATGTTTTTGAAGGAAATCAGTTTTATGTTGAAGTAACTCAAAAGCCTTTTTGTCAACATTTTCTTTACGTTTCGAAAGCTCAATTTTAAGACGTTCACATTCTTTAATCTTATTAAGATATTGGCATGCAACTTCAGAATATTCATCAATAGCAGCACAAGATGTAAAATAAGCACACATAACATATTTAGAAACGCATTCTTGCAAGAGTAAATCATATTCATCTGAGAAATCAGACTTCTCCATTTGAAGATCATCAATGTGTTTCTCAAGAGATTCAACGTATTTTAAATCATCATACATTTCAGTTCGAATGAACTCCTCAAGTTGAAGAACAGTTTCTTTAATCAACGCCGTGTTAGGAATTAAGAGTTCTTTCACAAGCAAGGTAATATCTTGAGGAATTGGACGTGTCCACTCAGCATTTTCACGTTTTGCCCAGTCTCTTTCAACAATAGATTTAATATTATCTATGTGGTGTTTAAGAATACCTAATGTTTTCCTACTCTTGCTTTTAGATTCATCTAGAGGGAGGTAGTTTATGTATTTGTAAACATTAGATTTCTTAGGGGAAAATGCTTTCTTCCATTGAATTCTCTTTTGTTTGCATTCTAGGAACACTTCCTCACCAGTTTTCTGAGTTTGTTTGTTGAACAGGCCATAAAGACTATTCTCATAAGCATAATTATATGGTTTCACAAACTCCTTATTAACAAGTGGTTGACTATCAGCATCCCAAAGGGCAGTCTCTTCACTATTGGCACTGACAGGCATGCAATCAAGATCTGTCCTTTCAGTCTCATCAAGATAAAGATGCGGGTTCGCAGCTTGAGCTTTGGCAAGGTACTCAGGACTTGCAAAGCTAGCTTGACCCTTAAACATCGAAGGAGGTGCTAGCATTCTTACGGATTGAATAGAATCATGCGTTTTATAAACAACGTTCTTCAAAAAGTCGACTTGTGCTTCTAGTTTCGTAACTTTTTCGGTTTCTTTATCATATCTACTTTTGAAGTCTTGTTTTAACGCATCTACCTCTTGTTTCTTATCCTCTAGAATTTTAGCAGAATCAGTAGTGGTCATAGAGAGCTTTTGTTCAAGTTCATTAACTTTGGTATTGGCAAGGTACGTTTTTTGACGTTCATCCATTAAGAAAACATTATATTGACGCTTCTCTTTAGCTAATAACTCAAGAGTTGTATTATATTTGTTTTCAAAATCGTCCTTTTGACTTTTTAACGCACTTCCATTGTACCCCTCAAGCTCTTTGGTTTTCTGGAGGAGCTCATCTCTATAGCTTTCAGTCATCTCAGTAGATTTGATAAGAGCAGCTTTACATTCTTCAAAACTTTGAGTGAGCGTAGCGTTTGCCTTCTTTAATTGCTTTTGACTCTTTTTATTTTCAGTGACATCTTTTTGTAAAGTAGCAATTAAATTAGCAAGCGCAATACGTTCCTCTTCATCATATTCATTTGCATGTTGATCATCCTCAGACTCATTATTGCACATGTCTGATGAATCGGGTGTGGTATTGCTATCAACCGTTTCCATCATACACGTGTCATTAATGGCATTGGGTAGATCATTATACTCAGGAATATCACCAAACACATTATATTCATCAGTAGTGTGTACCTTATCGATTGGCTCAGTGTCAAAGATAGGGCCATTGTCATCTTCAGTGACTTTGAGAACTTCTTCAACCTTTGCCATGTACGAGTAATGTGCATCAAGCTCTTGATCAGAATCTTCATCATTAGTATCATCAAGCATGGCTCCTTCCTCAACTGACAATTTAACCCCTGCTTCCATCTTTTTGCATAGCAACATCTTTTCCTTGTGATAGCTGGAGTCTCTAACCCTTTTCGGCTTCCTGCATTCCTTTGCCATATGCCCAAAACCTTGGCAATTAAAACATTGAATCCCGCTTTGCTGAACCACTTGACTTCCAACCGTTTCCCTATTCCCAGTAGCAGCAACAATCCTCTGAGTATCATACTTTGTAGTTTGTCGATCATATCTTGCAGAACCCTCAACATGCGTTGGATTATGTCGATCATACCTAGAAGGAATTTCACCACGTCGACGTGTGTCATACCTTGGAGGACTCTCAACATATCGGTTCTTTGTGTTAGATGATGTGCGAAGATTGTTGTTGGTGGGTTTGTAGATTTTCTTGTAAGTCTTCATTATGTAAGCAATTTGTTGTTTCATCTCTCGGTTCTTTTGAGCTTGGTCTTCATCACTATCTTCTTCAGATGATGACTCAGATGGTGGTGATGGTGCTCTTGGCGCTTTACCTCGAGATTTTGTGGAAGATGAAGACTTAGATGATGTAGAATATCGTGGTGAAGATGATGTATTGGAGTATGGCTTAGGAGCACGATAGTGAGGATCTTGAACATGTCGAGTGGTAGTCACTAAAGCAAGTGGATTAGCCGTCTTGGCAACACGTTCAACTCGAATCTCATTTGCTTCATTCTGAAATTGCTTCAAGATGTCAAAGAGTCGATGATATGAGACCTCGTCTAACTTTTCTTGTTGTTTCACCAAAGTGACGAACCGTGTCCACTCGGGTTGAAGTTGTTGAAGAAATTGGACATTGACTTGCATGGTGGAGACTTGCAGATTATTTCTTGTCATGTCATTCCCTGATCCAAATCATAATCTATATGGGATTTCCAAAAATATTAATTGAAAGTCGACCCCAAGGAATCGAAGAATTACAGATGAATTTATAAAAAGAATTTAATTCTGTAAATAGAAAACGGAATGGATTCCAAAGCCCCTTTGTTTTAGCTTAGACTAACGGCACCGATTCCTAGTGCTATAACAGAAACTGCCCTTAACGTAACCTGGAAAAGGGGAAAGAGACGATGGCAACGCACCTGATACAAGAGGGGGGGGGAGTCCGAACAGCCTTGTACGTACTCTGGAGAATTCATGGGTCGGCAGGCGGGCGAGACAGAATGGGCGGGCACTACTAACCAAGCCAAGCCCAGTTCCCGCCGTTTGTTACAAATCTAGATCCTGCACTCTCATCTCTAGTCTCTAGCTATCATCTTAGTATATTAGTCAAGCTATATCTTGTACTTTCTTGGGCCTAACTAAGAAAAGAGAACAAGAGAAGTAAAGCAAAAGCAAATACGACTTTCAGCCAGGCTGCTTCATTCAAGTCTAGGACTTAGGCAAGACTTATAAATTGAGCATCATCTTATAAAACCTGGAGTAGTAAGAGTCAATAGATTCTCCATCCCTTGAAGTAAACTTGCCAAAATTCCAAAACAAGTTTGTTTTGACATCTTGTTTGTTGAGTGATTCTCCTTGTTGCAAGCGTTCAATAGCAGTCCACATTTCATGTGCTGTAGGACATGCATCAACCGTGGAATAAATGTCATCTCCAATCCCACTTAGAACCATATAGATGGCTTCCTTCTCCGCATCATGCCAAGCACAATTTTTAGGTGTGAGATCAGCTCTTGTTTCATCACGTTCACTTGCAGGTACTGGATCAGTAGTATCTGTGGCTGCTCTTGGAGGAATTGAGATCTTCTTGAATATATATGGTCCATGAGTAATACATTTCCTCAAGGCATCACCATTAGGTCTTGTGTCAAGGTATCGTATGAAACGTGATTGCCATTGAGCATACCGACCATATACAAGCATTGGTGGTCTCTCTTTGTTACCCGCCACCATTATGTTGTTGTTCGTCACACGATATTCGGCAGTAGAATCCATCTCAATATTCTCTGAAATGATGATGTGAATATGGATCTTAAGTAGATTTGTTGTGATTGTTGTTGTGGTTTAAATTTCGAAAATTGCAATTTTTCTCCAGTCCGACAATAAATTCTCCAGTCCGACAAAAACGGTAGACCAAAAAATTTTGTATCGCCAAATTTTGAAATTGAGCTAGAAATGTCCTAAAACTAGTATGGAAAAAATTTGAATTTACTTGACAGAATTTTTTTTTTTTTTTTTGATCTTCGTGGAAACGATATTCCGAAACTAGTATAGATAGTGGCTAAGTCTAAAAAATACTCAAACAAAAATTTAGCAAAAACACATCATCGGAATCACTTCGTCGGAATGTCCAATCGGAATGTCCAATCGGAATGTCTTATCGGAATGTCTAATCGGAATAACTAATCGGAATGTCCTAATCATAATAACCAAATCGGAATGTTATCGGAATGTACTTATCGAAATCCTTGTCGGAATGATCTGATCGGAATAAGCTTGTCGGAATAACCTAATCGGAATGCCAATCTGAATATTTGAAGTCCAGTCGGAATGAGATCAGAAAGTTGGTAGGAATGTTGAAACCCTTTTCCGATGCTACTGACCGGAATCCCAATCGGAATCTATAAACCCTTTTCCGATTACACCAATCAGAATAATAGTGCTGTTACGAGATTTTGGGGTAAAAAATGAATTTTTCGACAAGAAATCCGCGATTTTAACCAACCAAATGCGACCAAATCCCTACCACAGCTATGTTGAAGATTAATATCAAGATTTAGAGCATAGAAACACAAAAAGAATCTTGAATTCGAGATGATTATAAGAGAAAATCATACGAACCAAGTAAAATCAACAACGAATCACAAAACTACCCCATGGCGATTGATACTAAATGTTGTCCCATATATTTGTGAATGATTAAGCAATGAAGAAAGAAAGAAAATAGATGAAGAAGAGATGAATTCCTAGAGAGAGAAAGTAGTGAGAGAAAGTAGAGAGGAGATGATTAACTTGGTGAGATTAGATTAGAGAAAATAGTTTGTTACTAATGACCATCCACCCTCCTAACATGCTAGGAGGGTAGTATATATAGTCCACCCACATGCGGGCTTTAATGGACTATATATTGGGCCGGGCTTGTCTTTATGGACTTTAATTAATTTAAATCCAAGCCCGTAAACCACGACTAATTAACTATCTATTACAACGTTCTAACTAATGTTACAATAATAACCTATGACCGAGCATTCTTGTTTGACTCAATATTTTGAGGCTAACAAATACGAACTTCAGTTGCAGACGTCGGTCTTGGCCTTTTTGTGATAGCCTCAACCTTCGCATGATCCATGGTAATTCCTTCTGCTGAAACAATATGACCCAGAAATTCCACCTTGCTTAACCAGAATTCACACTTGGAAAACTAAGCATACAGTTGCTTCTGGCGAAGAATCTACAGTACCGTGCGAAGATGATCCTCGTGTTCTTCCTTAGATTTCGAGAAGATCAGAATGTCGTCGATGAATACAATGGCGAATTTTTCCAAGAACTCATGGAGAACTCGGTTCATCAAATCCATGAATACCGCTGGAGCGTTCGTGAGCCCGAAAGGCATAACTACGAACTCATAGTGACCATAACTTATGCGAAAAGCAGTCTTAGAAATATCATGCTCCTTCACTCGCAGCTGATGGTAGCCTGATCGTAGATCAATCTTAGAAAAGTGCTTAGCACCCTGCAGTTGGTCAAACAAATCATCGATACGTGGGAGGGGAGAACGGTTCGGATCGTTAACTTGTTCAGCTCGCGGTAGTCGATACACAGTCTCATGCTACCGTCCTTCTTCTTAATAAACAGCACCGGTGCACCTCATGGTGATACACTCGGGCGAATAAAACCTTGTTCCAGTAACTCCTGTAGTTGATCCTTCAACTCCTTTAATTCAATGGGAGCCATGCGATACGGAGCTTTGGAGGCAGCTTTTGCGTCCGGAACAAGCTCGATGCCAAAACCAACCTCGCGGATGGGAGGTATTCTTGGAAGCTCGTCTGGAAATACGTCGGTAAACTCAGGAACAATCGGTTGATCGTGGATTTAAGTAACTTCCGAAATCGCGTCATAAATGGTAGCTATAAAATCTTCGTAGTCATGGGATAATAAAGTACGTGCTTGTAAAGCAGAAGTAATTTGTAAAGATTTTCCTGGTAGAAAACCATGATGAATGTATTTAGGAGCCTAAATATTGCCGATTATGACCCGGTATGAATGGCAATCAATCTTAGTGCGATGTGCTGCTAACCAGTCCATACTCAGAATCATATCGAACTCGTACATGCCGAAGGGAAGTGCGTTAGCAGAATGGATCTTGTCGTCAATTTGAATGGAAAGCTTTTATACACCTAGGTGATAAGAACGGCGTCTTTCATGGGTGTGGATCTACGTATATATGATCAAGAAATGAAGGTGCCATGTCAATACATGAAGTAAACGTGGTAGATCTCACTGAATGTGTTTCGCCCGTTTCACACAGAACGAACAATGCATGTCCAAACAAGATCAATACGCCAGTGATGGTACTGAAGTTTTAGTGGCCTGATTCATACGTGGCACAATAGGATGGGTATACCCCTTAGACGTTTCCCTGATATACTGAGGCCTAGTTCAGAAGATATACGTGAGTCGTGTGTCTTGACTCGTGTATTGAGAAATATACGTGTGACATGTGTCTTGACTGGTGTCTTGACATGTGTCTTCAGAAAATATACGTGAGACATGTGTCTCGAGATGTGAAAACGAATAAAATTGAAAATTTTAAGTTCAAATGCCAGAGTTAGCGGATCGGTTGGACTGCTGACCCTTGAATTTCTAGTCATTTATGTTACCAGAGTTATCGTCGTTATTGCCAGAGTATTTGTTGTCACGGTGGTTGTCACTATCGCCTTGCCTGACAGCTCCATGACGGTCAGAAAATATGACCATGATTCATGTAACTATTCTGCTGAGTGGCTGGCTGGTACCGGTTCCCACTCATATGCCTGAAAGACAACTAAATGGCACGTGACGTATGACTGAGAAGATAAAAACATAGAATGGAATGGTAGCGCATGGTGGATGAAGTATATTTCTTGTCTGGTCGTTCTGATCTATCGCCTTCGTCCTTGTCTCGGATCTCCAAGCTGCGAACAACATCAGCACTTGAGCAACATCGGTAAGTGGGATACGCCTAAGATGATCGAGAATCGACTAACGAATACACACAGAGTACGGTAAGGGGAATACACATGGAACACGGTACATGGAGTACACATGGAATACGGTACATGGGGTACACATGGAATACGGTACATTGAGTACACATGGAATGCACATGAGATGGTCGGTATGGGTGTCAACCATCTGACATGATCAAAGGAAGGTAAATGATTAAATGGTTTAGAAAAACCAAACTGAAGAGGACAACGTAATAGCCTAGCTATTCCAGCGTAGACATAATTCCGGTTGCATAAAGAAGCACAAAAGCATGATTATACGAAAATCAACGAGAACCAGCATGAAAGCATGATTAATGAAAACCAACCATGACTATCATGAAAGTATGATTCAAACGAAATCCATCAATGTCTAGCCTGAAAGCGTAATGAACATGAAGAAACATGAAAACATAATTAGCATAAAAAACAAAATCAACATGAAAGTATGAAAACATCATTGACATAAAGAAACATAAAAGCATAATCAACAGATATTTAATATTGACTAGTGTGGACGACTATGGTTCAATCCACAAAATTCGAAAGAAAGACAAGTGACTAAGTATGGAAGACTATGGTTCAACCCATACTAGTCAAAATTCAAGGTAAAATATCATGAGTAAAGACTGACAACATGTGACTAAGTATGGACGACTATGGTTCAATTCATACTAGTCAAAATTGAAGGGAAAATATCATGAGTAAAGACTGACAACATGTGACTAAGTATGGACGACTATGGTTCAGTCCATACTTGTCAAAATTCAAAAGAGAATAAACATGGGACTAAGTATGGACGACTATGGTTCAATCCATACTAGTCAAAATTCAAAAGAAAACATCATAAATAGGAATCAACAACATGTGACTAAGTATGGACGACTATGGTTCAATCCATACTTAGTAAAACTTCAAAAGAAAACATCATGATTAAAACCAACAAGGTTTCTAAAAATATTTATACATGAAAAATAACAAACGTCGGTTTAGGAAGATCCTGGTGACTACCCACTTGTCACAAGTCGGGTTTTAGAGCCTACAGGTCGAAACCTTGTCTCTGATACCATAATTGTAACGACTCACTTTGAAAGAAGACCGTTACATGATAATTATGGTGTGTCATCAAAGCATAACAAGGTAACATGTCTTAAAACATAAATGACCATAAAGGAAAGCCAAAATCAAACATCGGCTCCCAAACATAAGCTCACATGCATAAAGTAAATGAAGTAGGAAAAGGGACTAAAAATTGTCCAACCAAGCATAAGTATATGAAATTTCGAAAGGAAAAAAAGTCTAAGGTAGCTTCCATCCTATGCACGTACTCTCAAATGCTAAAGTTCGTCCCTGTGCACCTGCCGTATGGGACATGGAAAGAAAATAAGACTGAGCAATACGCTCAGTGAACGGATATAATGACATGATAGAATAACTGAGACATAAGTAAAAGATATGAAATGCAGCCAGAAAATGTGTAAGTCCTTGAAAACCTGGAAGATATTTTAAAACAGATTTATACTGAAAAGTCTGATATTTATGCATACAATGTAATTCAAATGCCAAAGAGCTCATATAGGTCATAACATATATCAACGTGCATGAATACATAGAGGGGTGACCTCGTCATGCCATTAGAGGGGTGACGTCTAATAATATAAGTCTGGATGGAGGGATCAACTCCAATGTGATGGATGTAGAGCACACACCACAATCACCTTGTAAATCTGCAAAACATGAACTAGGATGCACCCATACGCCTCACATGATAATAATAATAATGGTGAATGTAAACTGAAGGGACGTCGCGAGAAATCACTCTCGTGCGGAAGAGTCATGACACCGGTGCCTCAAGTTTCATGGTCATGGTACCTCCATAACTAGGTGGTCATGGTCATGCATGTATATAGCTCATGCAATTTAAATTGATAGCATGGCAAATAATGAAACGTTTAATGATATGAAAACTATGGATAACAAATGGCAGCAAACAGGAAATCTTAATCATGCATAGAAAGAGACGTCCTTACTAAAGGACGGAATATCCGTACCTTATGTCCAGTAACAAATGAAGATGAAAGGCGAAAAGTACTACTCCGACTTTACGAGTGCTACATAATAAAGGACATGTATGAGTTGTTTGTTTATGTATAACTTACACATTCTTAGTTTAATTTACTTGTTTTTGACCTGTTCTTGACTTGTTTTACTTATTCATGTTTTATCGTGTCTTTCTTGGTATTAAACGTTTCACGTGCTCTTGATTAATGTGTTACATGTTTCATGTGTTATTATACTTGATGTTTCATAATTAGTAACTTTCTAAAAATAGCAGGTTTCTATATATAATAACTTTCCAAAAATAGCAAGTTTCCATATATAGCAACTTTCCAAAAATAGTAAGTTTCTATAAATAGTAATTTTCCAAAATTAGTAAGTTTCTATAAATAGTAAGTTTTCATACATAGTAATAAGCTTGTTTAATAAGCATTTAATATAAGTCGAAGCTTAACGAACATATTTTATAAGTCATGATTCACTAAATGATATAATAGTAAAGTTTATTAACAAAATACTTTTACATGTTAATTCTTATAATTAAGTATTAATAATGTTGCATGGTTTAATTGATTATTAATTAATAATAAGGCATGATTATATTTTAATAATATTTTACTATAAACTTGATAATTGGATAATTAAATTAAAACTAATAATAATTTAATTAGACCATGGTTAAAACGAAATAAATTAAATAGGCTAAGTCCTTAATTAAATTAAATTAATTGGGGCCCTGATTAATTTCATTAATAATTAAATAATTTAATTATCCTAAGTTTATAATTTATTTAGCCAAAACTAACCAAACACCCCCTTCGTGTTTCGGTATAGCCGAGCCCCACAACACGCCCACAGAGACCACCTTGGTCTCGGTTGCACGAAACAAACACCACCACAAACACCCACCGGTTGTGGCCTTTAGCCACTGGCTAGCCGAGGGTTGCCACTGCCCAACCAAAGCAACCATCGCATCCCCATGGCTTCGGCTGCTTGGTTTCATGTTCCCATCGCCAGCAGTGGCGTAGCCACTGCCTGCGCAGCCTAACCACCGAGAGTACCAAGCTCTCGGTTGCCACTGCTGTGACCTGCACCCGCCACTGAACCCTTTGTGGGTTGCGGCTGGTGAGGGAAAACAGCCACCGAGACTTCGTGTCTCAGCTGGCCGGCCGAATACCCCACCGAGACCACTATGGTCTCGGTTTCCATGTACAAACCATCCAAAACCCGATCTAATTTTACGTTTAATTTATAAAAGATCATGTTCATCCTTTTTATTAAATAAAAATCATGATTCTAAAAAGAAATAAAAAGAAAGATTTAGGATTACCAAACGTGTAAAAATTTAGGAAAACAAACATGAACACACCCTTTTGAATAATCAAAGATCAAACGTTTTCTCCTTCCCCTTTTTCTTGTTTCTTAGCCGGCGGAACCAACTCCACAACCTAGGGTTTCTCTATTTTTTTGTGTAACTTGAATAATGAATCTACAGGGAGTAAATTTTACTAGTTAAAGCTTAACTGGTCGGGCTTGTACCCCTTTTGTTCTTCCTTTTATAACGGGACACAAACACCCCTTTAATATACATTTCGTGTTTTTATTTGGATTCTCTTGTATTAAATATTCGTGACTTAAGTTCGTGTTGTATCGTGTCATGATTTATTTAATATACGTAAATACTGGTCGGTATACATTTAATATACGTAATACTTGTCGTGCATTAATTAATTATAAAGATTTAATTAATTCCTATTTTCATGTATTTTATGCGAGTTTTACAATTACTCACAGCTAATTGCTGCTACAATTTAATGCTATATACACACCTCCTACATCAATGACTATATATCTTAACGATTTATCGTTATAAAAACTAATATTAAAAGTTAACTTGTTGCTTCTTTTAGATTTTAAAATAGATATATATTATACCGAATATATGTTGTCATTCTCGGGTTGACGTATATTTTCGAGTAAAATGGCCAAGCTATTTTCAACGTACATTAAACTTACAGAACATACATGAATAATTGCATACTTATGCTCTAGGCTTCTATGGCAAGACCAAACATTGCGATTACAATGTGTGACATCACTAATCACTATTGTTACGTTTAACAAACCATGACGAGATGAAATTATGGATGCATATTGGTTTGTCGAACGATGTTTTATTTATTTTTTTAGAATGACGGTATTATAAAATAAAACTAGCAAGATGCTAGAAATTACAAGGAAATAAGATACGGGGTTTTAAGCCAATCGTTCATATTGAACGTTGTTTTGCACCTAGCATTACACCAAAGAAATGAACAAGGAACAATATTATCAAAAAGTAACGTCTTCAATGGCCGAGACTTGTAGAACAACAACTTGTTGCAATAATCCCATATGAACCACCAAGTAGTGTACCACACACCTTTCAACACTAATTTTAGCTTAGCAGGGAGACGAACCGAGTTAAACCACTACAGCCATTCGTCATACGAAGAGAAATCCTGGGCAGGTAAATTCCACCAGCGCATCACCTTTCAATAGAGGTCTCTCGCCAAGGAACATGTGAAAAAAAGATGTGAAGACGATTCCACACCTACTTCACAAATCGGGCGCGAAATGACATCAATATCCATACCTCTTTGCGATATTTTTTGCCTAGTTGGAAGAGCATTATTCTTCACCTTCCATGCCAAAATATTCACCTTAATAGGAATCAACTTAACCCATCTGGTTTTTGACGCCACACCCGCATGTCTTGAATCGTCAAAAATTTTCCTAAATGAAGCTACTGAATAAACACCATCGCCACTCAACGATCAAACATACCTATCTGCTTGTGGTACAATGTTCACATTCTCCAAAATTACTGTTGCAGCGTCCAGTTGCTCCTGCTCAGCTCCCCCTAGGTTTGCGATGAAAAGTGTGGTCTAGAGTAGGGTTTTCCAGTTTAGATCTGATGGTTGCATCTTTTTCCATATCCAATTGGTAAATTCTAGGATATATATCTTTCAAAATGCCATTGTCCCACCATTTTTCCTTCCAAAAACGAGTCTTACAGCCGAAACCGACTTTGAGTTTCATGAACTCAAAGAAGTCCACTTGGTTACTGATCAGAGAGGTGACCTCCCTAATAATACTTAGCCATGTCGAAGTACCCTTAAGATTATGATAACCAATACGCCCATCATCTCCATGTATAGCTTTTATCACCTTCGTCCAAAGCGAGTTACTATCACTAAAAAATTTCCACACCCACTACACATTAATGCTCTATTAAGGGCATATAAACTCGCAATGCCAAGACCTCCAAATTCTTTACTCATCGACACCTTATCCCAACTAACCCAATTCTCCTTGTTAACATCTGTGTTATGCCCCATTGAAAAAGCATCTACGAATGGTTTCAATTTGTTCGATTACTTGCATAGGAGCTTTACAAATAGACATATGAAAGATCAGGATAGACCTTAAAACAACTTTAACAAGGGTAAGACAACCTCCAATAGACAACGCCTTGATCTTCCACTTTGATAGCCTATCTTTAACCTTATTAATAACCTCCATCCAAGAATCTATACGGTTCATGTTCCCAGCAACTTTCGTTCGTAAATATTTGAATGAGGTTCGAAGGACCATACACTCTAGCCTACTAGCAGCTTGATTGCTTCTATTAGCATCAACATGAATTCCCAAAATCTTGCTTTTACTCATATTAATGTTAAGGCCTGATGCGCGTTTAAAACACTCTAATACACGAGTAAGAGTATCTATGTTTTCTCGCTCTATTTACCCATGAAAATAGCATCATCCGTAAAAAATAAATGAGAAATACTAACGGTGTTACTAAGTTTCAACCCTGAAAACAATCCCATGTCTACCACCCGTTTGAACGATATGTGGAGCGCTTCCATTATAAGAATAAACAAAAATGGAGATAGAGAATCACCTTGTTTAAGCCCTTTAAAGAATTTGAACTCTACCGTAGGACTCCCATTAGAGAGTATGGAACCTTTAGAAGACTTAAGCAGCTATGAATCCAACAACACTATTTATCACCAAAGCCGAATTTGTGGAGCACTTCATCCAAAAAAATCCCACCTTATAGAGTCATAAGCTTTCTCAAAATCAACTTTAAAAACAAGGGCCTGTTTATGCTTGGCCTTACACCATTGCATTACTTCATTAAGTATAAAAGGGCCGTCCATAATTTGACTACCCGGAACAAAAGCGGACTGAACTTCGTTTACAATACTATCTAGAACTGGAACAAGCCGATTAGCCATAATTTTAGTGATAATCTTGTAAAGACTACCAATAAGACATATAGGTCTATAATCCCTTACCATATTTGCATTCGTTATTTTAGGAATTAACGTAATAAAGGAAGAATTACAACTGGAAGAAAACTCACTGTTATTGAAGAAATACTTAACAGCAGCCACCACGTCTTTTTCCAACAACGTCCAAAATTGACGGTAGAAACCGAACGTAAATCCGTCAGGTCCCGGAGCTTTATCTATACCACAATCCCAAACAGCCTTTTTGATTTCATCCGGAAGAACCTCCTCTTCAAGTTGCATCTGTTGCTCCTGAGTGATGGAATTCGGGAACTCCATGTCAAAAGAAAGATGGTGTTCTACAGATTGTGAGAACCGGTCAGTGGAATGCTCCAGAAATTCTTGTTTAACACAACTAGGATCCTCCACCCAAGAGCCATCTTTCAAAACTCCTCTAATACTCATTAATTTCCGTCTTTGATTAATTAAGCCGTGAAAAAATCGAGAGTTTTCATCCCCTTCGACTACCCATTTAATCTTTGCCTTTTCGAGATACGCTTTAGATGGAGTTTAATCTTTTCCAACAACGATGTTTTATTCTTGAGTTATATTGATCGTACATTTCTTTTTTATCTTATAAGCATTGTAACCATAATGGATATCAAATACATTATTAATACAAATGAATTAATTGCATAAATCGTACTTGTCGTTTCTCGAGTTTAACGGATGATGAGATAGCATTTATACATGATCTCATCGTTCTTTTCGGGCTTTAAATGCATAAAATGTCATCAAAATACCATATATATGCTTGTGTTTGTTTACTTGTGTATTTTCGGTATGGATATCATGGAAAAGACAAAATATCACAAGAAACAAGGAAAAACGAACACGAGAAACGAAGCCGTACAATGAACCGGGCCCTAGTTTGTGATTTATCAAAGAAAAACCCTTGAAAACTTGAAGATGTACAAGAATGATCCCTCATTTATGAATAAATGACACTTAATACCCTTGTATATTCATAATTACAAGTTTGGTCCCTTAAGTTTGTCAAAATGACAAAAAGGTCCTTCATCTTTATAGAGTTGGCAAGTTTAGTCCCTCAACAAATCTAAATTTTCAACAATGGTCCCTCATGAAGTCAAAGATCCAAAGAAGACCTTCAAGTTCAAGAAAATTACACATTTAGTCCTTTTTAAATCGATTAAACATCAAAAGGGCCATTTGTGTAATTACGCCAAAGTTGAATAAACCCTAAATTCTGTTTTGAAAAGTATTCGTGGCCAAAGTAGGAAGAATGAAAGTTTTCTAACAAAGGGATCCAAGTTACAAGGCTGAAAAACATGTTTTACATACTTTGCCAAAGTCTGAGGACTACTTTTGCCACACCAAACATTCAAATATCCAAAACGCGCCAAACACTTAACCCTTCCACTAAAAACAGATCAAACAAGTTACTGTTTACCTTTATGAACCCAGAATTTACACCCACTTAAACAAAGGGTAAATCAAAATTACCCATACCCACGCTTGATTGACACACACATAAACTCATCCCACGCTTGAACTCACAATCCCACTCACTCAAGGACTCCACCCAAGGCTGCCCTGCACCTATCATGTGACACCCTCCTCTCCAAGAAATGCCACGTGGCATGATCAACGTCCCACACTCCTTACTTGGCCCCAAAGAAAATATGAACGAATAGGATTCATTTTGACAACTCATCAACAACAAACGCGTCTAGAAGATCAAGGGCATATCTGAGATTTCATAGCTAGGGTTTTCCTTGTATTTTCCATTCTAGAAACGTCTAAGGTAGTCTATAAAAGGAGCCTCAGCCTGTGAGTAGCCCTTTGTTCCAGATTTTAGCTTAAATCTTTGTAATTCCTTTTTATGAAATAAAATTTGGTGTTTTCTGAAAACTGTAATTCCATTTTGTTTTTATAAAAGTTTGGTGTTTGATAAGCTAAGATATGAGTTCCATTTATCTGTTTGTTGGTTTTTGAGAAAATGTTTTATGGATTAAAACTCTTGTTTTCAAAAGTCAGTGTTTCATCATTATTGTTCATCCTTGTGTTTGTTGAATCTTAGCGGGTACAAGGAAGCTGGTGGTTGTTTAGCTAGCACCTAAGCTCACACATCCCAAAGCATGGATGTATGTTTTGGAGGTGCTCATCTTTAAACCCTTTTACTTTTTTGCATATTTTTATGGTTTATGTTGATTCTGAGATTTGGTCTGTGAATATATGTTTTTGTGGTTGGATCTTGTGTTTTGGACGTTGTTTGTTAATATTCAGTTGATTTGTACTTGATTTGTGGGTTAAATCTAGAGGTGGCAAATTTTGACCCATGGTTAATTTTTGGGTCAACTTGGTTAAATTAGAAAAAGAAAGGGGTCTAGTTGGGTTTCCCTTAATATCCTAGATGGGTCTAGATGGGTCAAACAAACTCCTTCTTAAAATTATAGATGGGTCTACTTGGGTCTCCTCATATGTCACATGGGTCTAGATGGGTATCCCTTTATATTACTAATGGGTAAAGATGGGTCACCCAATAGGTTTTAGTAATATCAAAATTGTTTTTTTTCCATTTTTTTCACAAGCTTGTCAAATTTTCACAAACTTGTTAATTTTTTTACGTCTTCACCGTATTTTTACGCTTTCATCATAAATTATACGTTTTGGTCAGAAATTTTACGTTTTCATCAAAAATTCTACGTTTTCGTCAGTACATTTATGTTTTCGTCAGGAATTTTACGTTTTCATCAGAAATTTTACGTTTTCATCAGTAAATTTACGTTTTTGTCAGAAATATAACGTTTTCGTCAGAAATTTTACGTTTTCGTCATAAATTTTACGTTTTCGTCAGAAATTTTACGTTTCCGTCAGAAATTTAACGTTTTCCTCAGAAATTTTACGTTTTCGTCAGTATTTTTACGTTTTCGTCAGAAATTTTACGTAAATTTCCTCAGCAATTTTACGTTTTCGTCAGTAAATTTACGTTTTCGTCAAAAAAATTACGTTTTCGTCAGAAGTTTTACGTTTTCCTCAGAAATTTTACGTTTTCGTCAGTAAATTTACGTTTTCGTCAGTAAATTTACGTTTTCGTCAGAAATTTTACGTTTTCGTCAGTACATTTACGTTTTTGTCAAAAAATTTACGTTTTTGTCTGAAATTTAATGTTTTCGTCAGAATTTTACGTTTTCGTCAGAAATTTTACGTTTTCGTCAGAAATTTTACGTTTTCGCCTGAAATTTTACGTTTTCGATAGAAATTTTACGTTTTCGTCAGTAAATTTACGTTTCGTCAGAAATTTTACGTTTCGTCAGAAGTTTTACGTTTTCGTCGGTAAATTTATGTTTTCGTCAGAAATTTTACGTTTTCATCAAAAAAATTACGTTTTCGTCAGAAGGTTTATGTTTTCCTCAGAAATTTTACCCTTTCCTCAGAAATTTTACGTTTTCTTCAGTAATTTTACGTTTTCGTCAGAAATTTTATGTTTTCATCAGAAATTTTACGTTTTCGTTAGTAAATTTACGTTTTTGTTAGAAGTTTTACGTTTTCGTCAGTAAATTTTACGTTTTTGTCAGTAAATTTACGTTTTCGTCAGAAATTTTACGTTTTTTCTGGAATTTTACGTTTTCGTCTATAAATTTACGTTTTCGTCAGTAAATTTACGTTTCGTCATAAGTTCTAATTACGTAAAAATACGGATGAAAACGTAAAAGTTCTGACGAAAACGTAAATTTATAGACGAATACGTAAAATTTCAGACGAAAACGTAAATTTACTGACGAAAACGTAAAACTTCTGACGAAAACGTAAAATTTCTGACGAAAACGTAAAATTTCTGAAGAAAACGTAAATTTTTGAAAAAAACATAAAATTTTTAACGAAGACGTAAAATTTCTGATGTAAACGTAAAACTCCTGACGAAAACGTAAAATTGCTGACGAGAACGTAAAATTTCTGACGAAAACGTAAAATTTCTGACGAAAACGTAAAATTTCTGACGAAAACGTAAGTTTACTGACGAAAACGTAAAATTTTTGAGGAAAACGTAATTTTTTGATGAGAACGTAAAATTTCTGACGAAAACGTAAAATTTCTGACAAAAACGTAAAATTCCTGACGAAAACTTAAAATTCCTGACGAAAACGTAAAGTTTCTGACGAAATCGTAAAATTTCTGAAGAAAACGTAAAATTTATGACAAAAACGTAAGTTTACTGACGAAAACGTAAAATTTCTGAGGAAAACGTAATTTTTTTGATGAAAACATAAAATTTCTGACGAAAACATAAAATTCCTGACGAAAACGTAAAATTTCTGACGAAAACGTATAATTTATGACGAAAACGTAAGTTTACTGACGAAAACGTAAGTTTACAGACGAAAACGTAAAATTTCTGATGAAAACGTAATTTTTTTGATGAAAACGTAAAATTTCTGACGAAAACGTAAAAGTTCTGATGAAAACATAATTTTTTTGATGAAAACGTAAAATTTCTGACGAAAACGTAAAATTTCTGACGAAAACGTAAAATTCCTGACGAAAACATAAAATTTCTGACGAAAACGTAAAGTTTCTGACGAAATCGTAAAATTTCTGACGAAAACGTAAATTTTTTGACGAAAACGTAAAATTCTGACGAAAACGTAAAATTTCTGAAGAAAACGTAAAATTTCTGACAAAACGTAAATTTACTGACGAAAACGTAAAATTTCTGACAAAAACGTAATTTTACGGATGAAAACGTAAATTTACTGACGAAAACGTAAAATTCTGATGAAAACGTAAAACTTCTGACGAACACGTAATTTTTTGATCAAAACGTAAAATTTCTGATGAAAACGTAAAAATACGGATGAAAACATAAAATTTTTGACGAAAACGTAAATTTACTGACGAAAACGTAAATTTACTGACGAAAATGTAAATTTACTGAGGAAAATGTAAAGTTATTAACAAAACGTCAAAAAGTAAAAGGCTAACCTCCTAAAAACCCATTTAAAACAAAAAAACCCATTTAAACCAAAAAAAACCCAAAAAACCTAAACTTTTCCCAAAGACCCATTTACACCCAAACCCATCTAAACCCAAACCCATCTAGACCCAACCCATCTAAACCCAACCTCCTAAAAGACCCATCTAAACCCATACCCATCTAAACCCAAACCCATCTAAGACCCATGACCCAACCCAGCCCAACCAACCATTTTGCCACCTCTAGTTAAATCTGACTAATCCTTTAAAAAATTGTTTAATCAGTGATTAAAGAGGTGTTTGGGTTAACTACATAAGCTAAGTTTGGGTTGATTTGAGTAGTTGCTGGTTTGTGCTGTGTGTTTGTTCTTGTTCTATTTGTACTTATAAGTGTTTATCTGCAAGTTTTGAGGTTCTAATCACCTAAATCCATAAAGAGGCCATAAAATCTGTTACTTGTTGTTTTTGACTAAAAGTTTGGGAACACATAGATCTAAGGGAAGACTAGGGTTAACAAGTGCTAAATATTAGTTAATACAACCAGGTTAAGAGATTTAGGGTTTTGAAATTGGATATGTGGTCATTTAGATCAACAAAAGGGTTGGGTATCACCTTTGTTCATCAGTAATCTGTTTAAGCTTTGATCCGTCTCTAATCTTTGAATCAGTGTTTAAAACAAGTTTATTTGTGCTTATTGGAGTTTATTATAGCTTGTGTATGCATATGGTTCATTTTTGTTGGCTTATTCATGCTTAAACTGCTTATTTCTTCATAATCTGCTTATTTGCATATGTGTATGGTATCTGGTGACTGTTTGCTTATTCTGTATCATTTGGCTGGATAAATTTGTGATTTCTTGACTCCTTACAACCCACTAGTTTTAAGGGTTACCTAGTTATCCATTGAATCCAAGTAGAACTCTCAGAAATCCAAGGTCAAATAGTCAAAGCAATGGGAACTCCTTTCCCCTGCTGCTAGTGTTATTTTTGGTTTTGCTTATCAATAAGCTGTTCTAGCTTATTTTAACCTGAAACAACTTCAAATTGGTAATAGGTGCTCATCATTTGACCCATTTGTTCATTCTGGAGCATTTGGGTGGTTGACTTTAAGCTTTGACTAGAAAACCAACTCCATTGACTTTTACATAAGTGCTTATCAGCTTATCCTGCTTATTTGGCTTAGCTTATTGAACTTTTCTTGATTGATTTGGCTTATTTTAGTCATTTAGAGTCTTTTGCAAGTTGAATCAAGGTCTGAGGTGGTCTAGAACTCTAAGTCGACTATTTTGTCTTTTAGTGGATTTTTACTTTGCTTATTTCTAGCTTATTGGTTGTGCTTTATGAAAATCTCTTTTCACAGATCTCTTAGGCATCTCAAAAAAAGGTTGTGTTTTAAATTAGAGCTTATGGCATTGGCTTATAGCTTAATGGGCCAAAAAGCCCATTAAGAATAAGTTGTTGTACATTTAAGCTGTGATAAGCTTACATTCAGCTTTTGGGCCTTCAGACTTTTGTGTTTAGAATTAAATTTTAAGCTAGACTGGTGACTTTCAGCTTATTTGGTTGAGTTTGAACTTTTTGGGCCAAAAAGTCCATTTCACTTGGACTGTTTTTGTTTTTACCCCATTTGGGGGCCCAATAGGGGTATTTTGGTAATTTCACTTTCATTTTCTGTTTATTTAGGTTAAAATAAACTAGTTTGCAAGTTTTTATAAATTTTTATAATTTTTGGATTTTTAATATTATTTTATTGTAAAATTTCATTTTTAATATTTTTGCAACTTTTACATTTTTCTTAGGTTAAATACATTAAGTTAGGATTTTTAAAACTCTTAGGTTAATTTCTCATCATTTTATTAATTTTTAGATTTATTTTAATATTTTAATAGTTTTTAATCATTTAAAAATAGTTTTCCTTAGTTTAAAATTTCATAAAAAAAGTTTTTGGTCTTTTTAAGTCATTTTAGAGGTTTACAAAGTGAAAAAACTTTATTTGGGCTTTTTATTAATTATTTGGATTTTTAGGGCTTTAATTATCATTTAAAAATTAATATTTAATTAATTAAAAGGTTTGAAAAAGTTTTGATCATTTGTAAACTCTTAGTTTATTTTTATTGTTTTTTGGGAATTTTTAGAGTTAATTTTTATTTTGTCAGGTTTTACGTTTTTTCGTTTAGTCGTCGTAGTATAATTTTAACGTATCTGTCACTCTCTTTTCTCATCGTTTCTTTCTCTCAATATTAATCCAAAATCATTACGAATTATTCACACACATATACCTCCTTGGGAAAAGAACTTTCACCTTTGGGTCATTAGTGCTTGATTTTCCTAAATCATCACTAAATACTTACGCTAGTTACGCACTTTTGATTTTTCCTAAAGTCAAAGGTGTGGTAAAACACTACAACCATTTTTGGCGCCGCTGCTGGGGAGGTGTGTCGTGATTAATTTGTTCATTTTGTTTTTAACATCTAACCATAAATAGTATTTGTATTAGTAGAACTCTACTAATACGTATTATCAGTTTTTTTCGTTTTTCTTGTGAAATATTATTACTATATTGTATAAGTATCACAAAATTCAAAATATCTCCAAAAGTGTGAAAACACAACCTTGATTCGGGATTTCATCACTCGATCATTGTATTCGAATCTCAAACAAAAAGAAAAAGGCAAAAGTAGATAAATACTTTCGTGAAGCTCGATTTTGAAAAATACAAACTATAAGGTGGGTATAAGGCGGGTGTTATAAAATACACCCTAAAGAAAAAGGCTCTTAAGTGCTTCGCGCCGCCTCGTTTCTCCGCTTGCTTGTGATTATTTGAGATTGAAGGCTAATCGAGGGTTTTGCCGCCCAAAGTATTATTACGTATCATATATATTTTCTTGGTTTCTTTGTGATTAAACCCTCTTGAACAATTTGGTTTTCGCCAAAGTTCTAAAGTCAATCGAAGGCGTTCACTCCACGTGATCGTTTTCATTCTTTTGAGGCTTCTTTAATCAAGAGTTTGATTCGAGGAGAGATCTGGTAGATTGTTGTCTACGAATACACACAAAATCCAAAAAAAATTAAAAACAATCAAAAACACAAAAAATTGAAAATTCACAAAACACCCAAAAGAATCTTCTTTGCTCACCTCTACATTCTACGTCACGTTTATGCAAACTCGTAATCAATCAAAACGAGCTCGCAAACGTTGTCAAAACCAAGGCAATTTGATTGAAGAAGAAACTCCAATTGTCGAACCCGTTGTAGAACCAATAGTCGCCATGGCTAATCGTACTATGATGGAGTTGTTTCAAGCACCCATCGAGGGTTTTGGAGAAGCTATTGTGATTCCCGCCATCCTTGCGGAGAACTTCGAGATTAAGACGGGTTTAATGTGGATGTTACAAGCAAACAAGTTTCTAGATCATGAGAAAGACAACCCGCATTATCACATAAGGAATTTCAATCGTCTCACCGCAACAAGCAAGTTTAAGGATGTTCCACATGACGCCATTAAGATGATGTTGTTTCCATACTCGTTGGATGGACCCGCAAAAATTTGGCTCGAGAAAGAACCGCCAAATTCGATTTTGACATGGGGTGATCTTGTTTTCTAAGTTTGTGAACTAATTTTTTCCACCATCTAAAACAACACATTTGAAAAATGATATTTCAAGGTTTACACAACGTAATAATGAAAGTTTTTCAAAGGCATGGGAACGATTTAAAAAAATGTTACATGAATGTCCACACCATGATTTTTCGGAATTGCATCAAATTGATACTTTTTACAATGGGCATAATGATCATAAACGAGATTATTTGAATGCCGTCGCGGGTGGTAATTTTTTGTGCAAAACGATCGATGAGGCTTTAAAGATCATCGAGAATATATCTAAGGTTTATAACCCTCGTAACATATTGAGTGTTGCCAATATTGGTTCATCGTCATCGTCATCGTCTCGTAACATGAATGCATTACATGATGAAGCTAATGAGGAAAATCGGTTTTTCGATAGATTTTCGACGCATATGATACATTGGAAAGCACAAGATGCTTTGAATTCCGCATCAGTTAAAGCGGTTGAAAAGAGTTGTTTATCTTGTGGTGAAGCTCATGATCTTTCCGAGTGCATTACCGCCGGTGGTAACACTTCGAGTGCTTATGTAGCAACGGGAACTTACAACCAAAACAGCCAAGGTTCCCGCCCAAATCAAGCTCCACAAAATCAAAATGCTAACAACTATTGAAACAACAATCAAAATGGTGGTTATCAAGGAAATTCACGTAACTATAACAAAGGGAATTACCAAAGTGGGAATGGGCAAGTTCAAAATCAAAACCAAAACCGTGATTTTCAAAACACTACACAAGGTTTTCAGAATGGTCACACTAAAAATCTTAATGGAGTATTTTTGTATTATGCAAAAGCAAACGATGTTAAATTTGATAACATGCAACGTGAGATGATTAGCTTAAGATCCGAGTTGAAAAACGAGCTTAAAAACGAACTTGCTAATGAATTGAAAACTCATGCTAATAAAATGGAAAGAAATGTTCAACATCTTCAACAAAATCAACAAAGGATGGAACAAGGTCAACATGAGATTAAGCAAGAGTAGTTAAAAGCGGATTTAAGGCAATCAAAATTTGAAGATCGAATGGCAAAAATGTTTGAAGCAATCATGTGTAAACCCTCTTCCTCGGATGGTCTTCCTAATGATACCATTTCAAACCCGAGGGGAGAAATGAAGGTTATTACTACTCGTAGTGGTAAAACTTTCAAGAAACCAAACTCTCGTCCTAGTACTTCTACGGAGAAGGAAATCGAGAAAGAGCCCGAGGTGATGGTCGAAAAGGAGCATATCACAAGCCCACGAAGTACCGCTCATACCACACCTACGGTTGAACCAATACCCATTATGGAACCCGATATTCCAAGGCCGTTGCCGACGCCCCAACCCACACCACCCTAACCTTACCCATCAAGACGAAACAAGAAAAATGCACAAGAACGGAATAATTATCAATTCGAGCTTTTTATGAAAATGTTTCGTGATTTGCATTTTAATATAAGTTTTGCCGACGCTTTAATCATGATGCCTCGATTTGCCACAAACTTCAAAAGTATGTTGAATAACAAATAGAAGTTACAACAATCGTCTAGTTGTTCATCGGTTTTTCTTAGCCGCATACCCCAAAAAGTTGGTGATCCCGGTAAATTTTTGATTCCGTGTGCAATTCAAGATATGGAGGAATGTTATGCCTTGGCCGATCTTGGTGCTAGTATTAATTTGATGCCTCTTGAGATATTTAAATCGCTATCACTTCCGGCTCTTACTCCTTCAAACATGTCTATCGAGATGGTTGATCATTCTACGATTTTAGCATGTGGAGTAGCCAAGGACGTTTTCGTAAAAGTTGGAAAGTTTTACTATCCCGTGGACTTTATCGTTGTAGACATTCCTACGGATCCTAAAGTTCCTCTCATTTTGGGTCGTTCATTTTTGGATACATCGAGAGCACTTATTGATGTTCATGCTAGAAAAATCACCCTACGTTTCAATGAGGAAGAACTTGTCATCAATGCAACACAAAACTCCAAGCTTTCTCATGTCTATTCTATTGCAACTTTAAACCATGGTGATTCAACCAACGTCGTTTGCAAGGAATTTTCACCAAGAGTTTTAGGAATTGTCAATAAAAACGATTTACCATTTCCTCCGCCGGTGGAGGTTATGAGTGTTAAACCTACAAACAAGGAACCGTCAATACTTGAATTGAAAAATCTTTCGCCTCACCTCGAATATTCATTCTTGAAAAGTGTTGATAAGTTGCCGGTTCTTACGGAAGATCTTTCGGATGACGAATATGTTGACCCCGATGGGGAGGTTTTCTATATTGATAAACGTTTTGAGAACCTACCGCCACCAAAACGCAACTTAAATGTGAGAATTTTTAGTGTGCCTAACATCGTTTTAGAAACACCAAATGTTTTCGACGTAATCAAAACGGGTTTTCATAAGGAGAGTTTAAAAGATAAAAAAGGAAAAGATTTTGAATGTGATTTAAAAGATTTTTCTACAAATCTAACTCCGTCATCACCACGTGTTTTGAGTACTACAAGCTCGTCTACTCCTTTTGACGATGCTTTGTGTGGTTTTAGTGTAGGGGAAACCCCTTATGTTCCCTTCCCTTTCTCCATCGAGGATGAGATATTCGATTCCGGAATTGCTTATAAAGGGAAATCTCAGTCTTCCACCGATGCAATAAATGGAAAATCTTTCTATTTGATTGGTGCGAGTCTACCTCGAGTAGCTCAAAAGTTTGTCTTACCAATTGTCCCACCCTTCTACTTCTCATCTCTTTTCTTCAAACCCTTCGAGTTTTTGGCACATATTGAAGTGGCATTGGTTTGTTTATCCAATGAAAACGAAGACGCCATCTTCGATCCCGGTATTTTGCTTCATCAAAGGACTTATTCCTTAATATCGGTTGCTTTTAGGGGATTGTTTATCATGTAATCCCCACTAAAATTAACCATACCAAGATTTTCCCTAAATGTTCACATTTGAGGGGATCGAGTCGAGCTCATGACTCGGTAATAAAAAACGAGGTGCCTCGTGGGGGAGATCCCATGCTTATGCATTGTACATATTATTCCTTTCTAATGTAGTTAATGAGAGGGGATTTGTGCCATTCCAACTCGGTGTCTCGTGGTTGTTTGTGAATGTGTTATCTAGATCATCATCATCGCCACGATTGAAGACTCTCGTGTTTGTTTACGTGAGCCTCGATCGTTTGCTTGAAGAGTTTTTCACGAATCCATGACATATCCTTTATTGTCCTAACAATTATCTTTTAGCATAATTCATAACGGCTTTAGATATATTGTTGATCACCCTTTCCATGCTAGATCCTAGGCATTCGACTCTTCGTCTCTAATATGGGGGTGCTCCACCTTTAGACTCGAAACATTGAGGACAATATTTAATTTTAGTATGGGGGGTGAATAGATACTTGCTTTGCTACACCCTCACGTTTTCCAACATTCAACGTTTTGTTTTGTTTTGTTGCTAATAAGGCTAAAAATGACCAAATTTTAAAAATTTTCTTAGTTTTCATAAGTGTTTTTAAGACACGAATGTATATTTTCCAATGGGCAGAATAAGAGTTAATTTTTGACTTGATGGGCATTTGGAGCCCTTTACATTCCTTAACCCGCTCGAATCAAGTTTTGCTAGACTTTTATATAGGGAACTTTAAAACGCGAAAGTCTTAGCTCATACGGGTTAAGAACAAGAACTTTTCGCAAGTTCCTATAATTGATCCTAGAAAGTCACTTATCAAGGGAACTTTAAAATGCATTCTCTAAACTTGAAAAAGTCTAAGAAAGTGCAAGATCGTATAGGTGGCTTGAAAACCCAAAACTTCGATTTGATATAGTCTTAATGAAATCTAATCCACATTTGGCTTAATTTTGCCTTGCATGACTAAGTATTTACGAGTCTCTTTAATTAGAGGTCTTTAAATAGTGAAGAACGAGAAGTGATAGAGTTAGACAAGTGATCATGCTAAACGTAGAACAAGAAAATGTTCTTTCAAAAACTCATATGTTTTTAATTGTGGCTTTTTCTCCCATAAGATCAATGCATTAGGATTAAAATAATTGCAATAAGTAAGGTCGTACGATTTGAAAGGTTACTTAGCTTCTAACACAAGATCGTTAAAAAGTTGCTCGGGTTTGAATAGTGTTCATAGCCAAGGCATAACTTATTGAAGCGGGATGCGAAGATTGGTGAAGATCCAAAAAGGCCCTAACAAGGCATGAGAAGCTCTATTTTGTTGCTAAAGATCCAAGATGATGTGAAGTATCATTATTCCAAAATCAATATGAAGGAATGAGACACACGACGAAAAGCAATTACTCCCCTAAAGATCATGGAGAAAGTCTATCCAAAAAGACCCTAATAAGGTATGAGGATAAATATATCCAAGTCCTAAAAGGAGGCGGATCGTTGTAAATCAAAATCCAAAATAAAGATTGAAGAAAAATGATGAAGTCGTGGTCCAAGTATGAAGAATCTCTCAAAAACGTCAAGTGAAGAAATTCCAAAATATGAAGAGAAGACCATAATTTCAAGAACGTCTTCCGAAGATTCAAAGTATGAAGTACATGCCAAATATCGGTCCGAGAAAGGTCTTAAATCGTGAAACGAGTTATGCCAAGATATGAACTTAAGGAGATACACGAGAAGCCATTTTAAAAGATTTTATCCTTCAGCTAACTATCGATTAAATCGTGCTACTTTATTTTCGGACTAATAAATACTCAACTAAGTCAATATGAATCACTTGTGATCCATGATAAATAGTAAAAAATTCTATAAACCTTTTCTTTTTATTATAACTAGGATTGCGGGGAGAAAAAGTATTACACAATTTGGACGTATGAGTAGTGTTAGCATTGTGACTTGTACCAACAATGATCTCGTTGTTGAACTTAGCATGGAATGTATGACAATCAAGGATGATGAACTTTACTCTATGAGACATTCACTAGTTTCTATTCATTCACCCTAAAAGTCACTTTCGTGATGTAAATCATACATTATGTCTTTTACACATCTTCTTAGTATTATAGCAAGTTTTACTCTTCAATAAAGGATAATAAAATTGAATTTTGGAGATGCTTAGATACTCTATTCTAGCATTACGTGAGGGCACGACAATAGTTTAGTATGGGGGAGTGATGAGATGGCATTTATACATGATCTCGTCGTTCTTTTCGGGCTTTAAATGCATAAAATGTCATCAAAATACCATATATATGCTTGTGTTTATTTACTTGTGTATTTTAGGTATGGACATCGTGAAAAAGATAAAAGATCACAAGAAACAAGGAAAAACGAACACGTAAAACAAAGCCGCACAATGAACCGGGCCCTAGTTTGTGATTTATCAAAGAAAAACCCTTGAAGGCTTAAAGATGTACAAGAATGATCCCTCATTTATGAAGAAATGACACTTAATACCCTTGTATATTCATAATTACAAGTTTGGTCCCTTAAGTTTGTCAAAATGACAAAAAGGTCCTTCATCTTTGAAGAGTTGGCAAGTTTAGTCCCTCAACAAAACTAAATTATCAACAATGGTCTCTCATGAAGTCAAAGATCCAAATAAGACCTTCAAGTTCAAGAAAATTACACATTTAGTCCTTTTTAAATGGATTAAACATCAAAAGGGCCATTTGTGTAATTACGCCAAAGTTGAATAAACCATAAATTCTGTTTTGAAAAGTATTCGTGGCCAAACTAGGAAGAATGAAAGTTTTCTGACAAAGGGATCCAAGTTACAAGGCTAAAAAAAACATGTTTTACACACTTTGCCAAAGTTTGAGGACTACTTTTGCCACACCAAACATTCAAATATCCAAAACGCGCCAAACACTTAACCCTTCCACTAAAAACGGATCAAACAAGTTACTGTTTACCTTTATGAACCCAAAAGTTACTCCCACTTAAACAAAGGGTAAATCAAAATTACCCATACCCACGCTTGATTGACACACACATAAACTCATCCCACGCTTGAACTCACAATCCCACTCACTCAAGGAACCACCCAAGGCTACCATGCACCTATCATGTGACACTCTCTTCTCCAAGCAATGCCACGTGGCATGATCAACGTCCCACATTCCTTACTTGGCACCAAAGCAAATATGAATGAATAGGATTCCTTTTGACAACTCATCAACAACAAACGCGTCTAGAAGATCAAGGGCATATCTGAGATTTCATAGCTAGGGTTTTCCTTGTATTTTCTATTCTAGAAACGTCTAAGGTAGTCTATAAAAGGAGCCTCAGCCTGTGAGTAGCCCTTTGTTCCTGATTTTAGCTTAAATCTTTGTAATTCCTTTTTATGAAATAAAAGTTGGTGTTTTTTGGAAATTGTAATTCCTTTTTGTTTTTATAAAAGTTTGGTGTTTGATAAGCTAAGATATGAGTTCCATTTATCTATTTGTTGGTTTTTGAGGAAAGGTTTTATGGATTAAAACTCTTGTTTTCAAATATCAGTGTTTCATCATTATTTTTCATCCTTGTGTTTGTTGAATCTTAGCAGGTACAAGGAAGTTGGTGCTTGTTTAGCTAGCACCTAAGCTCACACATCCCAAAGCATGGATGTATGTTTTGGAGGTGCTCATCTTTAAACCCTTTTACATTTTTGCATATTTTTATGGTTTATGTTGATTCTGAGATTTGGTTTATGAATCTGTGTTTTTGTGGTTGGATCTTGTGTTTTGGAGGTTGTTTGTTAATATTTAGTTGATTTGAACTTTATTTGTGGGTGAAATCTGACTAATCCTTTGAAAAATTGTTTAATCAATGATTAAAGGGGTGTTTGGGTTAACTGCATAAGCTAAGTTTGGGTTGATTTGAGTAGTTGCTGGTTTGTACAGTGTGTTTGTTCTTGTTTTATTTGTGCTTATAAGTGTTTATCTGCAAGTTTTGAGGTTCTAATCACCTAAATCCATAAAAAGGCCATAAAATCTGTTATACTTGTTGTTTTTGACTAAAATTTTGAGGACACCTAGATCTAAGGGTAGACTAGGGTTAACAAGTGCTAAATATTAGTTAATACAACCAGGGTAAGATATTTAGGGTGTTGAAATTGGTTCTGTGGTCACTTAGATCGGCAAAAGGGTTTTAGGTATCACCTTTGTTCATCAGTAATCTGTTTAAGCTTTGATCTGTCTCTAATCTTTGAATCAGTGTTTAAAACAAGTTTATTTGTGTTTATTGGAGTTTATAATAGCTTTTGTATGCATATGGTTCATTTTGGTTGGCTTATTCATGCTTAAACTGCTTATTTCTTCATAATCTGGTTATTTGCATATCTGTATGGTATCTGGTGACTGTTTGCTTATTCTGTATCATTTGGTTGGATAAATTTGTGATTTCTTGCTTGATATTGACTCCTTACAACCCACTGGTTTTAAGGGTTCCCTTGTTATACATTGAATCCAAGTAGAACTCTCAGAAATCCAAGGTCAAATAGTCAAAGCAATGGGAACTCCTTTCCCTTGCTGCTAGCCACTGCTAGTGTTATTTTTGGTTTTGCTTATCAATAAGTTGTTCTAGCTTATTTTAACCTGCAACAACTTCAAATTGGTAATAAGTGCTCATCATTTGACCCATTTGTTCATTCTGGAGCATTTGGGTGGTTGACTTTAAGCTTTGACTAGAAAACCAACTCCATTGACTTTTACATAAGTGCTTATCAGCTTATTCTGCTTATTTGGCTTAGCTTATTGAACTTTTCTTGATTGATTTGGCTTATTTAAGTCATTTAGAGTCTTTTGCGAGTTGAATCAAGGTCTGAGGTGGTCTAGAACTCTAAGTCGACTATTTTGTCTTTTAGTGGATTTTTACTTTGCTTATTTCTGGCTTATTGGTTGTGCTTTTTGAAAATATCTTTTCACAGATCTTTTAGACATCTCAAAAGAAGGTTGTGTGTTAAATTAGAGCTTATGGCATTGGCTTATAGCTTAATGGGCCAAAAAGCCCATTAAGAATAAGCTGTTGTACATTTAAGCTGTGGTAAGCTCACATTCAGCTTTTGGGCCTTCAGAATTTTGTGTTTAGAATTGAATTTTAAGCTAGACTGGTGATTTTTAGCTTATTTGGTTGAGTTTGTACTTTTTGGGCCAAAAAGCCCATTTCACTTGGACTGTTTTTGTTTTTAGCCCATTTGGGGGCCCAATAGGGGTATTTTGGTAATCTCACTTTTATTTTCTGTTTATTTAGGTTAAAATAAACTAGTTTGCAAGTTTTTAGAAATTTTTATAATTTTTGGATTTTTAATATTATTTTAATATTATTTTATTATTAAATTTCATTTTTAATATTTTTGCAACTTTTACATTTTTCTTAGGTCAAATACATTAAGTTAGGATTTTTAAAACTCTTAGGTTAATTTTCTCATCATTTTATTAATTTTTATAATTATTTTAATATTTTAATAGTTTTTAATCATTTAAAAATAGTTTTCCATAGTTTAAAATTTCATAAAAATATCTTTTGGTCTTTTTAAGTCATTTTAGAGGTTTACAAAGTAAAAAATCTTTGTTTGGGCTTTTTATTAATTATTTGGATTTCTAGGCCTTTAATTAGCATTTAAAAATTAATATTTAATTAATTAAAAGGTTTGAAAAAGTTTTGATCATTTGTAAACTCTTAGTTTATTTTTATTGATTTTTGGTAATTTTTTTGGGAATTTTTAGAGTTAATTTTTATTTTGTCACTTTTTACGGTTTTTCGTTTAGTCGTCGTAGTATAATTTTAACGTATTTGTCACTCTCTTTTCTCATCTTTTCTTTCTCTCAATATTAATCCAAAATCATTACGAATTATTCACACACATATACCTCCTTGGTAAACAAACTTTCACCTTTGGGTCATTAGTGCTTGATTTTCCTAAATCATCACTTAATATTTACGCTATATACACTCTTTTGATTTTTCCTAAAGTCAAAGGTGTGGTAAAACACTACAACCATTTTTTTGTTGCTCCAAAGAAAATTTAACGGATCACTTTTTCTCTCTGTGGTTTTGACTCGTAACATGTTTGGTCCCTTTACCTCTAGTTCCGTCAGGGACTAAACTCGATATGAAACTAGTGTCAATGGACTAAAACCGATACGAACTTAGTGGTCAAAGGACCAAACCATATACGAGTCAAAAACCATAAGAAGAAGCAGAAGCGGAGTTATAAATTTGTGTTAAGGGCGCTCAAATTTCTTTTAGCCTATTGTAGCGGATGGAGCCAAAGATTCATACAAACTATAGTAAAATGAATTAAAAACGACCAATTCAAACATATACGTGTAAATTGAGATTATGCATGTTGCAAAAAGTTGTTTCTTCGAAAAGACTAAAAGAACCAAGCTTACAACGTCAAAACTCTATCAAATTTGTATTATAAGACCACTTTTACTATTTTCCAGGATAAATATGAGAAACTGGTATTCATCAACATATGGTGCCATTAATAATAAATTTCTTATTATGGGCTAAAATTGTTAGCACTATAAACGTATTTATACAAGTTTGAAAGTATAACTAAACAATTGAGACATAAGTGTAAATATATGGTGTGAATTGCAAATGATAGATACTTATCTTCTTCTTCATCATAAAATCCCAACCTCTGTTTTCACAACATTGTTACAATCACTCAAAATCACGCAATTTTCGTTCTATATTTTTTTAATCAAATTGGCTTATGCTTTAGAGCACATACTTCTCAATTTTGGGCCAAAACCTGAATTAAATTAGTACTAACATAAAAAATTATGATGCTCTTATAAATTTGGAGGCTATAGAGGTTGAGTACCCCACATACGCTTGAATCAACCCTTCTAGTTCGACCAGTTAGGGGGAGGCGAGCACCCTTTAGCCCCTCTACTGGTTGCGCCCTGGAAAGAAGATCCGTTAAATTTTCATCGGAGAGACGAAATCCATTAAACCCGACAAACCACAAGAACGCTTTATGCAATTAACTCAATACAAATTCAAAAACTAGCGTTTAACCTAATACAACAACCCCTCGCAGTTAGAGCGTAGGAACGTCTAACACTCAAACTGGAGCGAAACTCATCAAATAAAAAATCCTTGGTAAAGATGTTGATATTTCGATACCATGAAGGAACATAAAAAACGCAAACTATCCACCAGCAACCTGATTACGAACAAAGTAAAAGTTAATCTTAATAAGCTTTTTACGCTAGTGCTACACGAGATTAGAAGACAAATAAACAACACTGACATTATCACAAATAAACAGTAGTAGCCGAGAGTAACAACCTCACATAGAAGATTCCATAACCATGAAGTATATTTAGGGGTGTCAATAATTTCGAACCGGCGCGAGTATATTCGGGTCGGTTTACTCGGGTTTGTAACACCCCAAAAATAGCCAACAGAAGCAGTAAAGCTTGGGGGTTGTTACGTCATAATACCAAAGTTAAAGGTACAAGAGAACGACTCTAAATAAGACGTTTTATAAAAATACCTCATTGAATTAATTAAAAACATTAAAGTTTACAGAGATCCCAGTTCAAAAGATAATACAGCGGAATAATAAAGTTTAAAGAGGTCAACGAGATAATAGTTTAAAAGCATATGTAATATATATCCGAAGATAGCTATGAAATGCATGCGGACTCCAAGTACTTCAAATAGCAATCAAGCAATCACCATCAAATATCTAAGGTAAATGCTAAAGGGTAACATAAAATTGGTGAGAATATAGGTTTCAATTCAAAATCATGGCAAGATGGACCGCCAAAGTTCAGTTCAAGTACACATGCAACTATGAGAGATATAATACCAAGTGTAGGATAAATCAGGTGTTCACAGTATTTATGATAACTAAGCTCATTGTTAGTGTAAACATTACGATGTGTAATCGATATAATCTCTATATGTTTTAGTGACGACAAACATATAAGTCGCTATACAATATATAAAATGTGTAAGGTACTTATAATCACGTATGCATCCATAAATATACTTCTCTCAACATCTCCAAGCTCGTATTCATCAGGAATCACTTAAGGTATGAATAAATAAGTCATTAACTTAATCAAGTGATCAAGGATTATTTATTTTCTTAAAACTCACTTTTAAATAAAGTGACAAAAGTATTTTTGAAATAAATTTATTTTTTAAGAAAATGTTTTAATGGAAATGAAAAAGCTTATAGGATATTCCTAGGATATTCCTTAGGATATTTCATAGGATATACCTTAGGATATTCCTCAAAATGTGTTAACCTCACCAGATAAGCTTTCCCCGCTACAAGACAAAAAGGAGCAGAGTCTTGAGCATGAGGTTCCTTATAGGTACCCGCGGTTCCTTATATATATGGAACTACAATGACATTTAAGGAACCGCGGGCAGATATAGCCGTTATACCCTTGTCTTATAAATATTGGATCATTTCTAGCTTTTCATCTAACCCTTTTTGCACATTCTCTATCACCTTTCACGCTTCTTAATCCTTGATTATTTGTTTGATTAATCTTTGTTTAAGATGTGATTCTTTCCTTAATCCTATCATCCTATAAAGTGTAAAGAGAAGAACACTTTCAATACTATGAAGTGTTAGGGTCGTAACATGATAAAATATCTCTCTCTAAAGATCAAGTCACGATTATATTTTACTACGATGTAAATCATAAAGATACAAGTAGTGTGTATACATAGACTTGATGTATGTGTAGTAGATCCAAGTGGTAGGTACACTTGGATGCATTGTAAGGGTAGTAGATCCAAGTGATAGGTATCTTTAGATTAGGTGTTAGTAGTATAGATCCAAGTAGTGTGTATACTTTAGTATAGTGTTAGTGTCCTAAATCTAAGTGGTGTGTATACTTGGATGTAGATTAGATGGTTTTTGTGTTTAGACCATAAAACAAAAGGTTTGTTATATTGGGCCACAAAACATAACTAGTGGAGTGATGGGTGTAGATTGGTTTTATAAGAACTCGTAATTTGCGGGTATTAAATTATTCTTTTATTCGTACTTCTCGATTTTACAATGTTTTACTTGTTCCTCTTTACTTTTTCATACGTAAATCCTGAGATCTCTAGAATTTTGATTAAAATATATTTTAATTATTTTTCTGATCATTGATAATATTTTATTCGGAACAATATTTATTACTTGACTTTTAATTGTCATGTTCATTCTATGAATAATATGAAAGTCTTGACTAACCGGCAAGGTTAGAACATTAGTGTATCGAATACGTGTCAATTATTATTTATTGGCAATTGTATGTCCATCATCGACCGTCCCATTTTGACATGGAATTATTTTCTATTGTCGTTGTTTTAATTTTTCATTTATCGAGCATTCTTCGTAAATTTTCGATAATCCTTTAAGCGTCATTCGTTTATTTTATGCATTGACATTTATTAAATTATAAGTCCTCGTTTATTTATTTAAATATTAACGTTCTCCGAATGTCGATGTTTTTATTTTATATTGAGCGTTTATTTTCTGTGTCCAACGCATATCTTTTAAATAGCGTAACTTTTAAAATATCGGGCTTTGATTATACCCGCCTTATAATGTATGAAACAAAATTTATATAAGTAAACCTATTTACCTTTTCTTGCTTTCTTTGTGACGAATCAAACACCTCAACAAACACATCCATAGATGTGAGTATAATATGTCAAGTGCACACATTCCTAAAATATAAGTTTGCCGACTACATAATAAAAAATTTAGTAGGCGACGTGTATGTTTTTTAAGCTAGGCATCAAACACCTCATAAGATGTTCAATTCTATCTATATTTTTGACATCGTCCTTTACTAAACTAACCATCTACGTCTAATTCAATAAATAAATCCATCTTCTGTTGTTGCATTTCCTTTCCTTGAAGTCAAGATATGAATACTTGACTTATTTTCACATTGCAAGGTGTTAGAATTCCACGTCGGTCGGGTTTCGATGCG
Source organism: Glebionis coronaria (assembly GCA_025667525.1). NCBI lineage: Eukaryota > Viridiplantae > Streptophyta > Magnoliopsida > Asterales > Asteraceae > Glebionis > Glebionis coronaria. The sequence continues at coordinate 183,568,783 of CM046881.1, forward strand.
TCTAGCGACACCCATGTAACATGCCATAGTTTCAAGCCTTGTGAGTCGTCTTGCGCCACCCTTTTGTCTTAGTAAGCATATAAGTCCCGTACGTAGTTGTGCTTGAGTAATCTTTTGGTTAAAAACTTATGTAAACATGTCATCTCACTGCTTTCCTTCATTTTTAACCTACTGACGTTTAACATGGCTTTTGTAAAACTCACTTGTGAACTAAATTTTGACAACACGGTTTAATTACACGTCCCATATACTGATATACTGAATGCATGCTAAACATCCAAATGGCTAGTTCAAAAGAAAGTGAAAAAGTATACTTAAAAAGATTCAAAAAGAAGCAACAGGGCGACTTTAGAGCCCAGTTTGACTCGGTTTGACTTTAGGTCAGGTTCGGGTCATAGGGGCAAATGATAGTCAAGCTAGCTAAGAGCACATAGGAACTCGAATGACGAAAATTGATTAAGTAATGAGGGAGATATCAGTCGCCGAAAAATGCCGAATATGACTTATTTTGGTCAAAATATAGTTTTGTTAAATGATGTGACAGGACCTTTTACGACCTATATTTCACCCTCGAAACGACCTTGCCCCAAGACGGTCACATAATGGAAGTTGTAGACGGCCAGGCCGTCCACACGAGCATATTTTTTGTTTGACCCAAGAGTCCCTATCGAGAACCGTAAATGATATCCAAACTGACCCGATAGACCCGTAATGTTTATAAATAGGTTCACGACCCTTATTTCGAACACATTTTTAACCTATCAAACGACATCGGTTTATAAAACTTAACACATCTTCTTAGCGACCACCCGGCTGGCTGCCCGACGGTACTTGTCGTTTGCTCCGAGAGCTACTAACGAGACCATAATTTGTCACTTAAAGTCCGATGTTATTACCGGCATTTCGAGAAGTAAAGCATACACAATTCGAATTGCATTTGCTTCCTGTTAACAAAAAACGATTTCTATTTATGTTTCTTGTTTCCTCATAGGAAACATGTTTTAAAAATTTATGTTTAAAAATTTATTAACAATTAGTATATTTATAAATTTTAATTATTTAATATATTTTTAATAATAAAAATATAAATTGTATGTAGGATATTTGACCCATTAAAACGACCCCGCTAAATAAACTGCCCTGATAACGGAATGCTTAATATTGCTAAATATATCCCGATTGAACTTTTAGTAAAACGTTAAACTTTTGCAAATTTTAAATATTTTCGATTTATTTTAAATAAAACTCAAGGACATACTAGGGGACTAAATGATACGTTTATTTTCGTTATGCTTGTATATTAATACATATCTTATTTAACTTAGGTTACAAACTGTTTCGAGCTATTATTTCTCCACGTTTACATTGTGCTATTTTATCGTTGCTATTTCTTCAAGGTGAGTTCATAGCCCCTTTTTACTACTTATACATTGTTTCTAAACGCGGGGTGAGATTTTACATGGTGGAACACATTCATTTAAAACTGTATGTTATCCAGAACTTGTATGCTATCCAGAACTTGTATGTTATCCAGATCTTGTATGCTTTCCAGAACTTGATGATTTCCAACAGTTTTTCATTATTATTATTGCTTTTAGTTTATAGCTCTTAAGTTTCCTCTCCTGATCATGAACCGTTAATTTACTTGTGTTACTAAGCGCGAATTTTGTGAGTGGATCCATCGGGATTGACAATCCACGTCTCGTATTACTTTGACGCAATACATTTGTTTATACTTGAGTTTTTAGGCTGAATACTCACTAGGGGAACTTACCTTTTGTTAAGCTTCGGTGTCATGAGCTAAATAGCAATAGTATACATAATGACTATGGATAATGTACATAGTCATCCCCCATTACTTGTTTTACAAATTAATGCTTGTGTCCACACCTTTACTGCTAAACCTATGAATATCACTCAACTTTATGTTGACGATTTTACATGTTTAATCTCAGGTATTATTACTTAGCTTTGCTTGGATGGGAGCCCGCAGGATATTATCGCAGCTTAGAGATTTTTGTGTTACTTTTTAAAGTTTGGTTTTGGTAAAAGTTGTCAGAAGTTTATCCTATATTTTTGGTAACAACATGTTACAAAACCATGTTTAAATAATAGATTTTCCGCTTATAAAACTCTGGGACCTTTGTTTAAAAACTCTGATTTTTTTATGATGTAATGTAAATGTTTTATTACGTCAATTTTTATGTCAACTGTATTTTATTGATTCTTGTACCATGACGTGGCGCCCCCATGCTGCCTACGTGTTTCCTTGCCTAATTTTGGGGGTCTCACAGATTGTATCAGAGCCTGGTTATAGGGAACTGAGTCGTTTTTCAAAACTTAGTCTATAACCGAAAGTTCAAATATTTCATGTTTCTAAGTGTCAAACACGAAATCTGCCATTGTTGTTCGATATCTGCGCGGGTAACTCTCTAATCCTTATTATTTACTTTTAATTATCGTTGTAGTATTTCATCTCTTGATTACATTTTGAAATATTACGTTACCCTAATGACGGTAATTACTATGTCTTTCCAATGCCTTTGTGCTCAACGAATTATCATTGGATATTACTTGATTACATATGCTCTTAGTGCATTTCTTGAATTCTTATTCTTATGAATGGACCTTGTTGCAATGACTTTATATTGTTATGACATTATATATTTGTATTCAGAGCGCGTATGCGGCCGACTTTTCATACTTACTTTTCTAAGTATTATTCCTATCTTGTTTATGTGTGGTACAAGTGACCTTATATACTCGTTCGTTTTGAACCGCCTGTTTTCTCGACTCACTTTTACATGTTGTGTGTATTCTCGTGATACTATTGTTTGGGATTAACAAGTGTTGTGTCCGATGAAACTTCCAATTATCATTTTACTACCGTGCGTGTTACTTTCATTTTTTTAACTCCTTTAAGATATCTATTTAGATATCCAAATTACTTCCGACCATTTGTGATTGGATGTCTTGAAAAATAGTCTGTAGACCATTGTGTAGCTTAATGTGTCTCCCAGAACGACTAAAGGACGTCGTGTGAGTCACACATCTCGAAGCATTCGTTGAATCAGTGCTGAATAATATCGTGGGTTTTCGTAATCTTGATTGACCTTTACGTCACCGTTTTACACGATAATTGTACATGGACTACATTTTATTTCATTGACCATTCTTCGTTTCGATTTTAAATTTCAACGTCTGTTGTACCTTGAAAACACCCCCGTCATCTTGTAATTCATATCCTATGATAATGTGGTGCCTGTTTGGAATACAATTCTACTTCTATAAACTTGTACCCTCCCATTTCATTAAACCTCCTCGCTCTAGGAGTGCGACTGGTTTTCATTTCTTTCTCGGTATGTCTTGTGATTTTGGAAAATCACACTGCCAAGAGACCTTCCTGCATTGCATCTTGAAATCGAAGACATGGATGTCATGCATCGTTTTTTTTATTTCTTAGATTTTCGTTGGTATTCTTGAACCATTTCTATACTATGTTTTCTTTACATGATTAATTTTACAATTTATTCTCTTTCGTCTTTATGGATTCCTTTATCCTTTTCTTTTATATATGACTTATTTGTCATTCTACATTGTTTTTCTTTGTTTCTATCGTACCATTGATTTTGGTAAAGATTTGAAGTTCTTATTTTCATCGTTCGTTATCATCGTGACACGTGTCTCATGGCGATTCCAACTAAACCTTTTGAAACGTTATTACCTTGTAACCATTTCATTGATTGTCTTGAACTACTATTCATTACCCTCATGTAACCCACTCGCTATTTTACAAGCTACCATATAAACCCAAACTGGTATTGTTCGTGAATCATTTTATAAAATGTTCCACTTGGACCTTGTTAAAATACTGGAATGTTATCTTATAAAATTAATTAATATTAATTTTACCATGTATTTTCGCAAATTGTTCTACCTTGGTTCTATAAAGAAATCTTGTAACATTACAAATGTTGAATTAAATATCTAGCCAGTAACTTATTGACGAAGAGTTTCATAAATTATTTTGATTCCTGTTTTTACAAATGGCATTATATACATATTTTAAATAATATGACCTGTAATACTGATTTGACGAAGCTGAGCATCGCATTGCTAGTCCTAAATTATGCATGGCCTGATCACCTATGCTTAATTTAGAAGGAGCCATGCAACGCCAAATAGTAGTCACCTTAAATATTTAACCAAGAATCAACTTTTTAATTATTTTTCATAAAAAGTTAGATAAATGCAAATTTTGGAAAATTTTACATTTTATGCGAGTATCAACAGTTCGAGACTTACACATATGAACACTTATCTTTTCTTGAACAAAGTACATGCCTCAAGCACATATTTCCTTACTCAAAGATCTTTGTTTAACTTGTTACCTCATTTTCTTTCGTGACATAATTCTCATTAACAATTGTCTAATTTCTTAACATTGATACCAGACTTGAAAATTTCAATGTTTTTATGCTTATTCATTTACCAACCTTTCCTATCTATTTTGATAGACCTTCGAAACGCCTCTAGACGTGAATTGTGAGTTATGACTGGAAGTGACCAATGATTTCGTGTATCCATCATTATGTGTGTTAGACTCTATCGTCTTGAAATTCATTCGTGAGAATCACGTGTTGATTTCGCATCTTATTGTTGTTCTTCATTTTACTGGAATTTCTCTCATTTGACTTCTTAAGAATTTTCTTTGATTCGAAAATTCGTTGTGTGGCTTTTCTCTTTCGATCTTATGTCGACCATCGAGAACTTAATAAGCCGTTGTTGGTGACACCAACTGCACACAAGAAGTGATGACTTGCTAAATCCTCTGTTTCTCATTGTCCCTATCATCGATGCATCTATCCTATCATGTTTGTTAAGAAATTGGTACAAATTTTGTTTTATTCCCTCGTGCTATCGCCCCTTCTCCGTTTAAGCAAATATCGTGCTCACTCCATCACTTTATATTTCTTCATACCGAAAGGTCATTATTCTAATCTGAGTTTGAAAATTTATTCGAAAAGGAGCTAAGAAACAGAAGCGTAGTGAATTCTAATTGTGAAGGTATGTCGTGGTGCAGAAATTACCTATGAAGCAATGAATTTGTTCTACACTTTGTACCTCCTTTTGTTGCATCTTCTACTGTTTCCAGGAGAACTCTGAGGGACCAGAGTTCCTTTAGGGGGGAAGACTATAAGAACTCGTAATTTTCGGGTATTAAATTATTCTTTTATTCGTACTTCTCGATTTTACAATGTTTTACTTGTTCCTCTTTACTTTTTTCATACGTAAATCCTGAGATCTCTAGAATTTTAATTAAAATATATTTTAATTATTCTTCTGATCATTGATAATATTTTTATCGGAACAATATTTATTACTTGACTTTTAATTGTCATGTTCATTCTATGAATAATATGAAAGTCTTGACTAACCGACAAGGTTAGAACATTAGTGTATCGAATACGTGTCAATTATTATTTATTGGCAATTGTATGTCCGTCATCGACCGTAAATATCCCCATTTTGACATGGAATTATTTTCTATTGTCGTCGTTTTAATTTTTCATTTATCGAGCATTCTTCGTAAACTTTCGATAATCCTTTAAGCGTCATTCGTTTATTTTATGCATTGACGTTTATTAAATTATAAGTCCTCGTTTATTTATTTAAATAATAACGTTCTCCGAATGTCGATGTTTTTATTTTATATTGAGCGTTTATTTTTCGTGTCCAACGCATATCTTTTAAATAGCGTAACTTTTAAAATATCGGGCTTCGATTATATCCGCCTTATAATGTATGAAACAAAATTTATATAAGTAAACCTATTTACCTTTTCTTGCTTTCTTTGTGACGAATCAAACACCTCAACAAACACATATCCATAGATGTGAGTATAATATGTCAAATGCACACATTCCTAAAATATAAGTTTGCCGATTACATAATAAAAAAATTTAGTAGGCGACGTGTATGTTTTCTAAGCTAGGCATCAAACACCTCATAAGATGTTCAATTCTATCTATATTTTTGACATCATCCTTTCCTAAACTTACCATCTACGTCTAATTCAATAAATAAATCCATCTTCTGTTGTTGCATTTCCTTTCCTTGAAGTCAAGATAAGAATACTTGACTTATTTTCACATTGCAAGGTGTTAGAATTCCACGTCGGTTGGGTTTCGATGCGTCTAGCGACACCCATGTAACATGCCATAGTTTCAAGCCTTCTGAGTCGTCTTTCGCCACCCTTTTGTCTTAGTAAGCATATAAGTCCCGTACGTAGTTGTGCTTGAGTAATCTTTTGGTTAAAAACTTATGTAAACATGTCATCTCACTGCTTTCCTTCATTTTTAACCTACTGACGTTTAACATGGCTTTTGTAAAACTCACTTGTGAACTAAATTTTGACAACACGATTTAATTACACGTCCCATATACTGATATACTGAATGCATGCTAAACATCCAAATGGCTAGTTCAAAAGAAAGTGAAAAAGTATACTTAAAAAGATTCAAAAAGAAGCAACAGGGCGACTTTAGAGCCCAGTTTGACTCGGTTTGACTTTAGGTCAGGTTCGGGTCATAGGGGCAAATGATAATCAAGCTAGCTAAGAGCACATAGGAACTCGAATGACGAAAATTGATTAAGTAATGAGTGAGATATCAGTCGCCGAAAAATGCCGAATATGACTTATTTTGGTCAAAATATAGTTTTGTTAAATGATGTGACAGGACCTTTTACGACCTATATTTCACCCTCGAAACGACCTTGCCCCAAGACGGTCACATAATGGAAGTTGTAGACGGCCAGGCCGTCCACACGAGCATATTTTTGGTTTGACCCAAAAGTCCCTATCGAGAACCGTAAATGATATCGAAACTGACCCGATAGACCCGTAATGTTTATAAATAGGTTCACGACCCTTATTTCGAACACATTTTTAACCTATCAAACGACATCGGTTTATAAAACTTAACACGTCTTCTTAGCGACCACCCGGCTGGCTGCCCGACGGTACTTGTCGTTTGCTCCGAGAGCTACTAACGAGACCATAGTTTGTCACTAAAGTCCGATGTTATTACCGGCATTTCGAGAAGTAAAGCATACACAATTCGAATTGCATTTGCTTCCTGTTAACAAAAAACGATTTCTATTTATGTTTCTTGTTTCCTCATAGGAAACATGTTTTAAAAAGTTATGTTTTAAAAATTTATTAACAATTAGTATATTTATAAATTTTAATTATTTAATATATTTTTAATAATAAAAATATAAATTGTATGTAGGATATTTGACCCATTAAAACGACCCCGTTAAATAAACTGCCCTGATAACAGAATGCTTAATATTGCTAAATATATCCCGATTGAACTTTTAGTAAAACGTTAAACTTTTGCAAATTTTAAATATTTTCGATTTATTTTAAATAAAACTCAAGGACATACTAGGGGACTACGTTTATTTTCGTTATGCTTGTATATTAATACATATCTTATTTAACTTAGGTTACGAATTGTTTCGAGCTATTATTTCTCCACGTTTACATTGTGCTATTTTACCGTTGCTATTTCTCCAAGGTGAGTTCATAGCCCCTTTTTACTACTTTTACATTGTTTCTAAACGCGGGGTGAGATTTTACATGGTGGAACACATTCATTTAAAATTGTATGCTATCCAGAACTTGTATGCTATCCAGATCTTGTATGCTTTCCAGAACTTGATGATTTCTAACAGTTTTTCATTATTATTATTGCTTTTAGTCTATAGCCCTTAAGTTTCCTCTCCTGATCATGAACCGTTAATTTACTTGTGTTACTAAGCGCGAATGTTGTGGGTGGATCCATCGGGATTGACAATCCCCGTCTCGTATTACTTTGACGCATTACATTTGTTTATACTTGAGTTTTTAGGCTGAATACTCACTAGGGGAACTTACCTTTTGTTAAGCTTCGGTGTCCTGAGCTAAATAGCAATAATATACATAATGACTATGGATAATGTACATAGTCATCCCCCATTACTTGTTTTACAAATTAATGCTTGTGTCCACACCTTTACTGCTAAACCTATGAATATCACTAAACTTTATGTTGACGATTTTACATGTTTAACCTCAGGTATTATTACTTAGCTTTGCTTGGATGGGAGCCCGCAGGATATTATCGCAGCTTGGAGATTTCTGTGTTACTTTATAAAGTTTGGTTTTGGTAAAAGTTGTTAGAAGTTTTTCCTATATTTTTGATAACAACATGTTACAAAACCATGTTTAAATAATAGATTTTCCGCTTATAAAACCCTGGGACCTTTGTTTAAAAACTCTGATTTTTTTTATGATGTAATGTAAATGTTTTATTACGTCAATTTTTATGTCAACTGTATTTTATTGATTCTTGTACCATGACGTGGCGCCCCCATGTTGCCTACGTGTTTCCTTGCCTAATTTTGGGGGTCTCACAGATTGGTATCAGAACCTGGTTATAGGGAACTGAGTCATTTTTCAAAACTTAGTCTATAACCGAAAGTTCAAATATTTCATGTTTCTAAGTGTCAAACACGGAATCTGCCATTGTTGTTCGATATCTGCGCGGGTAACTCTCTAATCCTTATTATTTACTTTTAATTATCGTTGTAGTATTTCATCTCTTGATTACATTTTGAAATATTACGTTACCCTAATGACGGTAATTACTATGTCTTTCCAATGCCTTTGTGCTCAACGAATTATCATTGGATATTACTTGATTACATATGCTCTTAGTGCATTTCTTGAATTCTTATTCTTATGAATGGACCTTGTTGCAATGACTTTATATTGTTATGACATTATATATTTGTATTCAGAGCGCGTATGCGGCCGACTTTTCATACTTACTTTTCTAAGTATTATTCCTATCTTGTTTATGCGTGGTACAAGTGACCTTATATACTCGTTCGTTTTGAACCGCCTGTTTTCTCGACTCACTTTTACATGTTGTGTGTATTCTCGTGATACTATTGTTTGGGATTAACAAGTGTTGTGTCTGATGAAACTTCCAATTATCATTTTACTACCGTGCGTGTTACTTTCATTTTTTTAACTCCTTTAAGATATCTATTTAGATATCCAAATTACTTCCGACCATTTGTGATTGGATGTCTTGAAAAATAGTCTGTAGACCATTGTGTAGCTCAATGTGTCTCCCAGAACGACTAAAGGACGTCGTGTGAGTCACACATCTCGAAGCATTCTTTGAATCAGTGCTGAATAATATCGTGGGTTTTCGTAATCTTGATTGACCTTTACGTCACCGTTTTACACGATAATTGTACATGGACTACATTTTATTTCATTGACCATTCTTCGTTTCGATTTTAAATTTCAACGTCTGTTGTACCTTGAAAACACCCCCGTCATCTTGTAATTCATATCCTATGATAATGTGGTGCCTGTTTGGAATACAATTCTACTTCTATAAACTTGTACCCTCCCATTTCATTAAACCTCCTCGCTCTAGGAGTGCGACTGGTTTTCATTTCTTTCTCGGTATGTCTTGTGATTTTGGAAAATCACACTGCCAAGAGACCTTCCTGCATTGCATCTTGAAATCGAAGACAGGGATGTCATGCGTCGTTTTTTTTATTTCTTAGATTTTCGTTGGTATTCTTGAACCATTTCTATACTATGTTTTCTTTACATGATTAATTTTACAATTTATTCTCTTTCGTCTTTATGGATTCCTTTATCCTTTTCTTTTATATATGACTTATTTGTCATTCTACATTGTTTTTCTTTGTTTCTATCGTACCACTGATTTTGGTAAAGATTTGAAGTTCTTATTTTCATCGTTCGTTATCATCGTGACACGTGTCTCATGGCGATTCCAACTAAACCTTTTGAAACGTTATTACCTTGTAACCATTTCCTTGATTGTCTTGAACTACTATTCATTACCCTCATGTAACTCACTCGCTATTTTACAAGCTACCATATAAACCCAAACTGGTATTGTTCGTGAATCATTTTATAAAATGTTCCACTTGGACCTTGTTAAAATACTGGAATGTTATCTTATAAAATTAATTACTATTAATTTTACCATGTATTTTTGCAAATTGTTCTACCTTGGTTCTATAAAGAAATCTTGTAACATTACAAATATTGAATTAAATATCTAGCCAGTAACTTATTGACGAAGAGTTTCATAAATTATTTTGATTCCTGTTTTTACAAATGGCATTATATACATACTTTAAATAATATGACCTGTAATCCTAATTTGACGAAGCTGAGCATCGCATTGCTAGTCCTAAATTATGCATGGCCTGATCACCTATGCTTAATTTAGAAGGAGCCATGCAACGCCAAATAGTAGTCACCTTAAATATTTAACCAAGAATCAACTTTTTAATTATTTTTCATAAAAAGTTAGATAAATGCAAATTTTGGAAATTTTTACATTTTATGCGAGTATCAACAGTTCGCGACTTACACATATGAACCCTTATCTTTTCTTGAACAAAGTATATGCCTCAAGCACATATTTCCTTACTCAAAGATCTTTGTTTAACTTGTTACCTCATTTTCTTTCGTGACATAATTCTCATTAACAATTGTCTAATTTCTTAACATTGATACCAGACTTGAAAATTTCAATGTCTTTATGCTTATTCATTTACCAACCTTTCCTATCTATTTTGATAGACCTTCGAAACGCCTCTAGACGTGAATTGTGAGTTATGACTGGAAGTGACCAATGATTTCGTGTATCCATCATTATATGTGTTAGACTCTATCGTCTTGAAATTCATTCGTGAGAATCATGTGTTGATTTCGCATCTTATTGTTGTTCTTCATTTTACTGGAATTTCTCTCATTTGACTTCTTAAGAATTTTCTTTGATTCGAAAATTCGTTGTGTGGCTTTTCTCTTTCGATCTTATGTCGACCATCGAGAACTTAATAAGCCGTTGTTGGTGACACCAACTGCACACAAGAAGTGATGACTTGCTAAATCCTCTGTTTCTCATTGTCCCTATCATCGATGCATCTATCCTATCATGTTTGTTAAGAAATTGGTACAAATTTTGTTTTATTCCCTCGTGCTATCGCCCCTTCTCCGTTTAAGCAAATCTCGTGCTCACTCCATCACTTTATATTTCTTCATACCGAAAGGTCATTATTCTAATCCGAGTTTGAAAATTTATTCGAAAAGGAGCTAAGAAACAGAAGCGTAGTGAATTCTAATTGTGAAGGTATGCCGTGGTGCAGAAATTACTTGTGAAGCAATGAATTTGTTCTACACTTTGTACCTCCTTTTGTTGCATCTTCTACTGTTTCCAAGAGAACTCTGAGGGACCAGAGTTCCTTTAGGGGGGAAGACTATAAGAACTCGTAATTTTCGGGTATTAAATTATTCTTTTATTCGTACTTCTCGATTTTACAATGTTTTACTTGTTCCTCTTTACTTTTTCATACGTAAATCCTGAGATCTCTAGAATTTTAATTAAAATATATTTTAATTATTTTTCTGATCATTGATAATATTTTTATCAGAACAATATTTATTACTTGACTTTTAATTGTCATGTTCATTCTATGAATAATATGAAAGTCTTGACTAACCGACAAGGTTAGAACATTAGTGTATCGAATACGTGTCAATTATTATTTATTGGCAATTGTATGTCCGTCATCGACCGTAAATATCCCCATTTTGACATGAAATTATTTTCTATTGTCGTCGTTTTAATTTTTCATTTATCGAGCATTCTTCGTAAACTTTCGATAATCCTTTAAGCGTCATTCGTTTATTTTATGCATTGACGTTTATTAAATTATAAGTCCTCGTTTATTTATTTAAATATTAACGTTCTCCGAATGTCGATGTTTTTATTTTATATTGAGCGTTTATTTTTCGTGTCCAACGCATATCTTTTAAATAGCGTAACTTTTAAAATATCGGGCTTCGATTATATCCGCCTTATAATGTATGAAACAAAATTTATATAAGTAAACCTATTTACCTTTTCTTGCTTTCTTTGTGACGAATCAAACACCTCAACAAACACATATCCATAGATGTGAGTATAATATGTCAAATGCACACATTCCTAAAATATAAGTTTGCCGATTACATAATAAAAAAATTTAGTAGGCGACGTGTATGTTTTTTAAGCTAGGCATCAAACACCTCATAAGATGTTCAATTCTATCTATATTTTTGACATCATCCTTTCCTAAACTTACCATCTACGTCTAATTCAATAAATAAATCCATCTTCTGTTGTTGCATTTCCTTTCCTTGAAGTCAAGATAAGAATACTTGACTTATTTTCACATTGCAAGGTGTTAGAATTCCACGTCGGTTGGGTTTCGATGCGTCTAGCGACACCCATGTAACATGCCATAGTTTCAAGCCTTCTGAGTCGTCTTTCGCCACCCTTTTGTCTTAGTAAGCATATAAGTCCCGTACGTAGTTGTGCTTGAGTAATCTTTTGGTTAAAAACTTATGTAAACATGTCATCTCACTGCTTTCCTTCATTTTTAACCTACTGACGTTTAACATGGCTTTTGTAAAACTCACTTGTGAACTAAATTTTAACAACACGGTTTAATTACACGTCCCATATAGTGATATACTGAATGCATGCTAAACATCCAAATGGCTAGTTCAAAAGAAAGTGAAAAAGTATACTTAAAAAGATTCAAAAAGAAGCAACAGGGCGACTTTAGAGCCCAGTTTGACTCGGTTTGACTTTAGGTCAGGTTCGGGTCATAGGGGCAAATGATAATCAAGCTAGCTAAGAGCACATAGGAACTCGAATGACGAAAATTGATTAAGTAATGAGTGAGATATCAGTCGCCGAAAAATGCCGAATATGACTTATTTTGGTCAAAATATAGTTTTGTTAAATGATGTGACAGGACCTTTTACGACCTATATTTCACCCTCGAAACGACCTTGCCCCAAGACGGTCACATAATGGAAGTTGTAGACGGCCAGGCCGTCCACACGAGCATATTTTTGGTTTGACCCAAAAGTCCCTATCGAGAACCGTAAATGATATCGAAACTGACCCGATAGACCCGTAATGTTTATAAATAGGTTCACGACCCTTATTTCGAACACATTTTTAACCTATCAAACGACATCGGTTTATAAAACTTAACACGTCTTCTTAGCGACCACCCGGCTGGCTGCCCGACGGTACTTGTCGTTTGCTCCGAGAGCTACTAACGAGACCATAATTTGTCACTAAAAGTCCGATGTTATTACCGGCATTTCGAGAAGTAAAGCATACACAATTCGAATTGCATTTGCTTCCTGTTAACAAAAAACGATTTCTATTTATGTTTCTTGTTTCCTCATAGGAAACATGTTTTAAAAAGTTATGTTTTAAAAATTTATTAACAATTAGTATATTTATAAATTTTAATGATTTAATATATTTTTAATAATAAAAATATAAATTGTATGTAGGATATTTGACCCATTAAAACGACCCCGTTAAATAAACTGCCCTGATAACGGAATGCTTAATATTGCTAAATATATCCCGATTGAACTTTTAGTAAAACGTTAAACTTTTGCAAATTTTAAATATTTTCGATTTATTTTAAATAAAACTCAAGGACATACTAGGGGACTAAATGATACGTTTATTTTCGTTATGCTTGTATATTAATACATATCTTATTTAACTTAGGTTACGAATTGTTTCGAGCTATTATTTCTCCACGTTTACATTGTGCTATTTTACCGTTGCTATTTCTTCAAGGTGAGTTCATAGCCCCTTTTTACTACTTTTACATTGTTTCTAAACGCGGGGTGAGATTTTACATGGTGGAACACATTCATTTAAAATTGTATGCTATCTAGAACTTGTATGCTATCCAGATCTTGTATGCTTTCCAGAACTTGATGATTTCTAACAGTTTTTCATTATTATTACTGCTTTTAGTCTATAGCCCTTAAGTTTCCTCTCCTGATCATGAACCGTTAATTTACTTGTGTTACTAAGCGCGAATGTTGTGGGTGGATCCATCGGGATTGACAATCCCCGTCTCGTATTACTTTGACGCATTACATTTGTTTATACTTGAGTTTTTAGGCTGAATACTCACTAGGGGAACTTACCTTTTGTTAAGCTTCGGTGTCCTGAGCTAAATAGCAATAATATACATAATGACTATGGATAATGTACATAGTCATCCCCCATTACTTGTTTTACAAATTAGTGCTTGTGTCCACACCTTTACTGCTAAACCTATGAATATCACTAAACTTTATGTTGACGATTTTACATGTTTAACCTCAGGTATTATTACTTAGCTTTGCTTGGATGGGAGCCCGCAGGATATTATCGCAGCTTGGAGATTTCTGTGTTACTTTTTAAAGTTTGGTTTTGGTAAAAGTTGTTAGAAGTTTATCCTATATTTTTGGTAACAACATGTTACAAAACCATGTTTAAATAATAGATTTTCCGCTTATAAAACTCTGGGACCTTTGTTTAAAAACTCTGATTTTTTTATGATGTAATGTAAATGTTTTATTACGTCAATTTTTATGTCAACTGTATTTTATTGATTCTTGTACCATGACATGGCGCCCCCTGCTGCCTACGTGTTTCCTTGCCTAATTTTGGGGGTCTCACAGGTTTTACCTTAGGTTAGAACTCGACATCTAGCCTTGTGTCGGTAAATAGGAAGTAGACGACGTATGTAGATTGGTCTTACCTAAGATTAGGACTCAACAACTAGCTTAGTGTCGATAAATGATGTAAGCGATGTGTATGGTTTTCTCCACCTTTAAAGGAGCTTGTTGACTAGTGAAGTAACTCCCGAGTTGGATACTCGAGGAGTGGAGTAGGGTGAAGAGGAGGTTCGTGACCGAACCACTATAAATCATCATGTCGGTTAGCTTTCTCTTTTACATTTATGTCTTTACATTTATAGTTGCATATTTAATTTTATGTGTTGATATGTGCATCTCATAATCTAAACTGTTGAATATGGTAATCCAAGATATAGAATAAGGTGGAAGGTTTTTCTAGGAAGAGAAAGTTAGAGAGAGAAGTAGAGAGAATATGTGTGAAATATATGAGAAATAATGAACCAACCAACACCCTCTTCATCAAAAGAAATGGTATTTATACCCAAGCCCACAAGATGGGCTTGGGCCTCCGGTCCACGACATGTCGTAAACCGGATTTTCTTAATATCATATAACTAACTATACTACGAGCCCATAACTATATTGTTGGAGTGACTAATGTAGTGTTTTTGTATTTGTCTTAGGAAAAATAAGTAAAAGCGGCAAGTATTAGTTAACACGTTTAAGAAAACGCGAACAAAAAGTGAGTTCATTCTCTAAGGAGGTGTGATTGTGTGAGCCAAGTTAAAAATGTTATTCGGATTAGTTCGTTTTTGGTGAAAGAAAGGGTGAAAAAGTAATAACGGATTATGCTAAAATTACACTAAAACGCGTTTAAGCGCGAATCGAGACGTAAAAATAAAAGTTATCTAAATAATTATTAAATATAATTTCGAAAAAATATAATTAAGATTGAAAAATTAACAAAACTTCTTGAAAACTTTTTAATTATTTATTATTAAATTTTAAAATCTAATTAAAGACCTAAATTTCAAAATAATTAAGAAAAATTCCAAACAAAGATTTTATCAACTGTAAACCTCAATTATATTTATTTAAACCTAAAAAGTATTTTTCAAAAATTTAAAAACTATTTTTACTATTTTTAATTTGCTTAAAATAAAAACAGTGAATAAAAATTAATTAAAAATAATTAACTAAAAGGAAAATTCTGAAACTTTTTTTAAAAAACGAAAAGTTTTGCACTTTATGCAATGTTTTGAAAATCGGGTCTCTAATCGATCTGATCGAGTCACCAAGTTATCCATTCAGCCGGTTTAATCATCAAATGAACCCGATCTTCACAACAAAAGAAAAATTAAAACTTCTGCAAAGATACAACAAAAGTATCTTTATAAATAATGAATATTTCATATATACTAAAACTATTTACTAACAAAAATATAACGTGTAAAGATAAAGTTACGTGTCAAGTATATATGATTAACTTGATTTATTTGTAAAAAGCACGAATAAATCAAAACTTGACTAGGTATCGAAAATCAAGTTGACGGGGGTTGTGTTTAACATGGTTTTGAAAATATAAAACTCGATTCAGTTTAAACTATTAAAACCGGTTTAATCCGTTGACCCAACAAATCAAACCGGGTCTCAATCCGTTCATGCACGCAATAGAAAGTTTGACACTTTCTCGGACCAAAAAAATCTCCAAAAAGCGTTGACCGAATATATCAAAAAATAGCTTTATATAATCCGAGCACAATCACTCGTCTTATGCATATGGGTGTTGCGTAGGACAAAACATGATTACATTGCTCGGCATGATCGATGGAGCTGCATGAGAAAGGTGGGTTCTGGTTATATGAATTATATAGGATATGCTTACAGGTAGCAGAAATGGTATAAAGTCTAGTAACCCGAGCGACGGACTCACACACTATACCGGGGAGGGGGAAATGATGACGTACAGTGGCTAGGCCCACTATTCGCAGCCCTGGCCCACCATCCTTCCGCTAAAGTGGCCCATTACGAATATGGCCATATGTTATGGACGGCCTACGGGGGTGTCCCAGCAACAAGCCGCACGCAGTTGTCTAGTAGGCGTAATCAATTAACGAGTCTAGCATAACATGCAAGAACCATATCGTACTAGACTAAGGGACATGTCGACGTATGGTCAGGAATAGGCCAGGCTCAACAAGCCCGCAACTCACACATTACCATCCAACAGAAACCTATCTTATGCATTATATATACCGGGGTAGGATCCTCCTACTCCATAGGTTATCTCTTATACTAACACTTCTTTTACAATGTATCGAGCTGATACTAACTTGAAAATCGGAGGTGGACCCTAGGGCTCTGGCCTCAAGTCTACTTCTAACCAGTTGTCCTTTGTTTGCAGCACCATTAGGGCCCAAAAAGACGATGAACGATCTACGAGAGTCGTCAAAACTTACTAGACAAGATTATGCTTCAACAATGGTCATGATAAAAGTTTAGATAAACTCACTTTAAATAGGTTTAATTTAACATTTGCTTGTTTTTTATACAAAAATAAACACTTTATGTATCCAACTTACTTAGACTTAAGTTTTTACGACGCATCTATACTCCTTATAAAGCAAATTAGACATTCTCTCATATTTAATGCAAAAAAAATTAAGAGGTACCACTAAATCAACATGTTGTACCTTTTTTTAAAGCACAAACTAAAACATGTTTTAAGTAGTACAATATATTAATGCATATGTAATTATGTATAACCATAACAAACATAAAAAAATTTACAACAACATATTACATTTAATACTATAATTAATATTATAATTAAAACACCCCCTTACCACAATTTACAAATAAAACAACATATTATATAAATGTCACTTCAACCTATTTTTTGTCAAAACTAATCATACATGTACAATTTAAACATGTCTGTGGGTCTATTTTTTATTGCTTTATATATGTATAATCGCGGACTCTGTGATCAAAAAACCACTCGATGGTTGTTATATCTCGATGAAGAGATGTATGTAGTGTTTCGATTATCTTGTCCTGATCAACTTGTGATTATTCCCGAATAATCGCATCTCCTCCTGACCTCCACCAACTCCGACCAGATCTGGTGGACACAATCCGATGATTATCTGAAAAAACAGAAGACCACAATTCGGCGATGAGAAACACACACATGTTGTCGGTGATAAACACATATCGCCATCCAATAGCAACAACGTAATCATATTAAAAACATGTGTTTTTCTATATATATAATTGATCAATTTTGTTTATTAAAAATGTTGAGAAAAAACTAACCTTGAAAAGATAGAAGCGGAACAGTTAACTAATATTGTAAATTAGATCCGCAAAAAAAAAATAAAGAACCGATCCATTGAAACTCTTGTCACCCAGCGATTGTATGAAACTATGAATAAAAAGAGAATTGCGGCTGCAACTTAAATCCATAAATGTAGTGATGACCATTCATTGATTTTTGTTTCATAAATTAATAATTAACAAAATGGGGAAGTGACTAAAAGATTATTGGCGGTTATGACTTACAGAGGGGGAGAAATTGAGATGAGAGAATAGCGGCTTGTAAACAAAATTATAAGTGTTTTTTAGGTTAAAGTTAAATACATGAAATTTCATTAATACCCTTTTGACTTTACAGGTAATGTCTTTTATTTAATTACACCAATGCCACAATGAAGAGATTCTTATACTTCTAAATCTTATGATGGACCAGGATCTAACTTGGTAGCTTAGCCCGACATATATGTAAATTATGTGATCATTGGTGTTGGGCTGGTTTCTTTAATTTGTACCAGTTGAATGTATCTGATGGTGTTTGGTCCGTGTATATTTTTCATATAGGAGGGACGTGTATTGGTCTCATACAAGTCAAAAAATGAGATGCACGTATTCAAAATTAAATTTTTCACTTCTTTGAAAACAAAATTCATTTTTTCTTATTCCAAAAAAGGAGATGCTCGTATTTTTTAAAGACATCGAGTTTTAAAACAATGTGATGTGACAAATAGACGCGACAAAGTGACGAGATTATTTGACGAGATCGAGATCAATGGTTTTAAGAATCCACAAAAATTCTCGCCATACGCAAAACTATTATAACTGAAAACATTTGATTGAAAAAAATTTTTCGACAAAAGATTTGATTACAGGGTATCCGCCGCCACAATGCGCAAGTACCCTACTATAACGCCAAAAGTAATTAATAATCCTCGATTAAAATTACGTTTTTAAGACATATTTTTAGATGAAAACTTTCGATTTAGAAGTTATAAACAAGAAAAACAAACTATGGCGCCGAATAATTTATTCACAGAGTACCCGCCGCCGCATTGCGCGGGTACCCTGCTAGTATACTTAAAAACAAAAAAGTAGAAACAAAATAGATTCAATCTTTGTGAGGTCTATAAGTTAATCGAGACCTTACATAATGAATTTTATGATAATGACTTTATATATATAATGCAACTTTATTTACAGAATCCATCTTAGTGACTAAACTTGCAGAACTCTTGTTTTTGAAGACAAACATGTATGCCTGAAGGAATACATGTATGTTTTTAGAGAATATTTTTATTCGCGAAGCATATTTGAAGTTTTATTTGTCAAAATTAAATAAAATTAAAAAAAGATATAAAAAACATACATGTTTGAGGGTGTGCATGCATGTATGTGCACACATTAAAAAACATACATTTTTTAAAGCGCGCATGCATGTATGTGCATCGATCCAAAAACATACATGTACTCCTTCAGACATATATGTTTGCCTTCAAAAACAAGAGTTCTGCAAGTCCTGTCACTAAGATGAAATCTGTAAATAAAGTCCCCTTATATATATATATATATATATATATATATATATATATATATATATATATATATATATATATATATATATATATATATATATATATATATATATATATATAGGGTACCGTTATTGTGGTGTACACCTTTAAAATAAGTTATTGTAGGTACAGTTATGAGTCGTTGGATCAACTATTATACATTAGATTTAATCCTAGTTTATTAATTAAATAAAAATGGTATATTTGTAAATAGATGAAACATTATGACATTCTTTATACCTATCATTTAATTGTTCACTAGTAACCATTGAATAGTTTTTACTCGAAACAATTCATTTATTGATTTTAGATATAACTTGATTACTTAATTACTTTCTGTGAACATTATGTACCAACTCTTTTTTCATTAACATATACGAAGTGTGAATTAATTTTATTTTTTTGAACAGAAGTATGAATTAGTTTATGTGTCTACAAATGTCATACCAACAATTTATTCTGATATCTTCAACATTACGAGTGATAAAATAAAAATATATAAACGAAATACTTTTAAAACCAATTCGTGACAACACTTTTATGTAAAATATATTTTATGAATTTCAAATTATCTTTTTTATATGTTAATGGCATATTATTAATGACACAATTACTTTTTTGTTTGTTTTTAAAATATTAATGATAGTTTATTAGTGACACATCCTGATTTAATTTGTTTTTCTAAATAATAGTTGCACACTGTTCGTGACACTTTGACTTTTAAATATATTATGACATGTTATTAGTGACATATTTTATTTTTTTATTTGTTTTTTTATATATATATCATTGATACATTATTCTGACACTTTAGCTTTTTTTAGCGTGGAGTTCTATTTTGGTGTTATAAAAAGTGCTAAATTGATAAAAAAAACTATGAACATTACCCTAACTATCTCAACAACTGTATCACTTATGGACATCACATTCAAAACCTTCAAAATAAATGATGCATAAATAAAATTATGTATAACATGAAAACATGTATGGTAAAAAAAAAACACGTTTGCACTAATAACAAAGAAGCTCCTTCACAAATCCTAGAGGTGCATGGCTATTAAATTGAACAAATTTATATGCCTTGTAAATCATCACTATAAAGTACAAACTACACTGTACAGAAAATCAAGTCGTACATAAGCAGATTCCGACGTGAGAATGGCCGCGATAAATTCGTCGGAACAAC
This sequence comes from Glebionis coronaria, assembly GCA_025667525.1. Taxonomy (NCBI): domain Eukaryota; kingdom Viridiplantae; phylum Streptophyta; class Magnoliopsida; order Asterales; family Asteraceae; genus Glebionis; species Glebionis coronaria. Next base: position 183,589,457 of record CM046881.1, read on the forward strand.
TGAAAAAATATTTGATCGGTTCAAATACATAAAATGATACTCGGAGATTAATATGTTCAAACATGAAACAAAAATCACTTGATACATACAAACTTGTTTAATATATGAAACATAAGTGATTAATGAATAAGAAAACCATTTGATACAAATATCACTTGATACATAAAATGGTTTCTCAACAAATATAATGTACGTAGTAACAGATTTTCTTTCTCAATTTGAAACATAGGCCCAGATCGAGAAACCTTCGGCTCTTCCTCGGCTATATATGAGCTTGTAGTCTCTCCGGCTCTCCATATACAAGCTTGCCATAGCTTCTATCATTTAAAACTCTAATTCTCGAGCTCGGCTCGAATTCGAAAATAAGCCATGATCGAGAGAACTCGATCTCATAAACGACTATAATCCTTATAATAAACGACAATAAACCCCCATGGAATTCAAAACAGTGGCCAACTGGCCATCTCCGAACAGTGAACACCGTTTCCATCACAAAGGACTGATCTAACTTGTTGTTTAGGTTACGCGAATTTTTAGCAATAACAATCACAACGATGAAGGCGGCATGTCTTTAAGGTTACAGTAGGTTCCGAAGTGGTATTAACGACTTTGAAGGAGGAAATGATATTTACCCATTGTGAACCAAACAAAGACCAAAGATTAAGCAACAAAAGTTTGATTTAAGAAAAAGTTTTGGGGCAAAATGGTGCTAGATTAGTTTTGGGGCAGAATGGTGGTACTGGTATGGGTTTATATGAGAGAGAAATACAAATAGTTAATGGTCATTAAAACATGGATAATCTCAAATGTCGAATTTACCCTTTTTATTTATACAGTAATTATCAGTTGGTTTTAAATGAAAAAGACACTTGTCATATTTTTATTGGTGCCTACCGTAATGCATTTTAAAATGTAACGCATATGAACGCAAATCTATATATATATATATATATATATATATATATATATATATATATATATATATATATATATATAATGTTTTAAAAAATCGAGAGCTTTTAGGAATCTTAAAACCTAAAGACCTAATTGTATTTACTTCATCACTTGAGTCACCTTGTTATAAAAGTATAACAACATAAAAAAATAACACGCGATGAGTTGGATTCTAAGATTTTTAATGAAATGTTGGAAAAAAAAAAGTTAAGTTACATCGTAAGATAAAAAATCTTTTTAAAGTTTCATATAAAAAACGATAGTTTTTGTATTTTATGCAATGTCTTAAAAATCGGATCTTTAATTGACCCGATCGAATCATTGGGTTGTCGGTTCAACCAGTTTAATCATCGGATGAACCTGATCTTTCACAACAAAAGAATAATTAAAACTTTTGCAAAGATACAACAAAAAGTATCTATATAAATCATGAATATTTCATATATATATATACTAAAACTATTTACTAACTGTAGGATACTAAATTGGATCGTATATTCTCTGTGTCTCAATTACAGAACCTCAATGAGTATATATACAAGAATACTAGGCCTAACATGGGAGCGGGAGTACAACAAAGACTCAAACTGTCATGAATATCATCGAACAATGCTAAAGGTAAACCCTTAGTGAACATATCTGCATACTGAAATCAAGACGGCACATGTAAAACGCGAACCTGACCTGTAGCAACCAAATCTCTAACAAAATGAATATCAATCTCGATGTGTTTCGTACGCTGATGTTGAACCGGATTAGAAGACAAGTAGACATCACTCACGTTATCACAATACAAAATAGTGGCAGAAGACAAAGGAGTATGAAGCTCACGAAGTAAATTCTTGGATCCAACATGTCTCAGCAGCAGCATTGGCAACACCACGATACTCTGCCTCAGCACTTGAACAAGAAAGCGTTGGTTGGCGCTTAAAGGACCAAGAGAGTAAGTTGTTGCCAAGAAAACACAATATCCCGAAGTACACCGTCGCGTAGTCGGACAACCAGCCTAATCAGCATCTGAATAAGCAACGAGGGCGTCAGTAGTAGAAGAAAAAGCTGTAAACCATAGTCCAAGGTCCCCTGAACATACCGCAAAATCCGCTTGAGAGAAGAAAAGTGATGCTCCCGTGGATCATGCATATAAAGGAAAACCTGTTGCACAACATACGTAATATCAGGTCTAGTGAATGTGAGATACTGAAGAGAACCTACTAAGCTCCGGTATAAGGTAGGATCAACAACCGGAGTACCACCATCCCCTAACTTAGACTCAATATTAACAGGAGTCCGAGTTGGATTACAACCCACCATACGAGCACGCTCTAAAATCTCCATAGCATATTGACGCTGGGAAAAAAACATGCCAGAAGAGTCCCGCATAACAGATTTACCCAAAAAATAATTAAGCACACCAAAATCTATCATAGAAAACTCGCGATGGAGAGAAGCGATAATCTGTTGTAGTAAGCGATTGGATGAAGCAGTGAGAACAATGTCATCCACATAAAGCAATAAAAATGCCGTATCAGCACCCTGTCTATAAATAAATAAAGAGGAGTCACACCGACTAGGAGTAAAGCCAACAGTAGTAATGTAAGAAGCAAACCGCTGAAACCAAGCACGAGGTGCCTGCTTAAGACCATAAAGAGAACGCTGCAACAAACAAACATAATCCGGATGCTGAGAATCTCGAAAACCACGAGGCTGATGCATATAAACAGTCTCAGCTAAGTTACCATGTAAAAAAGCATTCTTAACATCAAGCTGATGAACATGCCAATGTCGAGAAAGGGTGAGACTAAGAACAGTACGAATAGTGTCCGGTTTAACCACCGGACTAAAAGTCTCATCAACATCAACACCCTCAACCTGCATACTACCATTGGAAACAAGACGTGCCTTATACCGACTAAGAGTTCCATCTGCCAAAAACTTATGACGAAATAACCACATACAACGAACAATATTAGCACCCTCCGGGCGAGGTACACAAGTCCAACTTTTATTTTTAATAAGGGAATTATACTCGTCAAACATAGCGTTGCGCCAATTGGGATCATCAAACGCTTGTTTATAAGATCGAGGTAAGAAGAGACAATAGACACATGACCAACATAACGAAGATTATGACAAGTAATCCCGACACGAGAACGTGTGACCATGGGATGAACTGACACGGTATTGGTGGAGGGAGCAAGTGGTATAGGTGGTGTAGAGTCAGGTATAGGTTGCGGTACAAACGAAGGTGAAAGCGGTGTAGGAGTTGTAATTGGTGTCATGGACTATGCGGTGTAATCGGTGTAGGATGGGTGGGCACGTCAACTGATGGAGGAACAGGCGCATGAACTGAATAAATGGGAGTGGTATGTATAATTGTGGAAATAAGGTTATGAGAATCATCCATAAAATCATAGGAAGGCAAGGTAGTGGAGTTGGTGGAGAGAAACGGAAACACCGTTTCATCGAAGGTTACATGACGAGAGATTATAATTTTATTAGTGTTTAGATCAAGGCAACGGTAGCCAACATGATTGGCAACATGTCCCATAAAATGGAAGGTGTGGCACGTGATCTAAGTTTATGGTTGGTATCGATATGTGGGTAACAAAGGCATCCAAAAACCCGAAGAATACTATAATCCGGTTGAGCACCAAACAAGCGGGTAAAGGGTATCTCGTTATTAATGGCCCGAGAAGGTAAAATATTAAATAAGTAAACGGCCATATTAAGTGCCTCGGTCCAGTAATTGGGTGGTGAATGTGCTTGAAATAATAACATACGAATGAGATTATTAATTGTACGGATCATACGTTTTGATTTGCCATTTTTTTTAGAGGTGCGGGGGCAAGAAAATCGAAAATGGATGCCATTATCGATGAAGAGTTTATGAAACGCATGATTATCAAATTCACCACCATGATCACACTGAAAAGACTTTATTTCACATTTAAACTGAGTACGAACATAATTACGAAACAACATAAACTTGGACAAAACATCAGATTTATTCATTGACGGATAAACCCAAACATACTGAGAATAATGATCTAGAAACAAAACATAATACTTGAAACTAGACAGACTCGGAATTGGAGAGGTCCATAAGTCAGAGTGAACAATGTCAAAACAAGAAGTAACGGAAGTAGACGAACTAACAAACGGAAGCTTCACGTGTTTACCAAGCTGACAAGCATGGCAAAGAACAGGAAGTTTCTCGTTATTGTACGAAATAGAGTCACTAGAAACTAGACGACGTAACACTTCACTTCCTGGATGTCCAAGTCGTTGATGCCACGTATACTGACTGGTAAGAAAAGCATGAGAGATAGTGGAAGGCTTCATAACAGGATAGAGATCACCCGTGCTATCACATCGGAGGAGTACCCGTCGAGTTATGAAGTCCTTCACAGAAAACCCAAAAGAGTCAAACTCAACAGTACAAGAATTATCACGCACAAACTGACGCACAGAAATTAAATTTTTGACAATAGCGGGAGTTATTAAGAAATTATTTAAACGAAATGGACGGAAAGGAGTAGACAAAACACTATGACCAGAGTTAGTAACGGGAATAAAACGCCCGTCACCAACGGCAACATACGGGTAAATGCACATATTAAGAATATCACTAAGGCAGTGTACTGAACCATTAAGATGAGAACTCGCACCTGTATCCATGTTCCAATTTCCGGAGGCCGGATCTTGAAGAGTAGTGGTATTGAATGCATTCGGTAAAAGAGTAGCTTGACCCGAACCTGGTGAACCGGACGTAAAAAACTGACTCGGATGAAAGGGCACACTAGGAGGCTGTCCTAAGTAAACCGAGCCATGCGAAGGACCTCCCTATTGCTGCTGAACCCCCTGTTGTGGACCAGAAAGGGTCTGAACCCACTGCTGTGGAAAAAGAACCCCCTGTTGTGGGACTTGGATCCCCTGCTGTGGAAAAAGAACCCCCTGTTGCGGGACTTAGACCCCCTGTTGTGGCAAGAACCCAACCATACTCATAGGTGACCCTCCCAAGGGACTAGGCATAAATTAATAACTAACATGCGTGGGCTGCGATGGGTATTGGGTTGGAAGACTTTGAAACCCAGTAGGAACCGATACAGTATAAGCTACGGGAGGAGAGGGGGTAGCATTAGTTGGAGCATGTAACCCAAACTTAGCCAGCAGTGATTGCAAGATATCTAAGTCCGAGTGAGTCACACCCGATACAGTAGATGCCGAACTTGTGGTGCGAGGGAGCAACGTGGAATTGCCATGAACGCCATTATGGAGGTACCGACACGCCTCTCCAAACCGACAAGGACCTTTGGCAAAGCTCCAACATGGGCGATTTATTTTCTCCAAAGAAGGACTACGACTAACACTAGAATTAGGTTTAGCCAATAAAACCATAGGAGAAGCGGAGGTAGCATCAACAAGAGGGGTTTGAACCCTCGACTTTAGGCGCATCTCATGAGTAGTCAACAAAGATCGAACTGTTTTGAGATCGGGAAAGGGTTCTATAGTAACTATAATAGTAGAGATGGTTTCATAGGTTGAAGGCAAGTCCTCAAGCGCGAAGGTAACAATATCATCATTGCTAAGAGGGGAACCAAGACCTATAAGAACCGAAACGATAGACTGGATCTTTTGAAAATACCCGTCAATAGATAAATCCCCAAGCTTCAAGTTGCGTAGCTCAGCTTTCAAAGCCATAGCACGCAGACGCTTGTTGTCTTGAAAAATAGCGGCAAGATGTGTCCATGCATCTTTAGCAGTAGTAGGGTTAAGATCGACCAAGCGTTTCCTTAGTGATGGAGCGAGTGTGGAGAACAGCCAAGACCGAATGATGAAATCAATCTTGGTCCATTCCGCATCCTTAGGAGGTGGTCCCGGAGGAGGCGTAGTAGATGATGAGACCGCCAGATCAATAAGATGATCCAAAATTCCATAACCATGACATAGGTGAGAAAAGTAATACACCCACGAAGAATAATTCATCGCATCGACATCGAATTTTTCAGGAACAAAAGTGGTTAAATGATTCATAGCCATGAGTTTGTCTGATAGGGTAAGGGCTGGTGTGGGGGTGGTTTAGCGTTGGTCATGATTTAGGGTTTGTAGTTTTAGGGTTTAGGGTTTGTAGTTTGGTGCGTGGGAGAGATCAAAGCAAAAACCCACTGAAACTTCAATGGGTAATAAAAGTGGCTAGAGTTAGCCAAGAATTGTCGACTAAACTTAGTCGAAAACAATACACCACCGATAAACAATCGGTAAACCAGTAGCTAAACTTAGCCAAAAAAATAATGGCGACTAAACTTAGTCGAGAAAAGATTGATAAACAGAAACTAAGATTTGAAAAGCGAATTATAAATCGGCGGAAGTGTGTTGTTTTAGGATCGGAGAAACCCTCGTGATACCATGTAGGATAGTATATTGGATCGTATATTCTTTGTGTCTCAATTACAGAACCTCAATGAGTATATATACAAGAATACTAGGCCTAACATGGGCCGAGACTGCATACAAACACATGCCTGCTAACACTAACAAAATATAATATGTAAAGATAAAAATAACGTCGCAGGTATATAAAATTAACTTGATTTATTTGTAAAAAACACAAAAAAAAAATCAAAACTTGACTAAGTATCGAAAATCAAATTGATGCTGGTCATATTTAACCTGGTTTCGAAAATATAATCCTGATTTAATTTAACTCATTTTTTTACCAAAACCTGTTTAATCCGTTGACCCAACCAAGTCAGTCAATCCGTCCATGCACGCAATAGAAAGTTTGACACTTTCCTGGACCAAAAGGAGCCTAAAAGCGAAAAGAACAAATCTCGGAAAACAAAATAAAAAATTAAAACAACTGTTTTGACCCGTAACACACACTCCACGACCCAAAAAACACAATCACACGTAAATCCCGGTCGATTCTCAAATCCGACAATAACTACACATTCACCATGTCTGTCTGAAACTCAATCTCATCTTTTTGGTATCATCACAATTTACTATATTTAGAGTCAACTGTTATGTGTTTGACTTTTGATTTTTAACCGTGTATAGATCTTTATTTATCAAGAAACGTTTGTTTAGATTTGTATTAGTTTAAAAGTTATTAGTTTGATCTAGGATTTATTATAAATAATGGGGAATACTTGTACTGGACCCAATATATCGAAAAATGGCTTTATACAATCTGTTTCTGCCGCGATTTGGAGTACGAGAATACCCGATGATCAGTCTGTTAGGAGTGATAAAGGAGGAGAGCAAACTAGAGAATTGCCTGTTCAAAATAAGCCCCCTGAACATGTAGTCATACCCAAGGACGAAAAGAAACAAGAAGTCAAGCCTAAGAAAATGAAACGAGTGTCGAGTGCTGGACTTAGAACAGCATCTGTTTTGCAACGGAAAACGGGGAATTTGAAGGATTTTTATACTTTAGGGAAGAAGTTAGGACAAGGGCAATTTGGTACGACGTATTTATGTATAGATAAGGCGACTGGCGAGTTATTAGCGTGTAAGTCGATTGCTAAGAGGAAGTTGTTGACGGATGATGATGTGGAGGATGTGAGGAGGGAAGTTCAGATCATGCATCATTTGGCTGAGCATCCTAATGTGATATCGATTAAAGGAGCGTATGAGGATGCGGTTGCGGTTCATCTTGTTATGGAATTGTGTGCGGGTGGTGAGCTTTTTGATAGGATTATTCAGCGTGGACATTATACTGAAAGGAAAGCGGCTGAGCTTACTAGGACTATTGTTGGGGTTGTGGAGGCGTGTCATTCTTTAGGTGTTATGCATCGGGATTTAAAGCCTGAGAATTTTCTGCTTGTTGACAAGAGGGAAGATGCGCTGCTTAAAACCATTGATTTTGGATTGTCGGTTTTCTTCAAGCCAGGTATACTTTTTATTTGTGGTAATTCATTCGTTATAATAAAGCTTTATATTTAGTTTTGAGTCATAGATGCTAAGATGCCTAAGTTAGTTTTTTATTTCCCGTATCCTTTTAAAAAAGATTTAGTGAATTATATTAAAGCAAAATTTAAGTATTGATTCCAAGTTGGTAATTTCTTGCCCACCATTAACCCCCCTTGCCACATCGTATTCAAGACTGGATAAACTTTACATTGCCACATGATGAGTCATAATAACACAATATATGAGCTCTGATTTGTATGATAGCTATTCAATCTGTTATAGGTCATCACTGATGTTACTTGTTTAACACTCTTCTTTCATGACGAGATCATGCAATTTGTGTTTAATAATTCACTAATCAAACAAAATTACTTATACTCGCTAAACAAGGTAGGCTTTGTTTCGATAGATCTTATATTTGAACCCCATGAGACATGAATGGTATCAATCTATCTGGGGCATGCCTTGCTGGATGGCCTCGAGTCTTATTTGGCCACGTGGAAGAGGCATTTTTTGTAGTCCTCGTGAACAAAAAAAAGAAGTTAAAGCTACATTAGATGTAAATTAACCAAATATTAGTACATGACTGCAAGATGCAATCAACCATAAAACCTTGCTTGGGTAAACCATATTGCTTTTTCACTTTATATTGATAGTGTTGTTTAATATTTTTTTTAATAGTTTTACAATCTCTTTACTTCATCCACGATATTCTAGTTCAAGATTAAAGGTTTCGTTTTCTTCAGGTGAAACATTTCATGATGTGGTTGGTAGCCCATACTATGTTGCACCAGAAATCTTGAGAAAAAATTATGGTCCTGAAGCAGATGTATGGAGTGCCGGGGTGATTGTTTACATCTTATTAAGCGGGGTTCCTCCATTTTGGGCTGGTGAGTTGTTAATCATGTGAAGTATAATCTCACCACTCCTTAAAAATTATGACAAGTTCCTTTTCGGTTGGTCATGATAATTGCAAAGTGTTCATTTGGCCCGTTATTAATAATGACTAAAATTACTTATTTGACACTGTAATTACGGCATATGATTCAATTTGGTACAAATTTTTCCTCAATTTGTAACTATTGAGGGATCTTTTGGTCATTTAGTTTCAAATGTTGAATTTATCATGGAACCGTGTGAATCTAGATTGTAATTTTTGGTGATCAACTGTCCTTGTAACAAAATTAATCTATATTGCTCTTATGATTTTCACATGGGTGTATAGAAACCGAGCAAGGAATATTTGAACAAGTGCTACATGGTGATCTTGATTTTGCATCTGATCCATGGCCAAGTATTTCCGATGGTGCAAAAGATCTTGTGAGAAGAATGCTGGTCCGAGATCCAAAAAAGCGTTTAACTGCTCATGAAGTTTTATGTGAGTCTTTAATTTGCGTACTAGTATATCCAATAATCCAAGATGATACTTTCTGTCTATCTCAAATAAATGCTAATTTTTGTGAACATGATGATCCTAATTACTGTATCTTTATGATTAATGGTGCTCGTTTGTATTGTTTTTATTTTATTGGTGTTTAGGATTGAAGTAAGAGTTATATGTTACCATCACCCAAATTAGTGTGGAATCTGCATATGTATCATATCTCTTTTTGTAATGAAGCTTTTAGCTTCTTTTTGGTTGTTTAGGTGTTAATAATGAGTAAAAATATAAGTCAAACATTAGTGTCCAGGTTCGCTAATAGTTAAATTACTCCTATTTGGTAAGCTCCTGGTACTTTTATCATAATTCAAAATGAGTTTAACCCCCTTTGTTATAATTAGTAAACAGTTGGACGCTCAACAGGTCAAGATGTGGGTAGTCGACTCATCTAGTATTTAACTTTATATCGGGTTATGTCGATTGACCGACCTGGTAGAGGTTCAATGGGTCGGTTTGCGCTGGTTTGTTTGACATTACCGAAATATAATACAACCAGAGTGATGTATTTATCAGTTATCATGATTCATGAGCTAATTTGTTTCTACATAGTTACTTGTGTTACTTCTTTTGGATTTTTTTTTCTTCCGAAGTTGGCCCAAGATTTTATTATTACCCTATATGCCTCAGTCAGTAACAGGGCTTTAATTTTTTTTCAGGCCATCCTTGGGTTCAAGTTGACGGTGTGGCTCCGGACAAGCCTCTTGACTCTGCAGTTCTCAGTCGCTTGAAACAATTTTCAGCAATGAACAAGTTCAAGAAAATGGCTCTTAGGGTAAGTGCAAATATGTTTTTGTCCGTACTTCACCTGTTTCAAAGTTTGACTTGTTGAATATGGACATAATTATTGCAAAATAAGTTATGTTAAACTATTTCCAAAATCCTTACCATCATGAACTTGAAATATGAGTTATTGACTGCAAGAGTCAAAGCACATAACGTTCCCCTAGAAAAAAGTAGCAAGTATTTGTATCTGTTAAGTTTATACTCATAATTCTTGTTGGCGAAATTATTTATCCAAGTAATTTACATAAAATGCACAATTTGATGCAGGTTATAGCCGAGAGTCTGTCAGAAGAAGAAATAGCTGGGCTGAAACAAATGTTTGAGATGATAGATTCAGACAACAGTGGTCATATTACTTTTGATGAACTTAAGGCTGGATTAAAACGAGTCGGTGCTAACCTTAAGGAGTCCGAAATCTATGATCTGATGCAAGCAGTAAGACGCATATCAAATACTTTCTTACTATATTTTATATCGTTATCATTACTTTTGGGTGTTGATTCTTTGAATAAACTCAGGCAGATGTTGATAATAGTGGAACAATTGATTATGGGGAATTTGTTGCTGCAACATTGCATATGAATAAAATTGAGAAAGAAAACCATCTGTTTGCGGCTTTTTCGTACTTTGATAAGGATGGAAGTGGTTATATCACCGCTGATGAACTTCAACATGCTTGCGAGGAGTTTGGCATAGATGTCCCCCTTGAAGAGTTGCTTCAAGACGTTGACCAAGACAATGTAAGTTCCTTAGCTCATGATTCATTCGTCGCATTGAGTACAATTACAATTTTACGCATGATCGCACAAAATCTAATTTTTTTGACTTGTTGCAGGACGGACGCATAGACTACAATGAGTTTGTGGCCATGATGCAAGGACCTGCCAATGCCGGTGCTAAGAAGGGTCTAGAGACTAGTTTCAGTGTTAAGTTTAGAGAAGCTATAAAACTTTGAACATACAAACTTTTCGATTCTTTTGCTATTTCATGTTTCTTTGTCAAAATTATTATACCAGGATTTAGGACTGAACAGTGGCGCTTGAATATTAATTTGAAATACCTCATGTAATTGTACACAACTTTCTTTGTCTTGTATACCTTAGGGAACATTGAAAGAGTATACTTATGTTTTATACATTATATATGATTCAACATGCGGATTTATCTCTTTGGTTCTGTGTGGCGGATTAGTCGGCCAATGAGTCGGCCAATGAGTCGGAAATCACGGTTACCAAAAAAAAAAAAAAAAAAAACAATTTTATATGAATGAAAAACATTTTTTTTTAGAAAAAAAGCACACCAACATGGCAATAGTTTGTACAAAACATGAAGAAAAAAAACACACCAACATGTCTTCAAGTCAAGTTATGTCCTTTGTCTCAAGTACTTCTAATTTTTGTCACTACGCTTTCTTGGAAGACAGCTTATCTTACTCAAAGTACTAATCAAATTTGTTTTGTAACTTTTACCATTATATTTATAAATTTCCAAAAACAGGTAGTAATATTCTATGATAGTAACTAGTAGTAGTAATGACAAAAATTGGAAAAAAGACAGATGAAGACATAAATTTTTTGCTGAAAAGTTTAAGGAGTAAAACTTCCCCACCACAGAAAGTGATCTAATGCACAATCGAGCAGTATTATACTTTGTTAGACATGACATTTTGTCGTAGCTCTCGATCAACACTTTTTGATCAGTTTTGATCTGATTTTTTTAGGGCAAATAGCATAAAAAGGTACTCATCTTATGTTAAAATTTAATTAAAGGTACTCAACTTTTTTTTTCTCAATTTAAGGTACCGATTTTTTTCTTATAGCAATGTTGGGACAATAACAAATTTAAAGGTTATATATTAACGACCGTTTACTTTATTATTGCATCGTTAGTCCTTTATATTAACGACACTTTATAATAATCTCAAAATTCGTTTTTTTATAGTTTTAGACCGTTTTCTATCTTTTTCATTTGATTTTTACCGTTTTCACTCGGTTTTTAATCGTCTTAGTCCGTTTTTTCGTTTGATTAAAAACAAATGAAAACGGTAAAAATTAGACGAAAAATGTGAAAAACGGTCTAAAACTGTAAAAAACAAATTTTAAGTTTATTATAAAGTGTTATTAATGTAAAGGACTAACAATGCAATAATAAAGTAAACGGTCGTTAATATATAACCGTTAAGTTTGTTATTGTCCCAACATTGCAACAAGAAAAAAGATTGGTACCTTAAATTGAGAAAAAAAAGGTTGAGTACCTTTAATTGAATTTTAACATAAGATGAGTACATTTTTATGCTATTTGCTTTTTTTTCTATGGTACTCTATGCACATGTTTCCTATCACTTAAAGAATTACGTTATTATGTTCGGTGTCTCATTTTAAAGGTAATTGAGGATTTTGTAAGGATTCCTTTTCGTTACATGAATAGTGCAAGATATAAGGAACAAGCTTGGGAGATTCTACTTCTTCAACAAATCGGTTATATTTAGTTTTCTTCTTTGATAATTTACAATTAGAGTGTACAAAGTTCGTGATTCAAGAGATGGTAAATAAAAGATTTGATTTAGTTTGGAGTTTACAAACATACGGTACGGTTTGCTCCCTATACTAATACTGCCTTGTCATATGTTTTCTCAAGATTTGCATAAATTTGAATTCATCGCATACATTATTTTCTATAGTCAGAAAGTTGCAAAAATTGTTAAGAGCTAGCCGAGCGGTCAAGTATCGCTTATCGATTAATCGGTTAACGATAAATTTATTAAAATTTATTTCTATGTATTACATTATAAAATTTTGAAGCTACATACTCAATTTGGCCAATTTACCAATTGTTGCCTGATTTGTCCGATTTCTATATGTAATTGGGGGATTTTGTTCAACTTCGCCGATTTATTCTCAATTTGGCTGATTTATTCACGACAATGTCACATGTGATCTATGGTTTAATGAGATGGGATTTTTATGTGTGATGTCATTTGTTTTCAATTTTTTTTGACTTTGCGGTGTATTATTAAAATTATATTTCATTAAAATGTTGGGTATCACTTAAATTTTTTTAAAAGCAACAAATTTTATTGAACACAAAAAATTCAACGATAAGCTATATTGATACAACTGAAAAAAACCAAGCATTGGTTAACAACAAATTGAAAAGCATATTTAGAAACGTAAAAGATAAATGAATTATCAATCCACTCATCCAAGTTTAAATTCACTTTCCCACGACTTAATATCCGGCAAAATGAGTGTCTTTGAACCTCACAAAAACACCATTCGGTGGTATGTTTGATGCCTGTGTAAAAACGGTAGAGGGGGTGAATACGTTTCTTATTAAAATTTAAAACTTTTTCTTATAATCTAATGGTCACGGTTCAATAAACATGACCACAGTTCTTTATCAATAAAGAACGATAAAGAACCGCGGGTTCAATTAATGAACTACCACGAGTGGACGAAAAATATTGTTACCTTTTAAACCTTAACAGTCTTTTGTATCAAATTCCTGATTAAGCTTGACTTAATATGAGATGTGTTTGTTATAGATAATGACTATAAACAACAAGTAAAGAAACACATAGACACATCAAATCATAGCACATCAAACAATAGTCTAAATACTAAGCACACTCTAACTAAGCCGTAGCTTTACCGTAACTAAGATGTTTATACTAAAGGATGGACACTTAACCATAATCTAAACATGAAGCACACACGTACTAAGCCTTAACTTTTTCGCAACTTAGTTGTTTAGATTATGAGATGCACACATCAACACACAACACATATATGTACCTGTAAATGTAAAGTGCATAATGTAAAAGAGAAAGCTAACTGACACGATGATTTACAGTGGTTCGGTCACGAATCTACTCTTCGCCCTACTCCACTCCTCGAGTACCCAACTCGAGAGTTACTTCACTAGTCAACAAGCTCCTTCCAAGGTGGAGAAAACTATACACGTCGCTTACATCATTTTCCGACACTAAGCTAAATGTCGAGTCCTAATATTAGGTAGGATCAATCTACACACATCGCCAACTTCTTATTTTCTGACACAAGGTTAGATGTCGAGTTCTAATCTTAGGTATAACCAATCTACACCCATCACACTATTAGTTCTGTTTTATGACCTAAACACATAAACCTCTAATCTACATCCAAGTATACACACCACTTGGATCTGGGACACAAACACTATATCCAAATATACATACTAATTGGATCTACACAACTAACACCTAATCCAAGGATACCCATCACTTGGATCTACTACCCTTACAACACATCCAATTGTACTCGTCACTTGGATCTACTACACATACATTAAGTCCAAGCGTACACATCACTTGGATCTTCATGATTTACATCGTAGTAAAAATATAATCATGACTTGATCTTTAGAAGAAGAGATCTCATTATGTTATGACCCTAACACTTCATAGTGATGAAAGTGTTCTTCTCTTTTCACTTAGAGGATGAGAGGATTGAGGAAAGAATCACATCTTAAACATTATTAGTCAAACAAATAATCAAGGATTAAGAAGTGTGAAAGGTGAAAGAGAATGTGCAAAAAAGGTTGGTTGAAAAGCTGGAAATGATCCATTGTTTATTAGACAATGGAATAACGACTATATCTGCCCGCGGTTAATTATATATAATGAACCGTGGGTACCTATAAAGAACCGCAAGCTCTAGACTCCTCTCCTTTTTGTCCTGTAGTGGGGAAAGATTATCTGGTGAGGATATTATCTTTTTGAGAATATCCTAAGGAATATCCTATGGAATATCCTATGAATATCCTATAAGCTTTTTCATTTCCATAAAACATTTTCTTAAAAATAAATTTTATTAAAATTTGTAATCCTTGATCACTTGATTAAGTTAGTAACTTCTTTATTCATACCTTAATTGATTCATGACGAATGGATCTTGCAAGTGTCGAGAGAAGTATACATATTGATGCATAAGTGATTACGAGTACCTTACACATTTTACATAATGTATTACAAGTTATACGTTTGTCATCACCAAATCATAAAGAGATTATATCGATTAAGCATCATAATGTTTGCATTAACAATCTTCCCCTTTTTGATGATGATAAACAAGTAAACAGTAACGCATTGTAAAATGTTGAAGTTACTCGTTTACACTTCCTTCTCCCCCTTTTGTCAAAGCAAAAAATGTAGTCGTCGTTTTTTAGAAGAGAAGAATCGACGTCAAGAGAGCTTGCATTCAAAAAGGTAGTCGTAATTTGTAGTCGTTGGTTGAGAGGCAAGAATTCAAACCTTATACCCATCATCCAAAGAGTTTGAGCTTGCGTCATCCTAGTGAAGTCTTCAATCATCATTGGTTAACCAAGTTCATGCATAAGAACATGCTTATCTTCGAGCTCCCCATAACTCATTACTTGCAAGATGTTCGATGAATGCAATTTAAGTAAGTAAACGATCGCAAATGTAACGAGTTAAACTTTTGCAAATTCTCCCCTTGATGTGATCTCCCCCTTGCTTGAATCACCAACAAAGCAAGAATAGTAACGAGCTACACAAATAGGTTAGAGATTTCATACAAAACAAAGTTAGTAGAAAAGATCATATGCATATGGAAAAGTCACACAAGCTTAAACAACTCGAGTACAAAGAGAGGGACTCAAGATTAAGCTTGAAAGATCTTAACTTTTAGAAGTGTAAAAAAATTGACAAGTTAAGACAAATAAGAGGGCTATTAGATAGAAAAGATAACTCAACTTATTTATGGTGACACCAAAATATATATAAAGGACCAAGAAAGAAAAGAGATGTCCGATTTATACAACAAAGAAAATATGAAAAAGACATACTCCACTATAATATCTTGGCAAGAAATATCAAAATAAATAGAGTATGACAAGGAAGGTTCCATATAGTCGAAAAGAGAGGAAGAATGAATATGAAGGAAAAGAAAACAATGAAGATTAACAAGTTGTTTGCACAAACAATGACAAGCATTATGGAGAAAAAACTGTGCAAGCTAACTTGTCAAGAAGAAGAAGAAAGAAAGATGAAACAAAGGATAAGGATACCAAAATTGTGTATGTCAAAAAAATAGAAGAGAAGATGACATAAAAATTTGGTGACTCGATAACACTCGAAGCGGGAAAAACACCTTCATGTTCTTCACTTTCAAGAAAGTGGAAACAAATGAAAAATATTGGCAATTTCATAACGCAAATTACTTAAATATTTTGAATGAAATAATTAAGTTGTCAAGAAAAATACGAGGTGAACTAATAGTCTATTAGAAGAAAGAAGAAGCTCAAAGGCAAAGAGATGTCAAATATGATAAGACTCGTATTTCAAAAGAAAAGAAGAAAAGAAAATTATATATTGTATACTATAAAAATAACACACACGGTTCTTTAATTATAAAGAACCGTGAGGCGGAACCGTGGAGATACGGAACCGTGGACAGAAGGAAGTTTTTCGTCAAGAAGAAGGACGAAAAATTCAAATCAAAGACATTTTTTACCTTAAAATAATTCCTTTTGAAAGCTCCATAAGCTTTAAATAAGAAATCAAGGTACAAAATTATAAGAAATCCAAAAACGAGGATAAATCGACGCTTTAGAAAATACTAGAAGGAAAAGACTCTAGAAGAAAAGAAGAGACACATTTCAATTCGAAATTCACTAGAAACTTGACATTATAGGCAAGGATGCTTATGAATGTCGGCACAAGATGACTCCTTGATTAAGAGAAAGATATCAAAGAAGCCATAAGGTCAAGACAAGAAACAACAAATGCATTAGAAGGATTTGTTGTAAGAGAGAGAAAGGAAGAGTGACATTTTATTTTGCATAAAGCAATCTAAAATAGCTTCAAATACCTTAAATAAAGTATCTAATTTGTCACGACACATGGGAGAATCGAATAAGAATCGAGACTTAGAAAAGAAGAAGAGCAATTTCACGGGATATGTTCCATCGTTCCAAGACCAAGAGTGAAAGAAAGAGAATAAGACACGCGAAGATATGGATGAAAGGTGGTAATCATACGATAAACTACATGCCCAAAGTTTTGTATCTCTTCTCAATCATTGTAAATGTTCCAAAAAACAATTACATGACGAGGCAAGGGTGAGGCTCGACTCAACTAACATAGAAAGGATATAAGAAAGAAAAGAGAGGGAGACTCGACTTAGAAAGGGGTGATTGAAAAAGACCGAAGAAACAAAAAGGAGACTCGACTTAGAAGTTAAGGATAACTTCACAAGATTATTCAAGAAGACTACACCTCGGTAGGTGATCGTGATATCTTGAAATAGAGAGAAGGAATAGACTCAAAAGAAAAGAAAAGAAGGAATCTTTAAAAAGACTTGTCAAAGAGAGAGATAGACAAAAACGAACAAAGTGACTCATTGGTCACGGTTCGTTAAATAGATCCGCGGTTCATTATCAATAATGAGCCGCTGGTTCATTATCGATAATGAGCCGCTGGTTCATTATCGATAATGAGCCGCTGGTTCATTATCGATAATGAGCCTCTGGTTCATTTAAGGAACCATGGACAGTGGGCGTTCAAATACGATTTTAGACTAAAAATAAAATCACTTGGTTAAACAATTTAACATAAGTTATTAAATGGCTTGAATGTCAAGTTTCGGATATGACTTAACAATTGCAATCACAAGTTAAAATTGCTTGCATATTTCAGATGAAATATTTAAGTTGTCAATCTTACTTAGAGAATAATTAGATTAGAATCTAACCTTCCTTGACAATCGAGTGAATAAAGAGACCAGAGGACGAGAAGAAGGAAATAGACCAAAAAAAGATTATAAACCCCTTAGAAAATGAAACAAGAAAATACTAAAGAATGAAGGACAAAATACTAAGAAAGAAAAACATAAAGGAAAAAACACATAAGATCAATTAGCATGAAGGAAGAATACTAAGGAAAATGCTAATAGCTACAAATTAAAAAGGCTCATAATGACATAAAAATCATCGATGTAAACTATCATTAGGCGTATTTAGGAAGAGCCATTTAATCAATTTAGAGAATGAATATGAGACTATCATTAGAGGTGCTTAATTAAGGCTAAACACGGCTATTTTTATGAGTTATACACTAACCCAACTTCTCACGTGGAAGCAAATCAACCGTTGGGTCAAATTGAATTCCTAATGCAATAGGTTCTCTAGTAGTCATTCTCATGTTAGACAAATTGTAACTCCTACATTTACCTAATGAAGTGTAGCAAGGATGAAATTTGTATTACAAATAATGCATAACCTAATGGGGTTTAAGAATGCACCATTGCATATATTAAAAAAAATCTAGTTAAGGTTATTTACCTTAATAGAGCGTGAGGCCATTGACATTGGATTGTATAACCAAGGTTTACACAATTTGTTAGAACACTCTTGATTGGTCTTTCAGGATTGACTCGTTCACCAATTGCATTGCATTGTAAATTACTTGAGTGTTTTAGATAAAACATCCAGTTTGTCAAACCAACTTCATTGTGTATTTTAAGCAATTATTAAACAAATTTGTCTAACAATTTGAACAAGCAGACTCAATATAACATCATCAACACAAGTGTGAGTTATGATTCGATGTATATTGTGACAATCCATCAATTTCAGGTCGTTATTCTAATCTCGACTATTATGTATTATGTGTTTACTTTAACGAGAATCTTAAATTATCGGCTAACCAAGAAGGTTATGACTTGAAACTTAGCGTAAGAATGTCGATTAGATGAAAACCGACAAGGAATACGTTAGGTATCGATATTCTATTCTCCATTTATCATAAGAATGATTTTATTGTATTTATCTTTATGCTCGTGTTTTACGTTCTAATGAATGACGAGAACTACTAATGATCACGATACCGACGGATGCCCAAAAATTTACATTTTATTATCGATTGTCTCGATATTTAATATTTTTGACGTTTTCGATTTGATTACGTTTTAAGTCGTGTCGAAGCTATATTATTATATTTATGAAGCGTTTTAACTTTTGAAAAGTATTTTTTTTACGAAACCCGAGTCCCGTAAATATTTTCAAATTTGACTAATAGTCATTTTCTACCCTTTAAATTACTTAATTACTTTTTGATCGAAAACTATGCAAGATTGGCAAAACAAGCCCTCCACCCACCATATATATACTTCTCACCTAACTTTTTACACATAGAACAAGTTAGCCAAAAAAAATTCTCACCTCTCCTTGCCCTCTCTCTTTTTCCGTCCCCAAACCCAAACAAAAACCCCATCAAAAATTTTGATCCACTTTGATTTAGCAAAAACTAATAAAAGACCACATCTTAGAATTTAAAGGTGATCATATCTATATAAAATTTCCAACATGCAACAAGTTTTTGATTTTGTTATGAACTTGGGTTGATATGATGTTTAGATGATCATGTATGTGTTTATCTTGTGATAATCATGTGTAGATCTTTTTGTTTTGTTGAAGAAAATTTATTTTTGGTCTTGGGTTTTTATTTATTTGATTCATACAAGTGTTAAGATAAATATATTTTGACATTAGGGGATTAGGATGAGTAGTAAAATGGTTGGAATTGTTTGAAAAATTGTTTTTGTATGATTTTTGATGAGGTAAATTAGGGCAATGACTTGTAGGCTGTTTTTGGGAATCTTAATGTTGAGTTATTGTTAAACTAATAGGATACTTGTAGAGAATTTAATTAGCTTCGATTGGATATAAATTAGAGAGTCTAACTCCAAAACGAGTGTAAAGTTACAATAGTTTGATTATTCGTGTACCGGGAGACGAGTATCGACATAATTCGGAGTTGTTGTTGATATTTGGATCGAATCTCGGGGACTATAGAATGAGTTTCAAAAATAGTCAAGGGCTGTTGTAAGTCTCTAAACCTCAGTTTGTGAGTCTATTTTCAAAGCCGAGTGTCGGTTTTGTAGACGGAGTTGTTTAGAGAAGTCAAAATGGTTTTATGAGTCGAAGGCGTAAAACTGTCCGGTTTTTATAACATAAAGATGTGTCGGGCAGAAGGCCTTGGGAGTAATATTTTTGAATGAAATTTAAACTGAGTCTTATACATGTTATGTTTGAGTTTATCACCAAGTTTCGTCGAAAACGGAGTTTTTTAAGTAGGTGAAATAAGCTTGTACATTTGGTATGTACCGACAGATTTTTTTTTATCGAGGGTATAGTCTAATAAAGTAAACATGTAGAAGGGTATAGAGTATCACTTGTATTGTTGCTCTTTCGTATTTGTCGTGGTTTTGTAATTTTGAGTTTTGTATTATTTAAGTATAGTTTATACTTGAGTCGATTATTAACGAGCGCGTCTTATTTGGTAGGTTGCGGTTTTAGTGTCTAACGGGCATCACTTATCGTCGGCGATGGTCTCATTACTACTCTTGTACTAAGTTGAGTCTATAGCCTCAATTTTATACTATCTTGTAAAGGATTTTAAAACCCGTGAGGGGGATAACATGCTTGTTTTAAAATAGAACACAAGGGACCCGATTGTATGCTTAGATGAAAGTTATTTACATAAGTTAGCTTATACCCTTAAAGACCCATGGAATCATGAATTGTTAATCGAATGAACGCTAATACTATGGATAGATCTATCGGGGTTACGCCCAGTCCGATTGCGATTAGCTATCGCGTGGTGTAATGAAACACTAGTAATGAAACATCGGATGCATTTGTATAAGAGAAATATACTCACTTGGATAGGTGTGTTGGTGGGCTGAAATACATATATGTTAACGTTCAATGTCATGAAGCTTATGTAATAACAACGATGATTATGTATGATCCACATGATTGTCAACCATGGAAAGTTTATTCAGAATACTTGTGTTTGTTTATTTAATTTAAACTCTATTGATTCACTCAGCAAATTTTGTTGACTTTATAGCATGTTTATCTCAGGTCCATGAAAGAAGGCACTCAAGGAACGCGGTTTCGTGTAGCTTAATTATTTGAAATGTTTTGGCCCGCTCTTTCTAAACTATGTCCATTCAAAGAAAATTTTATCGTTTGTTATGTTGTGTAAACTTTAAAACTATTTGGGACCGTGTGTGAACTATTTTATCTTTAAATAATGAATGGATGGATGTTTTAACAAAACGACTCGTTTTGAGCCGTTTTCTATGATATTGAGGTTGAACCACGATAGTAACACCCAATGACCATTCCGCTGCTATGACCCGAATTTGGGGGTGTTACAGATTGGTATCAGAGCTCAAGTTATAGAGAATGAAAAGATTTTTCAAAATTAAATTTTGAAATTTTTTTACTATAACATCTGCAAGCGAAACCTCCGAGTTGCCAATGAATGAGAAAATTTTATATATATATATATATATATATATATATATATATATATATATATATATATATATATATATATATATATATATATATATATATATATATATATATATATATATATATATATATATATATATATATATATATATATATATATATATATATATATATATATATATATATGTTAAAAATACTTGATTATTATTTATGCTTAAAGCATGATGGATTACGTTTATTTAATTATAAATGTTAATTATTTGATTATTATAATACTAATACGTAAT
This sequence comes from Glebionis coronaria, assembly GCA_025667525.1. Taxonomy (NCBI): domain Eukaryota; kingdom Viridiplantae; phylum Streptophyta; class Magnoliopsida; order Asterales; family Asteraceae; genus Glebionis; species Glebionis coronaria. Next base: position 183,611,162 of record CM046881.1, read on the forward strand.
TTATAAATGACGCAAATTGTCACAATAGAAATTCCTGTCTTTTAACTCGTTCCTCGTGAATCTTCGTTCCTTGTTCAAACTTTATTCTTTGTTTTATTATCATTTCTTGTTTCTCTTCATTAATATATACTAGGATTTGTTACCCGCGCTCTGCTGCGGGGAGCACGGGTGTTTTACGGTTGACCCATGAAACTCACGGCTCTATAAAAGTAAATGTATTTTTATAGTTTTGCAATAGTAATTTAGTTGTATCTCAAATTAGCATTAATATTTATATTTATACATTTAACATGCAATTTATTTACGTAATATCACAAATCGCTCTTATATAAACATTATCAACGGTTTTTTAAGGTTACGTCAATTTCACAGGTCAATAATCTAGTCTTTTATACACAACCAAAGAACATCAATAAAAAGAGAGAAATTTAAACAAAATCATATTAATTATAAACTTTGTTCTTTTAATCACATTTTTCTCTTCCAAAATATATCTGGATCATAGATTGAACCTTCTATTTGATATTCCTTACGACGAAATAAATTAAGTGAGCCGGATTAGGACAAGCAATCGTTGCACTCGTCACCATGCTTACTTGAGACCACAAATTGCCATAACTCGTATGTAAGAATATGCACGCCGCATCGTAAAGGAATGTGATCCTCGACGCTTTTGGCCTCATATCTAACCACGCTCCTATTCTAAGCTGTATTACACAGAGCTGTTTTCATTTTGTTGGACTACCTGTCTTTTGGACCATGGAATTAAGAGATATGTAAAATTGTTCCAATTTGAGCATTTTCCATGGATGTCCCAAAAATACGGAAGATAGTCAACTACATCAAGATTCACAATTCCACATCAATTGGTAAAGCTATTTCATGCTAGAAGTTTTTTTTTTCTGATACAGCAGTCACCAAAGAAGTTTTTCCGAACACCTCTATGTCAATATCATGAAATGCAGGTCGTGTAAGTCGACTGTTACTATTCCGTAAATCAGTACTATCAATGATTCGATCCTACCCGGCACTGGTATATAGAAAAGCAGTTAACTATTGGTGGAACTTTGGCTGGACTGGCTTTTGGTGGAGCACCTGCACAACAAAGTATGGTGTCTCTTGTCCGGGAGGCAGAGGTCTTTTAACAGCTTTGTGCTAGACAACAGCGGGTTTGTCTTTCGAATATGTAGCTACTGTTGGTGGAACTTTGGCTGGAGTGGGTTTTGGTGGAGTACCTGCACAATAAAGTATAGTGTATGAGTAAACTTAAAACCTGGACATGCATGCTCGGTGTTCCAAATAAGAGAAAAAATGACCCAAAAGATATGGCTTTTTTTAAACAAAGGGTAACTGTTTGATGGGAGAGTGTACGCAGTGAGTAAGTGGTGCAAATTGAAAGAAAGAGCATCTTGCTGAAAAGGTTTTGAAGGTGGCATCTTTGTCTTAAGCAATATGTGGATATTATTATGGTGTTATTATTTTTTAGCTAGTTTGGGTAAGGGTAGGCTAGGTGAGCTCAGGTGTCATGTGCAGGTGTGTTTCCAAGTTGGAAATGAACTAAGGTGGTCAAAATTAGTGGGGAAGCGTGAGCTAAGTTTAGTTAGCTATTTGAACTAAAATGTAACTGGAATCTTTTTTGTAGCAACAGTTGAATGGGAAGAGGCTGGAATCTTTTTTGTAGCAACAGTGGAATGGGAAGAGGTTCTATTTAAGGGCATGTATGCATTTGGTAATCCCACACAAACCTCTCACCTACTTTAAAAAATCTAAACAAATAGAGAATGGCATATCTTCCTAGGATCTGGGCATTGGAAGCTGAGAGCGGTAGCACGGACTTGGGCGGTTTGTTTGTTTGGTATCTGGAGAAGGATGTGGTGGCTGACAAAGCATGGAAGCGTAAGGTGGATGCGGCTAGGCAGGCAGTTTTCAAAAAGTTTTGGATCGTCAGCATTTCATTCAAGAGATCCAGCAGGTGCAGACCTTTCCAGCCAACCCTATGATCTCGATGATGGTAGCCATGTTGGACAGAAAGCAGACGGAGGACAACGCATTCATTCAGACCTTGAACATAGAGGCAGCCAGAATCCAGACCATGATCGACCTCAAGGAGGCTTTTGCTCAGAAAATTTTGGCCAAAGGGCCTTGGTGAATGGATGTTGTAGGAGTTGGCTTTGGTCTGATGTTTTAGGCCTGAAAATAAAGCTCCATGTTGTCGTCTGTTTGGTTTGTCCACCGCCGAGTCTCTAGGGTTATGTGTCTGTGCTTTAGTTGTTTCTTTTTTTAGTTTTATCTTGTGTCTGTAAGATCAGTTTCAATGAACCGCGTGGAATGTATGATATTTTGTTTTATATTGTTTTTTTTTTCGACAGACGTTTCGATTAACGTGGCGTTTAGGTAAAGACACGCGTCCAACGAAGGCTGACCCAAGTAAAATGCCAGATTATAAGTTCTAAGAAAAAACTGCGCACCTGTTTCTTTTTGTTCACCTATTTCTGAGACCTTGGTTGATGCACTTTCTGTGTCTGACCCTTTGGTTTGATGTACCGTCTTGTTCAATGTTTACATCTGCTATTGGTGTCGGGCCTGGGCCTGGCCCTTCAGTTACCCACGGAATATGAGCCTCAGATAGGGAAAGAATCAAAGAGCTGCCCTTCTTGCAGATCGCTGACAACGGCAGTAACACGGTTACAACGACCTCAAAACACGATCGGCCGAAACAAAGTTCCATGATGATAAGGAGCAGAGGTTTCGGGTGGGTATAATATGGATCTGGTTCAAACTGGGGGCGCCTTCTCCTACAAACGAACATGGACATGCACCAAAAGTTATTAAAACTACACCAAAATATAGTAACTGTTGAAAATCCAGCTTTTTAGCAATAACAACCATACATACTCGCTAAGGTAATATAGCAAAACAACATGTGGTACAGCGATAGAAACAGCATGCGTGAGATGTCTTTTTCGTTACCTTTAGACACAAACAAATTTGATACTAACACGGCAAAGCTGTTGTGTTGGTAACAGTTGTGTAAAATCAATTTTGACACCATCATAGGTATTTACTTTTAAATGAAGGCCGCTTATTCAATTTTGTTCTAAAATGCAGTTCCAGTTTTATGTTTTGTACGAACCAACAACACCTTCTTTTTTAAATAAGGAAGAAAATAAATCAATAATCAAATCAAGTATAACTATATTTGGATCATGAGCCACATTCACATCAGCTATAAGACAACATACATGTATGTTGGGGTTGGAAGTCCATCGTCTGCATCTGGTTTAATTCACATGCCATCGTATTCTCTGAATCCTTGGTAGACTGTTGCAGAACAGATACATTTAGTCAGACTGATAAAAAATAAAAGGAGACCATACAACGACAAATACCAACCGCATATCTGAAACATGAAAAGTCAGTCTTGGGGAATTCGTGAAGCAGGTTACAACGCATCCATAAAGAATGACCATCGGCTAATGAATTGGAGGAGATCAACATGTCGAAACTATGACTTATTGTATTTGAGGTTCAAAGATGGAGGCATGGAAGGCGAACCCAGAAACTCATCATGGGTGCGACCAAATGGTCACCTTGCGAAGTGCACGCGTGTTGGCAAACAACCGGCAAATCCAAAGGTAACGACCATTAACCTTTATGACAGTAATTAACCTGCATAAAGCCGAAAAGGCCCGTCAGAAACATGACTAACCAAAACTCGCAATCGTTATGGCTGCGATCACAGGCTCACCTTGGCAAGGAGTCGGTTCTGTAAAGCGCGTCTACTAAAAGGTCTCCAGTTTTTCCGGGTATACCATAGCCTCAGATAAGACGCTATATAGGAAAAACAGCCATAACCCGGCATGGCTGCGACCTCGCAAGGTCGCCCCGCCAAGAACCGAGATGTGATATCCTTAACCGCGGCCGTTTACCCTCATTATAGCCCTAAATTAACCTTTACATAAAAGCACACCAAAATGTATTAACTGTTGAAACTCCAGGTTCTCAGCAATAGCAACCATACATGCCCGCTAACGTAATATAGCAAACCAACATGTCCTACAGCGAGAGAAATGTCATGCGTGAGATATCTCTTTCGTTACCTTTAGACAGAAACAAATTTGATAACAACACGACAAAGGTGTTGTGTTGGTAACATTTGTATAAAATCAATTTTCACAGCATCATAGGTATTGGGTTTTAAATGAAGGTGGCTTATTCAATTTTTTTTTAAAATGCATGTCCAATTTTATGTTTTCTACGAACCAACAACATCTTCTTTTTGAAATAAGGAAGAAAAAGGAATCAAAACTCAAATCAAGTATAACTATATTTGGATCATGAGACACATTCACATCAGCTATAAGACAACTTACATGTATGGCTGGGGTTGGAAGTTCATCGTCTGCATCTGGTCTAATTCACTTGCCATCGTATTCTCTAAATCCTTGGCAGACTGCTGCAGAATAGACACATTTAGTTAGACTGATAAAATAAAAAAAGACACCATACATCGACAAATACCAACTGCACAGCTGAAACATGAAAATATATGTAGTGGTACTATTCGTTAAAATAACAGTATAACCGTAGAGAATGAACGTTACCTTTCGCGAAAGGTAAAGAACAGTTTTAGGGAATTCGTGAAGCAGCCGTGAACGCATCCATAAACAAAGGCCATCGGCTAATGAATTGGAGGAGATCAGCATGTTCAAATGATGAGTCATCGTGTTTGAGGTTCAGAGCTGGATGTATGGAAGGCGAAACCACAAACCCGCCATGGGTGCGACCAAATGGTCGTCTTGGCAAGATTCGCGTGCTGGCAAACAGGACACGGATCCAAAGGCAATGGCCATGACAGTAACTAACCAGAATAAAGGCGAGAAGACCCGACAGAAAGCATTAACCACAGTTCACAACCGTTATGTCTGCGATCAAAGGGTCACCATGGCAAGGCACGGGTTCTGTAAAGCGCGTTTACTAAAAGGTTTCTAGTTTCTTCGGGGTATACCATAGGCTCAGATAAAGCGCTATATAGGAAAAACACTCATAACCCGGCATGGCTGCGGCCTCGCAAGGCCGCCATGCCAAGATCCGAGATGCGGTATCTTTACCTGCGCTCGCTTACGCTCATCATAGCCCAAAATTAACCTTTACATAAAGGAGGAGATGCACGGATCCATAAGAGTGTACCAATTTTTCTGTTTTTCCAATGCGTAAGGCCTGAGATATCACAAATCCAAAGGCAGCAGGCATCACAACAGTTAACCACCATAGAGGCGGAAATACCCGGCATACGAATCATTGACCACATCTGACAATCGTTATGCCTGCGATCACATGCTCACGATCGCAAGGCCCGGGTGCCTGGGAAGCGAGCTTACCAAAAGTTTGTTGTTATTTCCCATGGTATCGCATAGGCTTAGATAAGGCGCTATTCGGGGAAAACAACCATTACCCGTGATGGCTGCGACCTCGCAAGGTCGCCACGCCAAGCATCCGAGATGTGGTATCTTTACCCGCACCCGCTTACCCTCATCACAACCCTAAAGCAACCTTTTTTATAGAAGCGGAGAAACACGCATCCACAGGAGCAGTGATTGTCCTCACAAACCGTTTTTTATAATACTATCCCCCTCTATCACAAACAACAACGTCAAGAAACATGGAAGTTGTACGAAGAACCCACCATAATTTGGGGTTCACATAGCCGGCAAGTGCATGCTAAATGTCTTAAGTGAAGCAGATGTGGGCTTATCCATAAAGAATGACCCTCGTCCAATGAATTAGAGCAGGTCAGTAGGTAGATACAATGAGTTATTGCGTTTGAGGCTCAGATCTGGAGGTATGGATGGCGAACCCAGAAATCCGCCATGGCTGCGACCGAATCGTCGCCCTGCCAAGATACGGACGCTGAGAAACAACCCTTGTAAAAATGTCCATCCACAGACTTTTCATCATTGCCCATACTATTTTCAACCTGCCTTACTGTCGTGACCAACCTGGTAGTTTCGTTTGGTGAAGTTGGTTAACACGAACCATATGACACCCGCACATTCAAAGATCATACGCCTCGCATGAAAAGAGGTCATCCACACAGAATAACCTAGTCAACTCCCCACGAACCCAATAAATCATTTTAAATAACCAGACCAACAGAATGCACAAATGAACAATAAACCAATTTAACTAACCATGTTATATAAACGGCCATAAATGGAAAAAATAGAACCGCACCCAACTGTATGAACTAAGCATCTTATATAAAGCCACAAATAATAAAAAAGCTAGAAATTAACCTTTATATAAAGAAGGATCCCTCCCCGACAACCAAAATTCCGTCTCACAACCAAAAAACACACCGGGACGTACACCTTTCCGCTACAAACAATGTCGGAAAGCAGGTTTTCAAAGGCTCAGATCTGGAAGAGAAAAAAGTATGAAACAAACACGATAAGACCGCCATGGCTGCAAAACACCAACAGTGAATTACCCCGCCAAGGTACGACCAATCTTAAAGTTTGTTCAAATTAATCAACACAAAATTCATTCATTAATATCATTACTGCCCCATATATAAGACCGTAAAACGCTGAGAAACAGCCCTTGTAAAAATGTCCATCCACAGACTTTGCATCATTTCCCATACTATTTTCATCCTGCCTTACTGTCCTGACTAACCCGATTGTTTCGTTTGGCGAAGTTGGTTAACACGAACCATTTGACATCCGCAGATTAAAAGATTATACGCCTCAGATGAAAAGAGGTCATCCACACAGAATAACCTAGTCAACAGGCAGAAACAATGAGTTAACCCATTGTATTTTCGGCTAAGACATATTCATTCCAAGCTTTGTATCCGTAGGGACCCAAAAATCATTTTAAATAACCAGACCAACAGAATACACAAATGAACAATAGACCAATTTAACTAACCATCTTATATGAACGGCCATAAATGGAAAAAATTGAACCACACCCAACTGTATGAACTAAGCATCTTATATAAAGTTAGAAATAATAAAAAAGCCAGAAACTAACCTTTATACAAAGGAGGATCCCTCCCCGACAACCAAGATTTCGTCTGACAACCAAAAAACACACTGGCACCTACACCTTTCCGTTACAAACAATGTCGGAAAGCAGATTTTGAGAGGGTCAGATCTGGAAGAGAAAAAAGTATGAAACAAACACGATAATACCGCCATGGCTGCAAAACACCAACAGTGAATTACCCCGCCAAGGTACGACGAATCTGAAAGTTTGTTAAAATTAATCAACACAAAATTCATTCATTAATATCATCACTGCCCCATATATAAGACCTTTTCAGAACGACTGTAGCAACAGCACAAATAATGGAAACCCAGATGCAACTATGTGGTGATGCTGGTATATATATGGATGTTAAGAGGCACATCATCAACGGACACCACCGCGACACGGATTAATTGCAACGGTTAAGATTGGGTTTCTGTAGCCACTACGATTCCTGTAGCCACTACACAACGGACAATCGCAATTAATGGCAAGGGGAAATCTTGCAATGGACATCCATTTAATCCCCAATATTTAATTGGCGAAAGGCCAAGTAACCCTCAATTAAACCAACGACTGGACAATTGCAATTAATAGGAGGGGGAAAACATCCAATTAACCCCAGCGAAAGGCCAATTAACCCTTAATTAAACCAACAACCGGACAATCGCAATTAATGGGAGGGGGAAAACATCCAATTAACCCCCAATTATTTAATCGGCAAAAGGCCAAATTAACACCTCACAAACCAACAACGGGGATTAATGAATGCATAACAGGGTCCGTAAAATCAAATAACGGAAAGGTGTAGGTGCTAGTGTGTGTTTTGGTTGTGAGAGGGTTTTTTGGTTGTGAGAGATGGGGATAGTATTATAAAAAGCGGCTTGTGAGGAGAATCACTGCTCCTATGGATGCGTGATTCTCCTCCTTTATATAAAGGTTAATATATATTAAGCTGTGCTGGAAACGGTGTCGTTTCATTTTGTTCTATGTCGTTTTGCATTGGCGTTTCTATCGTTTTGGGACCAGCCAAATATAAAAGCAATCTAAAATAATAAACAAACTTCCATATCACACCTTGATAATATGACATGTTATAAAAATAACCTCAAACTTACAAGTATTTACGATTTTTCTATATAATAGACTTTACTTATCAAATATAAAAAGTATACCTATCGATTCTCTTCGAGGAAACAAATACTACGAAAAAATTATTGAATTGCGAATCAAATGAGCCCAATATTTCAATGCACTTTACATATGTATGCTTTTATAAAAATATTGAAATTTTATACATATTTAAAAAATTTCTAATCGAAATAGTTCTTTAGGTTTTTTGTTCCTTGCAAGGCAAGTTATTGACGCGGACAATCCTTTGCATTAGCGGTCCACTACAACTTACGACTACATTTTTTTAATATAACCAGTTTTATTTATCAAATATGTGACAAAAATCTAATGATTCATTAAAAAAGATATATCGCTAAAAAAAGTTCGAGTTGTAAAGAAAACAAGCCTAATGTTTCACTTTTGACATACATAAGATGTTATAAAAATTGTTATATTCAAATATATATTTACAAAAAATATTGAAAACAAACCCATAAACTATCTGATAACATTAAAAAAATCACTCGAATCAAAGACATAGTAATATTTTTTTTTTATCTATGACTATTTTATATAGCAAACTTTATTTGATAAATATTTGACAGTTACCGATAACTTCTTCGATAAAAAAATATACCGACGTGTATATGTTTGGATTTCCAAATGTCAAATGGTCGAGAGACTAATTATGAACAATTCTATGAAACTTTAGTTCTTACAACACTTATTGGTTACACAACTGCAAAATATAGCTTTAAATCACAAAGAAAGATATCTCGACACAAAACACGAGCATTATTCTTTCTTTAGATAAACAACACCAATTTGTATGAAAACTACCCTAAATTTTTTATTATTTACGACTTTTTTATATAACGAACTTTCCTCATCAAATATAGAATGTACATCTAGCGACTCTATCTAAAAAATACTATTGAAAAGATCGTCATACGTATAATTCTATAAAAAAATTCAAAATTAATGTATATATTAAAAAAAATTACGTAACTTGAAGTTATTTGTTTCTTTCAAAGTCAGCCATTGACGAGAATAACCCTTTGCATTATCAATCTACTGCACTGTTAGTTCCTCATGCTACGCTGCAACGCGCGGGCTATATATCTCGTCTATATAATTCTTTGCCCGTGTTATTCGTGTTTTGTTATCACAAACGTTGAATGAATACTCATTTTAATGTGAACTGTGTAACAGGATCATGCAACAAATGACTGAGGCGCAGTTACGAGCTATAGTAGCTGATCAGTTTGAGGTCTCTATGAATGCATTTTTGGCAAATATTAATAATGGAGCTGGTGGATCCGGTGGAGCTGGTGGATCCGGTGGAGCTGGCAATACTAGAGCTGGCAATACTAGAGCTGGCAATACTGGAGCTGGAAATACTAGAGTTGACAATGCTGGTGCTAGAACTGGTGATGCTGATATACCAATGATTCCTGAACACAAGAAATGTGCTTACACCTCATTCATGAAATGCAAACCTCCGACTTCTAAGGGTAATAAAGGTGTTGTTGGGTTAATGCAATGGTTTGAAAGATTGGAATCAGTGTTTCGATTTAGTGGAAGTGAGGAAGGATACAAGGTGATGTTTGCCTCTACTACTCTTCAAGGGCGAGCATTAACTTGGTGGAATGGAAGAATGACGTCTATAGGAATGGATGTTGCTTATGCTACACCATGGGTTGAAGTAAGAAGATGGATGAACGAGGAATTCTATCCAATGAGTGTTATTCAAAGGTTAGAACAGGAACTGTATCAGCTGAGACTGAAGGGTACTGATATCGATGGGTACACTAACAGATTCCATGAACTTACTCTACTTTGTCCAAACAAAGTGAACCCAGAATATTTGAAGGTGGATCAGTATATTCGAGGCTTACCTGCCAACATCCATGGTGATGTGACCTCATCTAAACTTGCCAATATTGATGAAGTTGTTCGAATGGCCTACCATCTAATAGGACGGATTATCCAAGATAAGGCTGATGGTGTTTCTGAAGGTAATAAAAGAAAGGCTGAAGTTGTTAGTGATGATCGAGGTGATAACCGTCAATCTCACAATAGTTACCAAAATTGAAGGTGGGGTAATGCTAATGCAATGACTGAAATTGCACCTGCTGATAAGGGGTCTCGTTGTCAACGATGCAAAAGGGTCCATTCTGGTGAATGTGCTAAGTGTGGGAAGTGTAACAAGTTAGGTCACAAGACTGAAGACTGTTGGGGACCAGGAATGAAAGGAGTGACATGTTTTAACTGCCAAGGTAAAGGACACATGAGGAATCAATGCCCCGAGCCACGGAAGAATGCACGTGGTGGAGATAATCAAGGAAAATCCTATCAAATAGGTGAACCCGATTCTAAGCAAAACCCAAAAGTTGTCACTGGTACGTTTTTACTGAATAATCGTTACGCTACAGCTTTATTTGATTCTGGTGCCGACAAAAGCTTTGTGTCTACAAGTTTTAGTACCTTAACTGATATCAAACCGGACAAATTAGACGCGAGTTATGAAGTAGAACTAGTTGATGGTAAATTAGTGTGTACCAAAAGTGCGCTCTTAGGATGTTCTCTTAATCTTCTGAACCGTATTTTCAAAATAGACTTGATGATCATCGAATTGGGAAGTTTTGATATTATTATCCGAATGGATTGGCTATCTAAGTATAATGCGTCTATTCTGTGTGGAGAAAAGAAAGTTAGGATTCCTTTAGATGACAAGACCTTAGTTATCGAAGGTGATAAAAGTAATTCCCAACTGAAAATCGCTTCGTGCATTAAAGCTCGTAAGTATATCGAAAGAGGTTGTTATTCCTAGCTCATGTACCAGAGAAGGAATCAAAGGAGAAACGTGTCAAAAATGTTCCAGTCATTCGTGATTTTCCTGAAGTGTTTTCGGAAGATTTGTCAGGGCTTCCGCCTCCAAGGCAAGTAGAATTCCAAATTGATCTAATTCCTGGTGCTGCACCCGTGGCACGTGCGCCATATCGCTTAGCACCATCCGAGCTGAAAGAGTTATCGGTGCAGTTGCAAGAACTATCTGATAAAGGTTTAATACGACCAAGTTCGTCACCTTGGGGAGCTCCTGTTTTATTCTTTAAGAAGAAAGATAGTTCGTTCCGTATGTGTATCAATTACCGAGAGCTGAATAAGCCAACGATCAAGAATCGTTATCTGCTTCCAAGAATTGATGATCTATTTGATCAACTTCAAGGTTCTCGTGTTTTCTCTAAAATTGATCTTCGTTCTGGTTACCATCAACTTCGTGTACGCGAGGAAGATATTCCTATTACGGCGTTTAGAACTCGTTATGGTCATTATGAGTTCTGAGTTATGCCTTTTTGTTTGACTAATGCACCTGTTGTATTCATGGACTTAATGAATCGTATTTGTAAGCCGTATCTTGATAAATTCGTGATTGTTTTTGTCGATGATATTCAAATCTACTCTAAGAGCAATTAAGAGCATGCCGAACACTTAAGAATTATCTTGAACTTGTTAAAGAACGAAAAGTTGTACGCTAAATTCTCAAAGTGTGATTTTTGGCTTAGTTCCGTACAATTTCTCGGACATGTGATTGATAAAAGTGGAGTACATGTTGATCCTGCGAAGATCGAAGCCATAAAAAATTGGAATGCTCCAACTACTCCAACTAAAGTACGACAATTTCTAGGTTAGGCTGGTTACTACCGAAGGTTTATTGAAGGATTCTCTTTGATATCGAAACCATTAACTAATCTGACTCAGAAGAATAAACCGTATGTGTGGGGCGATGATGAAGAAGAAGCTTTCTAGACTCTGAAGATGAAACTCTGTAGTGCGCCGATTTTATCGTTACCTGAAGGAAGTGAAGACTTTGTTGTTTATTGTGATGCATCTCTTCAAGGATACGGTGTTGTTCTCATGCAACGTGAAAAGGTGATCGCATATGCCTCTAGACAATTAAGGAAGAATGAGGAGAACTACACTACCCATGACTTGGAATTGGGCATTGTGGTTTTTGCTCTGCGACTTTGGATACATTAACAGTATGGCATGAAGTGTACAATATTCACTGATCACAAAAGCCTACAATACATATTAGATCAAAAGGAGCTGAATATGAGGCAACGTCGATGGGTTGAACTCTTGAGTGATTACGACTGCGAAATTCGTTATCACCCAAGAAAGGTGAATGTGGTAGCTGACGCGTTAAGTCGAAAGGAAAGGGAGAAACCGATTCGAGTGTGTGCTTTGGTGGTGACAGTTCATACTAACTTACCTGAGCAGATTCGAAAAGCACAAATCGAAGCATGTAAGAAGGAAAATATTGCAGCCGAAAGATTTAGAGGAGAAGGCGAGCCATTTCAGACGCGAGCCGATGGTGTCAAATGTTTGATAGGGCGAATCTGGTTACCATTCTATGGGGGACTGAGAGACTCAATCATGTTAGAATCTCATAAGTCAAAGTATTCTATTCATCCTGGATCGGACAAAATGTACCAAGACTTGAAAAAGTTATACTGGTGGCCGAATATGAAAGCTAATATTGCAACATACGTCGCGAAATGCTTAACGTGTGCAAAAGTGAAAGCTGAATATCAGAAGCGGTCATGATTACTGGTCCAACCAGAAGTTTCAATCTGGAAATGGGAGCGAATTACGATGGACTTCATCACAAAACTCCCAAGGACACCGTCTGGGTTCGATGCAATCTGGGTTATTGTCGATCGTTTAACTAAATCCGCTCATTTTATTCCAATCAATGAGAGATTCGGTATGGAGAAACTTGTCGATATTTATCTGAAGGAAATCGTGTGTAAACATGGTGTTCCCATTTCAATCATTTCCGATAGAGACAGTCATTTTGCTTATGGATTTTGGAGATCTCTTCAAAAATCTTTAGGAACCAATTTGGATATGAGCACAGCCTATCATCCACAAACTGATGGGCAAAGCGAAAGAACTATTCAAACTTTGGAGGATATGTTACGCGCTTGTGTGATAGACTTCAGAAGTAGCTGGGATAAGCACTTACCTTTGGCCGAATTCTCGTACAATAACAGTTATCATGCGAGTATTAAAGCTGCACATTTTGAAGCACTTTATGGGAGAAAATGTAGATCACCCGTTAGTTGGAGTGAGGTTGGTGATGCTCAACTCACTGGACCAGAGATGATTAGAGAGACGACGGATATGATTGTGCAAATCAAGAATAGGTTGTTGTCTGCGAGAAGTCGACAAAAGAGTTATGCGGATGTGAGAAGAAAACCATTGGAGTTTAATGTGGGAGATAAGGTTATGCTAAAGGTTTCACCATGGAAAGGTGTTGTACGATTTAGAAAACATGGGAAGTTGAGTCCTCGTTATATCGGACCATTCAAGATTATATCAAGAGTAGGTCCCGTGGCATACCAACTTGACCTACCACAAGAACTGTATGGGATTCATAACACTTTTCACGTATCAAATCTGAAGAAGTGTTTATCCGATGAAGAACTCGTTATGCCGTTGGACGAAGTCAAGGTTGATGAAAAGTTGCACTTTATTGAAGAACCAATCGAGATCATGGATCGCAAGGTCAAACAATTGAAACAAAGTCGAATCTCTATCGTCAAAGTTAGATGGAATTCTCGGAGAGTACCGGATTATACTTGGTAAATAGAGGATCAAATGTGGAAGAAATACCCGCACCTCTTTGATTTCAACAAGCGATCGGGCAAGAACGCAAGTTGATCTTCGAGGGCGAATATCCTAAATTGGTGGGGATGATGTGACAATCCGTCAATTTCATGTCGTTATTCTAATCTTGACTATTACGTATTATGTGTTTACTTTAATGAAATCTTAAATTATCGGCTAACCAAGAAGGTTATGACTTGAAACTTAGCGTATGAATGTCGATTAGATGAAAACCGACAAGGAATACGTTAGGTATCGATATTATATTCTCAATTTATCATAAGAATGATTTTATTGTATTTATCTTTAGTTCTCGTGTTTTACGTTTTAATGAATGACGAGAACGACTAATGATCACGATACCGACGTGATGACGTATAGTCCCCAAACCGGGTCATGAGCCCGGCTCACAGGTACTACCCGTATCCGGCCCATCACAGATGGGTGGATAAATGTCATTCAGGCTTATGGGCTTGAGTGAACAGTGCCCGCACATGTGTGCGGTCCACGGCCCAAGGCGGCCGACATAAGATCAGACAGAATAATATTCTGTCTAGGTATATCTTAATCCTAATACGAAGAGATATTCATTACCAGAATTAGAAGATAACAATCATTCTAATTCTGGTGCTTATCTCTTCCTTGGGGCCGAAGGATTAGTGAAAGCCCACTGGGGTTTCACTGCCTATAAAAGGAACCCCCAAGGGTTCCACAAAGGTATTACGACTTATACTCTAAACTCACATATAACCCTAAACCGATTACTTACTCTCACGCCGGAGTCTAATCGTGGGAAACCTTCCCACGGTAAGCTTAACGCGTGTTGTTTAGTGTGCAGGATCCCAACCAGACGATTCACTTGGTGCAGGAGCCGGAGCCCAGCCAACCCGAATTAAGCCTAATTCGGGTCTAGCAAGGATCAACCAACTTTTGCATCAACAAGTTGGCGCCATCCGTAGGACCAGTAACACTAAGCTAGAACAAAACCTCATCTCAAATCTCCAATGACGAAGGGACATCCGCCAACTAACCCCAGGAATGTGAATCCTGGGAACCGGAAGTCCCAAGGGGAAGGGATTCTCATCCCCAACCAATCACCTAACCGCCTCGCAGGCGGGCTGGGTAACCGTAGCGGTTTTCAACCTACGGGGGTGACGAGCACGATCTCGGTGACACCCCCGCCTACTTCAACCCTGGACAACCCTGATCCAGGGAGTGCGCCAGACCCTCCCAACAAGGAACCACGCAGACCTTCGACGGAGGAAGAAGTGGAGGCCCTACCACTCAGTGAGGAGGATCTTACTCGAGTTCTCACTCAGAATTTCGAAAGGATCGTCCCAGGGATCGCATCAAGATTGAGTCTGGGGAGGAACCTCCAAGCCAGACTCAACTTTGGCGACAGTGGACCATCCACCCCTTCCCAAAACCGGAGAAAAAGGAGGACTCGGCCTCAGGAGCAGGGGACCTTTGAGGAAAACCCTCAACCCCGGAATGTGTTTGAGCGCATAGGAGATCGCCTTATGCAAGAATTAACGCAGTCTCAAGATGGAGAAAGGTCGGATGGCTCACCCGAGCGGCCAGATCGAGAGCTGACCAGAACCACACGCCGCCCAAGTGTGTGGGATAGAATGAACACAGGGAGAAAGGCTCCTGGTTCGTCTCAGAAAAGTGGTCCCTATTAAAAAGGCGGGGCACCACCACCGTCCCCAGATCCGTCTGGGGAGGACTCAGATGACCATCCGCCCAAGCGCCGCCGGCCTAGGCGCACGCCTCCACCACCAAACAATGAGGATTATTATGGTGGCCCTTACTATCGGGATACGGAAGCAGAGGACCTCTCGCGTCCATGGTGCGAACCATGGGATGATCCTAGGCTCACACGGCCATGGGCGGATCCCAGGGAAGATCCGTTCACCCTCCGCATACGGAACTATTCTGAGGACACCAAACGTCGCATGCCGGCGTGCATCAAGACTTATGACGGGTCCGGTGATCCTGTGGATCACCTCAAAATATTCGACACTCAGGCCAAAATTGAGCGATGGCCCATGCCTATATGGTGCCAAATGTTCAATTCGACCTTGATTGGAAACGCCCGTGACTGGTTCGAGGCGCTCCCCCCACGGAGCATTGATAGTTTCACGGAACTACGCACTGCGTTCGAGAACAATTATACTCAAAGGAAGAAGTATAATAGGGATCCGGTCTCATTGGCAACCGTTAAGCAACGGCCGGGGGAGTCCACATAAGCCTTCACTGAGCGCTTCAATGATGAGTGCACACGCACAAGAACCATGCCAGAGCTCCTGAAAATCTCCGACTACATGCACGCTATAACAGACAGAGAACTGATCAGGCGTCTCAACGACAAGCGCCCAGAGAGATATGATGACCTCATGGAAAGGGTCAGGAATTTCATAGAGGGAGAAACAGCTGTTGCTGCGGCCTACCCATCCCGAGGAAATGGGTACCGGTCAAATGACCAGTCCCGGAGACAGTCGGGCGGTCAAGGCAACCAGAACAATAAGGGTTCAGACTATAAGAGCCAAAGCAAAGGCGGACGGTCGGACGACAAGTTCACCCCCCTGAAGATGTCCTACCGGGAGATCTTGTTGACTGAAGGGGCGAACTTTCTAAGGCCTCCCCCAATGACCACTCCCCCGGAACGTCGACAAGGAAGTCGCTTCTGCGAGTTCCATAATGACAAAGGACATGGCACGGAGGAGTGTATCCAGCTCAAGAAGCATATTGAGTCGCTAATCAAATCAGGCAAACTCAAGCACCTAGTTAAGGATTGGAAAGATGGAAAAGACAACAACAAGAAGTATGACAAGAAGGATCCCCAAAAGGACAAGCCTTCTACCATATACATGATCCAATCCAGACAGCGCCGCACGAGACAAAAAATTGGCCAAAAATTTTCACGCGGCAGGGAAATATCATTCCCTCCCATCACGGCAAGCGATGTGATTGATGCGCCTCTCACTATTGAGATAAGCATTGGAACACACAATGTTCGTCGCATGTATGTGGATGGAGGGTCGTCAGCAGAGGTACTGTATGAACACTGCTTCGTGCAGTTATGTCCAGAAATAAGAAGCCAATTAGTACCGGCCACGTCGCCGCTTACTGGCTTTAGTGGAGACACCATCTGGCCGATAGGGCAATTGCGTTTGCTTGTCACCATTGGGAATGAGGAACATTCCACTACGACGTGGATGAACTTCATGGTGATACGTTCACACTCTCCCTATAATGGAATCATAGGCAGACCAGGTATTTTGGCTATCCGGGCAGTACCCTCTACGGCACACGGAATGATCAAATTCCCCGTTGAGGGGGGAATCGTTACTATTTACAACACAGTCGTACCAACATCCGAGTGTCACACCGTGACAACACCGACCCCACCTGTTCCACCCAAGGATGGGGCACCACCACCCAATTGGAAGGTGGCCATTCACCCTGACTATCCGGAACAGGAGGTATCCATAGGAGGGGCGCTCTCGGATAGTGGTAAAAGGGCCATGTGCTCTCTTTTAAGTGTAAACCTGGACATATTCGCATGGGAGCCAAAACATATGACGGGTGTGCCACGTGCGATAGCAGAGCATAAGCTCCAGATCCGCCAAGGGTACCAACCCATCAAGCAAAAGAAGCGCGGCCAGGCGCCCGAGCGCAGCCAAGTTATACTGGAGGAAGTGCGTAAGCTAGTGGACGCATGCATCATGCGCGAGGTATACTACCACGAGTGGTTATCTAATCCGGTCATGGTCAAGAAACATGACGGAAGTTGGCGCATGTGTGTGGATTTCACGGATCTGAACAAGGCCTGCCCACAGGACTGTTACCCATTACCAGAAATCGACTGGAAGGTGGAGTCCTTGTGTGGATATCCTTTCAAATGCTTCTTGGATGCATATAAAGGGTATCACCAAATCCAGATGGCGGAGGAAGATGCAGAAAAAACGGCGTTCCACACGAGCCAGGGCGTATATTGCTATACGAAAATGCCGTTTGGATTGAAGAACGCCGGCGCTACGTATCAGCGGTTGGTGGACAAAGCTTTCGAATCACAAATAGGACGCAACTTGGAAGTATATGTTGATGACTTGGTGATAAAAAGCCACACGGAGGAGGCACTTCTCCGGGATGTCCAGTAGACATTCGACACGCTGAGAAGGATTAACATGAAGTTAAATCCAAAGAAATGTACGTTTGGGGCAACAGAAGGAATGTTCCTAGGGTATTTGATTGACCCAAACGGCATCAAACCTTGCCCAGAGAAGACGGACGCAGTGATACGACTACCGTCCCCCCAGACACGGAAGGAGCTGCAGTCCTTGAATGGGAAGTTAGCCGGGCTGAATAGATTCCTATCTAAATCTGCAGAGAAGTCATTACCCCTATTTAAGACACTCAAGAAGTGCATTAGAAAGGGAGACTTCCGCTGGACGAAGGAAGCTGAGGAAGCTTTTTGCCAACTCAAGCAGCATCTCGCATCTCTCCCCATGCTAGTAGCTCCCCGGCCAAAGGAGGAACTCGTTATGTATCTCTCAGCTACCCATGGCGCAATAAGCGCGGTACTGATGACAGATAGAGATACAATACAAACTCCGGTATACTTTATAAGTAGAACACTACAAGGGGCGGAGTTGAATTATTCCTCCATGGAAAAATTGGTGCTAGCACTAGTATTTGCTACAAAGCGGCTGCGCCGGTACTTTCAGGCGCACCCAATCGTTGTGATCACGGATCAGCCAATTAAGCAGGTTATCTCTAGACCAGACGTGGCAGGGAGACTAGAGAAGTGGAGCATCCTATTAGGAGGGCATAATATATCTTACAGACCAAGGACGGCTGTTAAAGGCCAGATCTTGGCAGATTTCCTGATCGAGAAGCCGGATGAGGAAGAACCAATCCTTAAGCAAGAGGAGGTCCCAGCGGAACCTTGGGTGCTATTCACGGACGGATCCTCATGCACAGACGGGTCCGGGGCAGGTCTCATCCTCACAAACCCAGAAGGAATAGAATTCACGTACGCCCTCCGTTTCGAGTTCACGGCCACCAATAACGAAGCGGAATATGAAGCATTAATTGCGGGTTTAAAAATCGCCGCTAGAATGGGAGTCCGCAGCCTTGAGGCCTACGTGGACTCACGGCTTGTCGCGAACCATATTCTAGGTGGGTATGTGGCTAAGGAGGACAACATGGTCAGGTATTTGGAAAAAGTCAAGTCGTTAATCGCGACCTTCAGTAAGTTTTCCATCAAGCAGGTGCCAAGGGGCGAGAACAAGAAAGCGGACGCTCTCAGTAAGATCGCATCCACGAGCTTCGCCCACTTGTCTAAACAGGTTTTGGTGGAAATACTCAAGGAGAAATCTATCACGGAAACGGAAGTGGCCGCTATAGTTGAGGAGGAGGGACCTACGTGGATGACCCCAATCATCAACTATTTGACTAATGAAACCCTTCCAGACGAGGAAAAAGCAGCAAGGCACGTTAAAAGGAAGTCACAACATTTCGAACTCCGAGAAGGCATCCTTTACAAACGCTCTTTCTTGCAGCCGTGGCTGCGGTGTGTTGGACCACGCCAGGCGGCTTACGTTATCAGTGACATACACGAAGGGTTGTGCGGCATGCATGCAGGCCCACAATCCGTGGTAGCCCGAGCCTTACGAACAGGATACTATTGGCCCACTATGCACAGAGACGCGCGCGACATAATTCGCAGGTGCAGTGATTGCCAAGTGCATAGGCCAGTACCGCGGCACCCGCAGCAGGAGCTTACACCTATCACGTCCCCATGGCCATTTTACAAGTGGGGAATTGACATTGCAGGACCATTTCCTGTAGCTGCGGGAGGGGTTAAATTCTTGATTGTTGCAATGGACTACTTCACACGATGGATAGAAGCCAAGGCAGTCAAGTCTATCACGGGTAAGCAGGTCAAGAAGTTTGTGTGGGAACACATCGTGTGCCGTTTCGGTCTACCAGGGGAAATTATCTCGGACAACGGCAAGCAGTTCACGGACAACCCATTCAAAGACTGGTGTGCATCATTGAACATCAAACGGCGCTTCGCGTCCGTTAAGCATCCACAAACGAACGGCCTTGTCGAACGAGCAAATAGGAGCTTGGGGAATGGAATCAAGGCGCGGCTGGATGAACGACATGGCAAATGGGTCGATGAGTTGTCACACGTGCTATGGGCACATAGAACCATGATCAAAACAGCCAACGGAGATACTCCATTTGCATTGGCTTACGGCACTGAAGCCGTTATACCAGCAGAAATAGGGATGCCTACCATTCGTACGACGGAGGTTAACGTTGTCACAAACGATGAACAACTGCGAATCAACCTGTATCTGTTGGAAGAGAAAAGGGAAATAGCAGCCATCAATGAGGCTAAGTCCAAGGCTAAGATGAAGGCTTATTATGACGCCAAGGTCAAGGGTGTTTCTTTTCGACCAGGAGACTACGTCTATCGCGCTAATGAAGCGAGTCGAGTGGAGAATACAGGAAAACTGGGCCCTAAATGGGAAGGACCGTATGAAGTCACTGAAACCTTGGGACGAGGCGCGTACAAGCTACGCGATATGGACGGTCGCGACCTAGAGCGCACATGGAACATCTCCAATCTCAAAAGGTGCTATCTTTGAAAGCTACTGCTTCCGCATGGGTACTTCGCTATAGGCGGTCTTAATAAAGAACCATGCGGGTTATTTGTTTTGTTTGTTTCTCTTATGTTTGTTTAAATTTCCCTTCTTGTTTTCTAGGACTTGTCGTCATTATTCAAACAAAAGTGTAAACGTTCTAATAAAATGCCGTGGTGCCTAGCTAGCTCCACGGCCTGTTTCGTGCAAATCATTTTCCTTTCTTTGTTAGATTCTTTGTTAGCCGTATGAATTTTACTTGTATTATAATATGCCATGTTTCATTCGTATGCATTCTCTCAAATTACCGTACATGTACTATACGCCCCCAGGTGGGGTAAGAGGATTAAGTGAACCTACTAATTCAACTTGCCGCGTAAGAGGGATGCAACCCCAGCCGCACGGATCATGTATCCTTACTAGACACCTTACTCACAAGACGTTGGGGTAAGCTTCATATGCTATAGCCATACGGTGCTCCGCATAGTAAAGACGCACGTCGCATGTCTAGTAAATTAGACTTGTATGTAAGACGCGATATGTCACGCGACATTGGAGTGCAATGAGATACACAAGTTTCAAAATTAACAATCAACAAAATGGCCGTGGTTGTCACGGACTTCTAAAATAAAAGGACAAGTTATTACATGTATGTCTTAGCCGTGTACACGGACGAATATAATCACAAATGTTTACAAACATATAAGTTACAAGGGGGGAGGAATTCTTCTAGATCCTTCTTCCCTTCCTCGATTAAAGCACGAAGGGCCTCCCCGCGAGCATCTTTCCGGTCCTGAACTTTGACTGCAAAAGCGTCTAAAGCTTCACCAAGCGGCTTCTCACCTGACATGGCTTTGGATACGAAATCATAGGTAGCCAGCGTCAAGGGGATCGGGTCAGCACTCAGCCGGGACATTATTGTTTCATTAGGAGCGTCTTTCATGGCTTTAAGCTCGTCCAGAAGGGGGTGTTGAAGGTCTGCCAAGGCGTCCATGGACGCAGTCATCTTGCCCGCTGCGGAAGGATTGTGATACGGATGCTGGGTGATATCCTCACCTTTTGTGATCATCTCCGTAGCTTGGACCATGCCTTCATGCCTACCACGGTCGATCCCGTCAGATACAACCCCAGCAAAGGCCTGCAGTAGATGTGGAGCGTTAAGGGCCCCGCTTACGGCAAGCCGCAGTCCTTGCCCGATAATCCACCTACGACCGGCCGTCGCGGTCAGTAGGGGGGCATACTCTCTCCGCGCAGCTAACGACCACCTTGCTCAACTCTTCATCAGCAGCGACAACTTGATTTTCAAGGTTGTTTTGAGCCTGTTTCAATTCCTCCTTCAGTGCGTCACGCTCCTGAGCAATGCTGAATGATTGCACGGTCACCGCCTTAGTAGCAGCCTCAGCCGCAGACACCTGCGTATAAATTTGGAGTTAGTACACGAATATATATCTTTGGGCTACATACACACAAGGAGTAGGAATGTATGAACAACATGTTTGAATGATTACCTTCTCGTTTGATGCGGCTACGAGGGCTTCCAACTCAGCGATACGCTTCTCCCTTGTCTCAGCATGAAGCGCCTGCTCCTTCACCGTTGCCTCAGCAGTCAATAACGCCGCTTGCAAGGATGTGATGGTCTTCTCGTTCTTTACGACCAATGCCTCTCGGCGGGCTATCCTTTTGTCGGCACGGCTCACATTGGTGAGGGCCTTGATCAGTCGGCGTCTCAGTGCGGCGCCCACCGTTACCTGATGTGCAGATGACACATCAAACTGTTCAATCAAGCCCTCATGGTCTAGTTCATCTAAATCCTGGGCAAGGGCAGGCGGGGTGATGTGTTCGATGAATTCCGAACACTCTGATTCGGCCTCCAGCCGTGTCAAGCTTGATAGGTTCCAGGCTAGACGCAAGCTCTCTTCTGGCCCCTCGCGGCACGGTTCCTTGGCATGGGTGGTGATGGGTGAAGGGGGATTGTTAGTAGCCGCGGGGGATGGATTTCTCCCCACCTCTTCTCCTTGAGCTGCGACCGCCAGATTTACCCTGTCATTAAAACAAAAAGGGGGAAATTTTTAGTCTACATATATCATATGAGGATACAAATCATAGTCGGGATGGGTACTTACGAGGTGCCAGTAGCAGGGTCTGGGCCGGTAGGAGCTACGGCGCTCACAGGGGCGACTCGCAGAACTGGCCCTTCCATGATCGGGGTAGGGTCGGCTTGACCAATCATGGTGCTGCCATCTCCTTGATACTGAGGATGGTCTTTCCGCAACTTCTTGGGAGGAGCATTCGCAACTCCGGCATCTTCCCCAGTCTTTTTCGCCACACGCCTGGTTGTTTTTCTCTTTTTTGAAGTAAGTGTGGTGGATCCGGAAGCTTGCGTGGTGTCTTCATTCGGATCGCGCTCCTCCTCCTGGTTGATGGTGCCTCCCTCCAGCAAGGGGTCGTCGCCGTCTTCGTTGTGAAAGTCCAATGGGGACTTCTCGATAACAGGCTCCTCTTCGTCCGACCTGGGTTCGGTTGTCTCCTCCAGTGGAATCGTACGGTCGGCTAAAGCTTCTAGCAAGGGGAGCTCATTCGGCTTTAACGGCCGGAATCATTCCCTCACCTTCATGGGGTCGCCTTGACGAATCAATCCGTGAAGGTTCATCTATGCAAATGATTATAGAAGTATATGGGTTAGTAACATTTTAAACATATGCGACAGATCGAATTTACAAGATATATATGACCTACCCTCGCCCTGTTCCGTTAAGAAGCACGGATATAAGTCATCCCTCCCAAAGTAACGGCGACTTATCCCTACCAAGCACAGAAAGTTCTCCGGCAACCCTCTATGAAATTCCGTGCGATGGGTATCTAGTATTTTCAGGTCCCGGCTACTATAATCTTTGGGTTTGGGCGGATAGTCTTTTGGGGCCTTGGTTTTAAGTACGAAGGGGGTGGGGAATACTTTTTCATCTACAAAGAAGTAATGGTCGTACCAGTTCTTCAGGGAGTCAAGGGGTTTCCTATATGTCAGCGGGGCATTGCCGGGTCGTTTCTTGAACGACAACCACCCGTTCACTAACTGGGGAAAGTAGAAAGCCCTAAAGAGGTTCACGGTGGGGGTTACCCTACAGGTATGGCATGTAATCTCAAACTGGTTGATTTTACACGCCCCTATACAGTGGAGCTGGGTGATATGAAAGTCATAGTACAAAAGAAGGTCTACTAAGAACTTAGACAACGGAATACGGTAGTTGGCTGAGTCAAACAGGCGTGTGTATATGCCTATTTTCCCCGCCGGTGCATCCGTAATAGCTTCACCATCACCCGTAAAGGTGGGGTGTACGCTTTCGGGCACGTAATACTTCGACAGGAAGTCGAGGTATTTCTCCCCCGACATCACATTCAGGACGTCCGTGATGAGGGGGTTATCCTTGACCATAATTTATGAAAAGGTTTTTAAGGGCGTGGTAATCGAACCTGCGGTGACGGATATCCGTGGAAAAGAAGGCAAAAGTTTTGAAGGAAAAAGCTTGAAGTTAACAATGGCGGAAGAATGAGTGAGTTGTGTGTGTAACATACACGCATACTCACTCTTATATAGGGTGGCCTCGGTTTCCGAGGTGCCATGGATCTTTGACACGTGTCAGTCACATTTCCTATCCAATGGATAGGATTTCTGACATTTCTGTAACGTCAGTAGGGGACCCACGGGTCACTTCTTAAACAGTTTCGCGTGGCTCGAGGATGATCAGTAATCATGCACTTTTTTGCAGACATGCGACTGGATTGTTGAATATCATTAATGCGACTGGATTCTTGTCGGGTTATGCGGCTCTTACGTAAGACCGTATTAAATGTTGCATTTAATTTGTCTCGGCCATTGCGTGCGGCTGAGGTAGTATTCATTAAAGTATATTCATACGACTGGTTGCCACGTGCGGCCGGAACAAATTTTCTAGTATCATTTCCTAGGCCTTTCTTGATATGACCGGAGAGCAGCTGGATAGTCTAGAGGTTACGCCTACGGCTGTAACAACTAGACTGGGGGGACATGATGACGTATAGTCCCCAAACCGGGTCATGAGCCCGGCTCACAGGTACTACCCGTATCCGGCCCATCACAGATGGGTGGATAAATGTCATTCAGGCTTATGGGCTTGAGTGAACAGTGCCCGCACATGTGTGCGGTCCACGGCCCAAGGCGGCCGACATAAGATCAGACAGAATAATATTCTGTCTAGGTATATCTTAATCCTAATACGAAGAGATATTCATTACCAGAATTAGAAGATAACAATCATTCTAATTCTGGTGCTTATCTCTTCCTTGGGGCCGAAGGATTAGTGAAAGCCCACTGGGGTTTCACTGCCTATAAAAGGAACCCCCAAGGGTTCCACAAAGGTATTACGACTTATACTCTAAACTCACATATAACCCTAAACCGATTACTTACTCTCACGCCGGAGTCTAATCGTGGGAAACCTTCCCACGGTAAGCTTAACGCGTGTTGTTTAGTGTGCAGGATCCCAACCAGACGATTCACTTGGTGCAGGAGCCGGAGCCCAGCCAACCTGAATTAAGCCTAATTCGGGTCTAGCAAGGATCAACCAACTTTTGCATCAACACGACGGATGCCCAAAAATTTACATTTTATTATAGATTGTCTCGATATTTAATATTTTCGACGTTTTCGGTTTGATTACGTTTTAAGTCGTGTCGAAACTATATTATTATATTTATGAAGCGTTTTAACTTTTGAAAAGTATTTTTTTTACGAAACCCGAATCCTGTAAATATTTTCAAATTTGACTAATAGTCATTTTCTACCCTTTAAATTACTTAATTACTTTTTGGTCCAAAACTATGCAAGATTGGCAAAATAAGCCCTCCACCCACCATATATATACTTCTCACCTAACTTTTTACACATAGAACAAGTTAGCCAAAAAAAATTCTCACCTCTCCTTGTCCTCTCTCTTTTGCCGTCCCTTAACCCAAACAAAAACCCCATCAATTTTTTTGATCCACTTTGATTTAGCAAAAACTAATAAAAGACCACATCTTAGAATTTAAAGGTGATCATATCTATATAAAGTTTTCGAACATGCAACAAGTTTTTGATTTTGTTATGAACCTGGGTTGATATGATGTTTAGATGATCATGCATGTGTTTATCTTGTGATAATCATGTGTAGATCTTTTTGTTTTGTTGAAGAAAATTTATTTTTGATCTTGGGTTTTTATTTATTTGATTCATACAAGTGTTAAGATAAATATATGTTGATATTAGGGGATTAGGATGAGTAGAAAAGTGGTTGGAATTGTTTGAAAATTTGTTTTTGTATGATTTTTGATGAGGTAAATTAGGGCAATGACTTGTAGGCTATTTTTGGGGATCTTAATGTTGAGTTGTTAGCCTCAAAATATTGACTCAAACAAGAATGATTGGTCATATGCTTATTATGTATCATATTTTAGAACGTTATAATAGGTAGTAGATTAGTCGTGTTATACGGGCTTAACTTTAGGCTAAAGTTTATTCATAAGTAACTAAAGCCCAAAATAAAAGCCCGACCCATAAGAATATAGTCCATAAACAAGCCCACATGTGGGTGGACTATATATACCCTTCCTAGCATGTTAGGAAGGGTGTTGGTCATTTTCATTATTCACTCTCTAATCTAATCCTCCAAATGTTCCAACCATTCTCTCTTTTTTCTCTCTCTACTTTCTCTCTCAAGAATTCATCTTTCTTCTATCTTTCTTTCTTGTTTAATCATCATATTATAAGGGACAACATTCTGTAGTAGAATCCATCTCAATATTTTCTGAAATGATGAAGTTAATATGGATCTTAAGTAGATGTTATAGTGATTGTTGTTGAAGAGAAAAAGTGTTGAAATCCCTTAAAAATTGTTCTTCAAAAACCAAAAACTTCTCCTAGACCAAAAAACACACGATTAAAAAATTTCAGAAACACGTTTTTGAAAAAATCTTTAATCCATCGGAATAGTCATCGGAATGTGTGTGATCGCAATATGAGTGATCGGAAAGTTAGTGATCGCAATGCTTAGTGATCGCAATGTTTGTGATCGTAATACTAGTGATCGCAATGTTTGTTATCGCAATACTAGTGATCGCAATACTAGTGATCGCAATACTTGTGACCGCAATACTAGTGATCGCAATAATAGTGATCATAATACTGGTGATCGCAATCCGTGATCACAATGTAGAAACCCTAAGGCTTTTGTGATCGGAATACTAAAGCCCTTATCGCAATGTGAGAATACTTCCGAAACTTAAGGTAAAAAACTTAAGATTTTTACAACAAGTCCGTGATAATAAGAAAACCACAACAACCAAATCCTTACCACATGTATGAAAGATTTAGAGATATATAGCAAGATTTAGAGCACGAAAAGCACAAGAAAAAACTTGATTCCGAGATGATTTTATTTTTAAATCACACGAACTATGTAGAATATCAACAACGAATCACAAAACTACCCCATGGCGATTGATACCAATTGTTGTCCCTTATAATATGATGATTAAACAAGAAAGAAAGGTAGAAGAAAGACGAATTCTAGAGAGAGAAAGTAGAGAGAGAATGGTTGGAACATTTGGAGGATTAGATTAGAGAGTGAATAATGATGGGAATGACTTACTTACCGGTTCACGCGGTACTGATCTCTACACTATTTCACTACAAGACTCCACATCTTCAACTCCAATCTGTTTCATGGCTAAAGCTTCAACGACTCAAGCTTGGTTATGGCATCAATGATTATCTCATCTTAACTTTGATACCATCAACTTGCTTTCCAAGAAAGATATTGTGCGAGGCCTTCCAAATTTGAAATTCATCAAAGATCATCTTTGTTCTTCTTGTGAGCTTTGTAAAGCTAAAAGGAGTAGTTTCAAGACAAAGACTACACCAAGCTCTAAAGGACGATTAGATCTTCTTCATATAGATTTGTGTGGCCCCATGCGTGTTCAAAGCATCAATGGGAAGAAATATGTTATGGTAAATGTCGATGACTACTCAAGGTACACGTGGACTCACTTCTTGAGATCCAAGGATGAAACACCTAAGGTTCTCATTAACTTCCTTAAGCTGATACAACGTGGTCTTCAAGCTCAAGTAAAAGTGGTACGTACTGGCAGAGGAACAAAATTCTTGAATTCAACTCTGAAGAACTATTTTGAAGCCGAAGGGATTGAACATGAAACATCTATTGCTCGAACACCTGAACAAAACGGAGTTGTAGAAAGACGCAATCGTACTTTAGTTGAGGCTGCTCGAACATTATTATCTGTTTCAAAACTACCATTATTCTTTTGGGCCGAAGTCGTATCAACCGCATGCTACACACAAAACCGTTCCTTAATTATCCCAAGACACGAAAGACACCATATCACATAATTAATGATCGCAAACCTTCACTCATACACCTTCATGTTTTTGGATGTACGTGTTACATTATTCGAGATGGTGAAAATCTGGACAAGTGAAAGAGAAAGGTGATGCATGCATTCTTGTGGGATATGCAACTCAGTCTAAGGGATACAAAGTGTACAACAAGAGAACAAAATTGATAGTCGAGACTATTCATATCAGATTTGATGAATTACAAGAAATGGCACTTGAACAAAACAGTTTAAGTCCCGATCCACACCAATAAAAGACTTCTGTGCACAACCGCACGGAACTCGGAACTCAAGACCACAGCAATGAACCGTCAAGTTCAAAGCTGGAACCTGAACATGTTCCAAGAGCAGACATGACAGTGGACACGACACTTGAAGAGTTGGAAATGTTATATGGACCAATGTTTGATGAATATTTAACGGGGGAGAAACATGTTGTATCAAAGTCTTCCGTTGTCACTCATGATAAGAATGATGATATCGCTTATCATCAACAAAAGGATACAACTTCATCTACTTCAACACGGGTTGCTGCATATTTACTTCCTTGGAATATCACTTCAACAATCGATCCTACAACATCCACACCTACTGTCATTGATCCAGAGAACACCAATCAAGCAGACGATGCCTTATCTGACGATGACGATTTTCACAACCCATTCGGTACACCGGTACACGAAACTGGAGAATCTTCTACTCGCCATGTTGATCCGTCTAATATGCATACGTTTTATCAACGACATCCTTCAACACATCATTGGACCCGAGAACATCCTTTGGTTCAAGTAATTGGAAACCCTTCACAGCCTGTTCGTACAAGACGACAACTAGCAACCGATGGCGATGTTTGTATGTTCGCACTCGCCGTGAGTACAACTGAACCGAAAAACATCAAAGAACCCATGGCTGATCATGCTTGGATTGAATCGATGACGGATGAACTTCAACAATTTGAAAGACTTAAAGTCTGGGAACTTGTTGACAGACCATACGATGTGATTCCACTAAATCTTCGTTGGATCTGGAAAAACAATATGGATGAAGAAAACACGATCATCAAGAACAAAACTAGGCTAGTGGCTAAGGGTATGGCCAGAAAGAGGGAATTAATTTTGACGAATCATTTGCACCAGTTGCTCGTATGAAAGCGGTCAGGATTTTCCTTGCTTATGCTGCACATAAGGGATTCACTGTCTATCAAATGGACGTAAAGACGACATTTCTTAACGGTCCTTTGAAGGAAGAAGTCTATGTCACGCAGCCGGAATGATTCGTCAATCCTCATTATCCTGACAAGGTGTATCGTCTCCACAAAGCACTTTATGGACTCAAGCAAGCTCCAAGGGCGTGGTACGACGAGCTCTCGAAATTTATGGTATCCAAAGGTTTCTCAAAAGGTTTCATTGATCTCACTCTGTTCACTTATAAATATGGGGATGACATTTTGCTTGTGCAGATTTATGTTGATGACATTATTTTCGGGTCTACATACCTAAAACTTTCAAAATGGTTTGAAAAAGTCATGCACAGCAAATTTGAAATGTCAATAATGGGCGAACTAAGATTCTTTCTAGGAATTCAAGTTCACCAATCCCCAAGTGGTATCTTTATAAACCAAGCTAAGTATTGTCAAGAGACAATAAAAAAGCATGATATGACTTCATGTGACCCCGTTGGGACACCATTATCAACCACATTGCTTGATGCTGACTTGGAGGAAATGCCATAGATTAAACGAGATATCGTTCCATGATCGGTTCCCTCATGTACTTGACAGCAAGCAGACCTAATATTTCACATGCTACGTGTTATTGTGCACGATATCAAGCACAACCCACTGAAAAGCACCTCAAGGAGGTTAAAAGAATCTTTCGGTACCTCAAGAATACCATTCATTTGGGACTCTAGTATCCGAGGGAAACCGGTTTTTTTCTAACGGCCTATTCAGATTCTGATCATGCAGGGTGCCTTGATACACGAAAAAGTACTTCTGGTGGTGCATAATTTCTAGGTCAAGATAAGCTTGTGGGATGGTATTCCAAGAAGCAGGATTGCATATCACTGTCATCAGCCGAAGCGGAGTATGTGTCTCTATCTGCGTGCTGTGCTTAAGTTCTTTCGATGAGAACATAACTCACGGATTATGGCTTCCACTTTGATAAAGTACCTATGTATTGTGACTCAAAGTCGGCCATAAAGATAGGTGTGTAAACACCCATCCTTTTTACCACTTAATTACAATAATAACCGAGCCAAAACGTGTATTTTATGTCATTTATGTCGGAATTATGCGTGGTTTGTGTTTTTGTTGTGATTTAGGACGAAAAGGTGAAAAGTGGAGAAAACACGGGCATTCACGGGCTTTTATCAAAGAAAAAGACAAAAGACGAAGTCAAGAAATCAAGAGTGCAAAAAGAACGGAAGTCCAAGATCAATTCTGAAGATTCATCGAAGAAAAAGTCAAAAGACGGAAGTTTACTAAAAGCCGAAGAACTCAAGTCTAATTTATTGAAGATTACAAGACGAGTTTGAAGAAATCCCGAGACAAAGTCATTAAAGTCAAAAGATTAAGAAGATTAAGGACTTAATGATGCAATTAGAGAAAGAAGAAAGAGGGAGGAAGCTTCCACTAAGCACCTCCCTAATCCATTATAAATAGTTTCATTCCATTTCATTTGTTGTTGTTGGGTGGCTTGACAAACCACCTCTTCCACCATTTTCATTGACTTGCACCTTAATTCTTGCACTTTAATTTCTTGTATCGCACCTTTTAATTCCTTGTAATTCCAAGTAAGTTTTATTGAGTCTTTACTTTTCTTGTTTAATCTCTCATCTACCTTTCTTGTTTGTGTTTAATCTTTGTGTTCATGTTCTTGAGTTTTATAGTTTTGATTAAGTGGGTTTTGATTATTTTGGTTATGATTGTTAGTGTTATTGATTTGGATTGATTGGTTATTGTTAGTAGATCATTTGTGGTTGTTTTGGTTTAATCTTTTGGTTAATCTTGATTGATTTTGTTTAGATTCGTGTTCTTTTTCATCTCACTGTTCTTCGCTACTGTTTATGTGCCCAGATTCCGGATCAAAGCCATTTGTTCCGAATCAATTGTTTCAGCAGAATATTCCGGATAGAAGTTGTTTATTCGGAATATCTGACATTCCGGATAAGAGTGTTTCATTCAGAATATTAATTTATTCGGGAAGAGTGTTTGATTCGGAATAATTATATATTCCGGATCAATTACTTCATTCGGAATCTTCATATATTCCGGATCAAATATTTCATTCCGAATAATTATATATTCCGGATCAGTGCCTCTATTCGGAATATTCAAATATTCCGGATCAAAATCTTTATTCCGAATCAACCATTTTTCTCTTTTTTATTCCGGATCAAAACTTTATTCCGAATCAAATGGTTTATTCCGGATAAGTGACATATTCCGGATGAACTGTTTTATTCCGAATGAGTGTTTTTCAGTTTTTAGTTTTAAGCTTTATTTTTCTCGCCTTTTTCTTTATTTGCATTTTTACTTGCCTTCCTTTTAGTTTAAGTTTAAGTTTGCGTCATTTACCTTTATTTCCCTTTTAATTTCTCGTCATTTACTTTTCGTCAAGTTTTAGTCTTTCATTTTTGTTTCTTTTACCGTCTTCATTTTATCTTTTCAAGTCTTTATTTTTCATTAGTTTTAGACAACGACACCCTTTCTTTCGATTCACCAAGAACAACTGAGTCGCGCACTTAACCAGTTATCAATTAGAGAAGACACCTAGAAATGAATTTTTCAACTAGTAAAATGTCTTCATTAAATGGCGTTGCTGCCGGCTCTTTTCGTGAAGATTAACGGTTTTTTATGAGAGACGCGTTGGATTTTGGGATCCGTTCACTTGTAAACGTTATTTTTCATGTCAAAAATTTTCAAAAATCCCAAAAACATTTGAAAAATCATAAAAAGCATTTCTTTTCAAAGTTTTGCACCAAAAATATTCTTCTTGCTTATCTATTTTTCTTTATGGATTCTTATGTCCATTGTGTCGGGTGTGGGAAACAATTATCTGGGAACGACTCATGTCAATGGTGTACATGTGAGCGGTGCGGAAACGATATCGACAATACACAATTCAGATTCGGATTTTATCCATTGTGCAACTCGACTAATTCGTCCTTTTTGAATCCACCTCCTGTTCCCCCATGCATCTATTATGGGAGCGATTCTCATTGGCATGTTTCGTGCCCGGTTCGATACCCGTATGATCACGAGCAAGAACTGGGTTATAATTATGACAATGATAATAGCTATCTACAAGAAGCACCGAATTTTTCTCCATACCCTTGTTGCCAAAATTGTGGGGGCCCTCACGATACTTCTTATTGTCAGCCACTGAATTATTATGAGCCACATCCGTGCTATAATTCAGGTTTTCAAAATTTTCAGCCCCCACCTCACACCCTCACTCATCAATCCTCTCAGAG
Source organism: Glebionis coronaria (assembly GCA_025667525.1). NCBI lineage: Eukaryota > Viridiplantae > Streptophyta > Magnoliopsida > Asterales > Asteraceae > Glebionis > Glebionis coronaria. Next base: position 183,643,546 of record CM046881.1, read on the forward strand.
AATTCGTCTTGCCCAACAACTCACTACTTTGAATGACGACACACACTCCATCATTATGCAACTTCAAGAAGCCGTTGTTCTAATAAAAGAAGCATGGGAGGAGGAAAAGTGACCGCAACAAGAGCAAGTATCTAATCTTAGTGATTATACCCCTCCTCTTGTGCGTCCTTACTACTATTTCAATAATGATGACGACGATGTTGTATGCACTTTCAACCCATCTTCTGAAATTGCTGCTCCTACTCTCAATATTCCTACTGCGTCTAAGCATCTTGATTCGTTGAATGAGCTTAGTGATGTTGGTCTCGACAAATTATTGGATGATGAGGTTCGTGACTTACCAACTATGGAGCTTGAGGACGACGTTGCTCTTACGCAAGCGGTCGATCCTAGTGATGACGATTTTTCTCCACGCTATGAGAATTTCACTTTTGAAATTTCTCAATCTCCACCGGGAGATGCGGGCTATGACGATTTATTCTCTCCGGCTTACGAGAAGTTCACCGATGAACTTGATCTTGTGGATGAGGTGGAAGACGTGCTTCTTCGCGATAGATTACGGAAAGTGCACCTTTTTATTGCTCAAATCGAAGAGTTGACTTCTCCTCCTGTTTACGAGTCTTTACCTCCATCTATTCCTCCCGTTGAAGATAATGACCCATTGCTGGAAGAAATCGATATTCACTCCATCCCTCCAGGTATTGATAATGATGACACGGAGGGGGATATTATTTTTGATAATTTGCTGCAGGAAGGTATTGACCCAAGTCCCCCTCCCGAGCACATTTCATCCTCCCCTTTAGCCACTATTACGGAGGATGATTGCTTTGACCCGGGAGGTGACATTCACTATTTCATGATTGATAACATTACGGCTTTGCCGAGTGCTCAGCATCCATTGTCTTTGGGGGATGACAATGTGCTTACTTTACCCACCCCACCTCCCGTGGATCTTGATTTCACATACTTTTCGTATGTTGAAAGGACTTTTCTCCCATTTAAGACTTATCCCCCCGCCTCTCCTTTGTTGATGTCAACCGGGAACGAGGACAAGGTCTTTGATCCCGGTATTACATTCGAGGTTCCCCATGGACCAATTAATTCGGGGACGAGTCAGGCTCCTGACTCGGTTAATCTAAACAAGCGCTCTTTGGGAGGCAACCCAATTATCTATCTATCTTTCTCTGTTTTCAGCATAAGTGTAGGGGGAGCCCCGTTGGTGTTTCTTGTTTTCTTTCTTATCATGTGCAGGGATTAGAGCTTCAAAGACACACTCTTGATGACTTTTGACGAACCGTGATTCCGTGTTCCCATCTTCCCGGTTCTATCCTAAAATCTTTTCGATTCACTATTTTATATTTCTCCATATTAAAATAGGAATCTCTTTAGTTTTCCTTTCCTTAGAAAGATTTAAACAACGTGCACAATGTCCTTAGTGTAGGGGAGTTTACTCCCACATGCTTAAACATTGAGGGCAATATTTATATCAAGTGTAGGGGGGACTTCTATCGAAGTTAAGTGGCCTTTTCCTTGTATTTGTCCTTATTTTAACCGGAAAATCAATTTTTCGACATTTTTCAAAATTTTTTATCTACTTTGGCCTATTAGTTTTTTCCCTTTGTATAGTTATTTTCTCTCTTTGCTAGAATAAATCTTTAATAAAGTGGTTTTAATTTTAAAACGTTGTAAATCTTTTGACTCAACCCGAGTTTACTTATCTAAGTTTACTCTAGCTAGTATCCTTAACGTGTTTAAGTCAAGTTTTGCTAGGCTTTTATATAGGGAGATATAAAACGCGAAAGTCTTAACTCTCACGGGTTAAGAACAAGAACTTTTCGCAAGTTCCTATAATTGATCCTAGAGATTCGTTTATCAAGGGAACTTTAAAACGCAAATTCTAAACTTGAAAGAGTCTAAGAAGATGCAAGATCCTATAGGCGACTCGAAAACCCAAAACTTTGATTTAATAGGCTAAGCATCCACGAGTCTCATTCCTTGAGATTTTAAACTGTGGAGGACGAGAGATGATAGAGTCAATTATAAGTTTGGTATTCTTTCGTGAATTTATGTGAGTTAATTATAAGCCTATTCTCCCATCGCTTGCTAATAAGTTTAACTGCAATAAATAAGGTTGTACGATTTGAAAAGTTACTTAGCTTCTAGCCCAAGATCGTTTAAAAGTTGCTCGGTATGGATTAGAGTTCATAGCCAAGGCATAACTTATTGAAGCGGGACGCGAAGATTGGCGAGTCCGAAAAGGTCCTAACAAGGCATGAGGGCTATATTTTGTTGCTAAAGATCCAAAAGTGATGTGAAGAATCATTTATCGAAAATCAATATGAAGGATCGAGACACACGACGAAAAGCAAGTACTCCCAAAAGATCATGGAGAAGTCTATCCAAAAAGGCCCTAACAAGGTATGAGGATAAATAGATCCAAGTCATAAAAGGAGGCGGATCGTTGTATATCAAAGTCCAAAATAAAGATTGGAGAAAAATGAAGAAGTCGTGGTCCATATATGAAGAATCTCTCAAAATTTCAAGTGAAGAAATTCCTATTATGAAGAGAAGACCATTATTTCATGAACGTCTCTCAAGATTTGAAGTATGAAGTCGCTGCCAAATATCGGTCCGAGAAAGGTCTCTTCGAAGCGAGTTATGCCAAGATATGAACTTTTTGAGGTCCCGAGAAGCAGTTTTAAAAGATTTTGTCCTTTAGCTAACTATTGATTAAATCGTCCCACTTTATTTTCAGCCTAATAAACTATCGAAATAATTCAACAATGCATCCTCGTGATCATTCAAGACAACAATAAAATATAAGAGATACACCTAGGAATAAGGGAGTCTAAGTAAATAATTGGCCCACATGAGTTCGTGTTAGTTTGTTAACTTATAATAACAATGATCTCGTTTTTAAGCTTGGTTTGGAGAAAGTGAAAACTTGAGGATGATGATTATTCATGACATTTCCAAAACCCAAGGTATGTTTTTGATTTCTTTACTTTGAATGTTTATAATTTTCTATCTCTTTAATAAAGGCCAACGTGGATTGATTATGATGAAAAATGTAAACGTGCTTTGTAACTAATGCATTACATGAGGACATTGCAATGGTCAAGTGTAGGGGATTTGATAGGTGTGTAAACACCCATCCTTTTTACCACTTAATTACAATAATAACCGAGCCAAAACGTGTATTTTATGTCATTTATGTCGGAATTATGCGTGGTTTGTGTTTTTGTTGTGATTTAGGACGAAAAGGTGAAAAGTGGAGAAAACACGGGCATTCACGGGATTTTATCGAAGAAAAAGACGAAAGACGAAGTCAAGAAATCAAGAGTGCAAAAAGAACGGAAGTCCAAGACCAATTCTGAAGATTTATCGAAGAAAAAGTCAAAAGACGGAAGTTTACTAAAAGCCGAAGAACTCAAGTCTAATTTATTGAAGATTACAAGACGAGTTTAAAGAAATCCCGAGACAAAGTCATTAAAGTCAAAAGATTAAGAAGATTAAGGACTTAATGATGCAATTAGAGAAAGAAGAAAGAGGGAGGAAGCTTCCAGTAAGCACCTCCCTAATCCACTATAAATAGTTTCATTCCATTTCATTTGTTGTTGTTGGGTGGCTTGACAAACCACCTCTTCCACCATTTTCATTGAATTGCACCTTAATTCTTGCACTTTAATTTCTTGTATCGCACCTTTTAATTCCTTTTAATTCCTTTTAATTCCAAGTAAGTTTTATTGAATCTTTACTTTTCTTGTTTAATCTCTCATCTACCTTTCTTGTTTGTGTTTAATCTTTGTGTTCATGTTCTTGAGTTTTATAGTTTTGATTAAGTGGGTTTTGATTATTTTGGTTATGATTGTTGGTGTTATTGATTTGGATTGATTGGTTATTGTTAGTAGATCATTTGTGGTTGTTTTGGTTTAATCTTTTGGTTAATCTTGATTGATTTTGTTTAGATTCGTGTTCTTTTTCATCTCCCTGTTCTTCGCTACTGTTTATGTGCCCAGATTACGGATCAAAGCCATTTGTTCCGAATCAATTGTTTCAGCAGAATATTCCGGATAAAAGTTGTTTATTCGGAATATCTGACATTCCGGATAAGAGTGTTTCATTCAGAATATTAATTTATTCCGGATAGAGTGTTTGATTCAGAATAATTATATATTCCAGATCAATTACTTCATTCGGAATCTTTATATATTCCGGATCAAATATTTCATTCGGAATAATTATATATTCCGGATCAGTGCCTCTATTCGGAATATTCAAATATTCCGGATCAAAATCTTTATTCCGAATCAACCATTTTTCCCTTTTTTATTCCGGATCAAAACTTTATTCCGAATCAAATGGTTTATTCCGGATAAGTGACATATTCCGGATGAACTATTTTATTCCGAATGAGTGTTTTTCAGTTTTTAGTTTTAAGCTTTATTTTTCTCGCCTTTTTCTTTATTTGCATTTTTACTTGCCTTCCTTTTAGTTTAAGTTTAAGTTTGCGTCATTTACCTTTATTTCCCTTTTAATTTCTCGTCATTTACTTTTCGTCAAGTTTTAATCTTTCATTTTTGTTTCTTTTACCGTCTTTATTTTATCTTTTCAAGTCTTTATTTTTCATTAGTTTTAGACAACGACACCCTTTCTTTCGATTCACCAAGAACAACTGAGTCGCGCACTTAACCAGTTATCAATTCGAGAAGACACCGAGAAATGAATTTTTCAACTAGTAAAATGTCTTCCTTACATAGCCATCTCCTGCAATCCGGTACAGCATTCCCGCACGAAGCACATCGATGTCAGATACCACTTCATAAAGGAACAAGTTAAAAGAGGTATCGTTGAACTATACTTTGTTGGAACGGATTACCAATTAGCCGACTAGTTTACGAAAGCTCTATCGAAAGATAGGTTTGAGTACCTCGTTAGACAAATTGGTATGAGATGTTTGACTCCAACAGACCTGGAGATTCTGGCAAAGGTGCCTGCTTGATTTATCTATCAAACATCAACTTGTAAATATCTTTGAAAAAGCAAAATACAAAAATATAAAACATATAAAAGCAAAACACAAAATTTAAAAATCTTTCAAAATCCAAAAATATTCTTCTCGACATGTCTTTCAATATCGATAATATTGACGTACCTAGAATGTCGCTCAATAACGACACGGGTGTGTACATAAAGCTCGAATGAAAGTTGTAAATATTTTTCAAAACATGTCATTTCTTCTTTTAATAAAGGAAAATGTCTATTTTGGACAATTTTTCAACAACGGGGAGAGCAATCTATCTTGGGTTGAGCTTGTCACAAAACATTCAACGTTTTGATCTCAACACATTGGCTTGTAATCACTTTCAGATTGCAACCCGGATCTATATTCACGAGGGAGTGTATGCTTTAGTGCCCTTACCCTCTGCAAAAGAAGAGAAATCTTCTTACACTTGAGTGGATTCGTCACGACATTCAAAGTCTATGAACTCAAGTTTATGCTTTAGAAAAACCTCTTCGCCAAAAAGAAATATGATTTTTCAAAAAGCGTTGAACACTATTTTTTTAAGAATTTTTCAATGATTATTCAAAATCTTTCAAAAATTATGTGTTCAACAACTCCCATCCTCAAAAAGCGAAATGTGGATCACATCCTCACAATGACAATTTCAATTGGATTAATTTTTGAGGGGGAGCATTTTAACTTCATGCAAAGATTGACACATCTTTCTCCCAGAGATTTTCAAGACTATTTTTCAAAATACATTTTAATCAAATTTGGTATCTCTAATATCAAAAGATTTTATATATTAGCGATAGGGGGAGAAAATGTGATTAAAATATGATCTTATACAAGACTCAAGCACTTTAACTCTTACCTACATGTGCAAAACACTTTTGATTATCGATGCACATGTGAAGGGGGAGCATTTCTGAAACGACAAAACTATCAAGGTGTTAAATGTTTTTCAAACACCTCGTTAGACATTTGAAGTGGTTTTTATGGTTACGATCAAATACCCACAACATCTTTAATTCGCGTCGTTATTGGTGTCAAAAGGGTGGTTAGGTTTAAGTCTTATGATCCAACCAGAACCGGAGGGATCTTCCCAGGGACAATCCAATAGATTATTAGAAGTCCTTAGGAAAGATGGAGTAGAATGTGAACGTAGCTGAATGCCGACTAAGTATTGATGTTAGCACTGGAACAATCACAACAAGGTGCTAGTAATGATGTCTTGGTAAGCATTGAAGGGGTTGAAGAATGAAAAAGAAATATAAGGATAAGGGGTGTAAAGAAAGAAGCCCTCCATATAACTTAGGCAGAAACCGGGTCAACACATCATGAAGACAACTCATCATGGACCCAATGATGTAATGCACAACCCTTACCCAGCTACTCAGGCTTCTCTCAAAAGAAGTTTGTTTTATTGTCACAGAGATCAACGTAACTTCTATTGACTTTCTCACTCCGAGATAGTTGATATTGAATAGGTGGCATCTGCTCCAGCCTCCGACCACTAAAAGTGCACAAATCGAGTCTAGAGCCAAGAGATCAATCAAATCTCATTAGGACACACGGAATGACGATAAAGAGAGTCCTACGCTATATCCTTGCGATATTGCTAGAACACTTAGAGTGATACTACCTAGTATTCACAATGATGAGTGGAAATCCTTCCAGTGTTAACATCAAACAGCACTGTGGTAGGTCATGTGTGAGATTCTTTATGAATTGAACATGTGTAAACTGAAAAGCAACAGTGGTTTGATTCTGAATTGATTCAAACTCGTTTAAGGTTTCTACACAATATCTTTATGGTCTTGCCAGAACATTCAGAGTGATATCCATTAATTTTCACAGTGACGAATGGAAATCCTTCTAGCATCAACCTCAAACAGCGCTACGGTAGGTGACTTGTGAGATTCTTATGAATCAAGCTTGTGTCAACTAGAAAGCAACAATGGTAAGATTCTTTATGAATCACACTTGTTCCAGGAATTTGAATTGACGACTTTAATCAAGCGGATATTTATCCAATTGATTCACTCTTTATGTTCGCAGTCTTGCTTTGAGATGGTCGAGTAAAGAGAACGGCTAGTACTGCCGCGAAACCCTGTCAAGGAGATTCTTAATTGAATCTACCTAATCACAGGTATGATATGTAATATCGTATAACGGTCTTCACCGACCGGAGGTAAAATGCTACCGTTTTAGGACGAATGTCAAAGCCATTCAGTCCGTGTCTATGTTTTGTCTCGAGAAGGTGGCGTCACGGTGTACTCAGCAAAGTCAAAGATTCAAAACCGCATACTCATGCCTAAACACATATTCAACAATTAATAGCATGAGCATGTGGATGAAGACACAAGATCGCAAGATGACAAAGACAAGTCAAGGATGATTTGAAGATCTCAAGATTAAATACAAAGTCGAAAGACAACGACAAAGGCTCAAAGATCACAGCATGAAGGAAAAAGACTATTATTACACGTTCAAGACTCATTTATGGTGAGATTAGTAATCTCTACAAATCTCCAAATGACAAAGGGTAATGACCTCTCATTGGGGGAGATTGTTAGCCTCAAAATATTGACTCAAACAAGAATGATTGGTCATATGTTTATTATGTATCGGATTTTAGAACTTGTAATAGGTAGTAGATTAGTCGTGTTATACGGGCTTAACTTTAGGCTAAAGTTCATTCATAAGTAACTAAAGCCCAAAAGGAAAGCCCGACCCATTAGAATATAGTCCATAAACAAGCCCGCATGTGGGTGGACTATATATACCCTTCCTAGCATGTTAGGAAGGGTGTTGGTCATTTTCATTATTCATTCTCTAATCTAATCCTCCAAATGTTCCAACCGTTCTCTCTCTTTTCTCTCTCTACTTTCTCTCTCTAGAATTCATCTTTCTTCTACCTTTCTTTCTTGTTTAATCATCATATTATACGGGATAACATGAGTTATTGTTAAACTAATAGGATACTTGTAGAGAATTTAATTAGCTTCGATTGGATATAAATTAGAGCTTCTAACTCCAAACGAGTGTAAAGTTACAATAGTTTGATTATTCGTGTACCGGGAGACGAGTATCGACACAATTCGAAGTTGTTGTCGATATTTAAATCGAATCTCGGGGACTATAGAATGAGCTTAAAAAATAATCAAGGGCTGTTGTAAGTCTCTAAACCTCAGGTTGTGAGTCTATTTTCAAACCCGAGTTTCGGTTTTGTAGACGGAGTTGTTTAGAGAAGTCAAAATGGTTTTATGAGTCGAAGGCGTAAAACTGTCCGGTTTTTGTAACATAAAGTTGTGTCGGGAAGAAGGCCTTAGGAGTAATATTTTTGAATGAAATTTAAACTGAGTCTTATACAGGTTATGTTTGAGTCTGTCGCCAAGTCTCGTCAAAAACGGACTTGTTTAAGTAGGTGAAATAAGCTTGTACATTTGGTATGTACCGACAGATTTTTGTTATCGAGGGTATAGTCTAATAAAGTAAACATGGAGAAGGGTATAGAGTAATACTTGTATTGTTGCTCTTTTGGATTTATCGTGGTTTTGTAATTTTTAGTTTTGTATTATTTAAGTATGGTTTATACTTGAGTCGATTATTAACGAGCGCGCCTTATTTGGTAGGTTGCGGTTTTCGTGTCTAACGGGCATCACTTATCGTCGGCGATCGTCTCATTACTACTCTTGTACTAAGGTGAGTCTATAGCCTCAAACACCCATGGAATCATGAATTGTTAATCAAATGAATGCTAATACTATGGATAGATCTATCAGGGTGACGCCCAGTCCGATTGCGATTAGCTATCGCGTGGTGTAATGAAACACAAGTAATGAAACATCGGATGCATTTGTATAAGAGAAACATACGCACTTGGCTAGGTGTGTTGGTGGGATGAAATAAATATATGTTAACGGTCAATGTCATGAGGCTTATGTAATAACAACGATGATTATGTCTGATCCACATGATTGTCAACCATGAAAGGTTTGTTCAAAACACGTGTGTTTGTTTATTTAATTTAAACTCTATAGATTCACTCAGCAAATTTTGTTGACTTTATAGCATGTTTTATCTCAGGTCCATGAAAGAAGGCACTCAAGGAAGGCGGTTTCGTGTAGCTTGTTTATTTGAAATGTTTTGGCCCGCTTTTTCTAAACTATGTCCATTCAAAGAAACTTTTATCGTTTGTTATGTTGTGTAAACTTTAAAACTATTTGGGACCGTGTGTGAACTGTTTTATCTTTAAATAATGAATCGATGGATGTTTTAACAAAACGACTCGTTTTGAGCCGTTTTCTATGATATTGAGGTTGAACCATGATAGTAATACCCAATGACCCTTCCGCTGCTATGACCCGAATTTGGGGTGTTACAGATTGGTATTAGAGCTCAGGTTATATAGAACGAAAAGATTTTCCAAAAATAAATTTTGAAATCTTTTGACTATAGCATCCGCAAGCGAAACCTCCGAGTTGCCAATGAATGAGAAAATATATATATATATATATATATATATATATATATATATATATATATATATATATATATATATATATATATATATATATATATATATATATATATATATATATATATATATATATATATATATATATATATATATATATATATATATGTGTGTGTGTGTGTGTGTGATAATATATATGTTATAAATACTTAATTATTATTTATGCTTAAAGCATGATGGATTACATTTATTTTATTATAAATGTTAATTATTTGATTATTATAATACTAATACGTAATTTATAAATGACGTAGATTGTCACAATAGAAATTCCTGTCTTTTGATTCGTTCCTCTTGAATCTTCGTTCCTTGTTCAAACTCTACTCTTTGTTCTATTATCCTTTCTTGTTTCTCTTCATCTATCTAATTCTTTGTCCGTATTATTCATGTTTTGTTATCACAAACGTTGAATGAATACTCATTTTAATGTGAATTGTGTAACAGGATCATGCCGCCAAAACAAATGACTGAGGCACAGTTACGCGCTATAGTAGTTGATCGATTTGAGGTCTCTATGAATGCATTTTTGGCAAATATGAATAATGGAGCTGGTGGATCCAGTGGAGCTAGTGGATCTGGTGGATCCGGTGGAGCTGGCAATACTGGAGCTGGCAATACTAGAGTTGGCAATACTGGAGCTTGCAGTACTGGAGCTGGCAATACTGGAGCTAACAATGCTGGTGCTGGAACTGGTGATGCTGATATACCAGTGATTTCTAAACACAAGAAATGTACTTACACCTCATTCATGAAATGCAAACCTCCGACTTTTAAGGGTACTGAAGGCGCTGTTGGGTTAATGCAATGGTTTGAAAGATTGGAATCCGTGTTTTGATTTAGTGGAAGTGACGAAGGATACAAGGTGATGTTTGCCTCTGCTACTCTTCAAGGGCGAGCATTAACTTGGTGGAATGGAAGAATGGCGTCTGTAGGAATGGATGTTGCTTATGTTACGCCATGGGTTGAAGTAAGAAGATGGATGACCGAGGAATTCTGTCCAAGGAGTGTTATTCAAAGGTTAGAACAGAAATTGTATCAGCTGAGGCTGAAGGGTACTGATATCGATGGATACACTAACAGATTCCATGAACTTGTTAGACTTTGTCCAAACAAAGTGAACCTATAATATTTGAAGGTGGAGCAGTATATTCGAGGCTTACCTGCCAACATCCGTGGTGATGTGACCTCATCTAAACTTGCCAATATTGATGAAGCTGTTCGAATGGCCTACCAGCTAATGGGACAGATTATCCAAGATAAGGCTGATGGTGTTTCTGAAGGTAATAAAAGAAAGGCTAAAATTGTTAGTAATGATCGAGGTGATAACCGTCAATATCACAATAGGAACCAAAATCGAAGGATTTCACTTGTCAGCGCTTGAATATTTCTTGTCAGTGTCCAATCTGTCAGCGCCTGAATAACTCTTGTCAGCGTCTGAAATCCCTTTGTCAGCGGCATAGTGATGTAGCTAATTTTATTCCCAATAATCCTCCCCTAAACTTGATACTTATACTAATGTTCAAGTTTCTGAATAAAAACAAAATACAAAGAGGATTCTTACAAATAAAACCTACTCCTGAATTTGAGAATATATAAATCTCATAAAGTCCACGCTAACATCACTGGTGTAGTCAACTTCAAGTCTGGTAGTGATCAACTTCTTCAACAACTCTTGTGATAATGGATACTTCTCATCTATCAACAAGTACTCTGCTAACTTTGTAGTACTTAAATGAAACACACCACAACTGAATACAAATGCCACTTCAAGCTACTCAAGTCAACCAGATTCAACCACACTGGATCATCAATATCATGGGCAAACATTCTTTTGAATGTTGTCCAGATCTTTATTCCATTCAATGATGAAGGAGCTTCAGCCTCATACTTCTCCTTCATCAAACTCCACAGAGTTTCCACATCCTTCCTATCCAAACTGGCAAACAAATACACCAAAGAAGTAAAACTGTGTACCTTATCACCAGCTCTGGTGATCACCCAAAATCTAATAGAATCTTCTTTATATTTGATGATTGGATTTCTGAAATCAAGAGGCACAACTGCAGCTAAATCAGATGCCATCAGCGGAGAAAGTACCATGTTCCTCTTTAAGACTACTTCGTGTGGTTTCAGCTGATCAAGCACTGGGAAGTTTAAATTCAATCCCTTCTTCACTGGTTTAGGCACAATGGATGCCTTCTTAATCTTTAGCAACTCCTCTATCTCTTCCTTTCTTTCTTCATAAAGCATTTTGAATGTGTTTTCCTCAGAAACATAATCCCAAATAGGATAAGCAAGGTACTCCAACTAGTCAAAAGAAAGCTTTCTCAATTTGTCATAAGTCCACCCTGTTTGGTGGCATCTGAGAAGCATATAGTAAAGCTCTCTTCTTGTTGTCTTGCTCTTGGCCAATACCTTCTTTACACTATATTGCAAAATCACTTTGCAATCCCTTTGCACTCTCAACAAAATTTCCAGACCCCATATCTGTTCTGACACAGTCATGTCTGGATTTGCTACACAAGCCTCTTCCCATTTAAAATACATAGCAGATACATGAGGCACATCAAAATCCACCTGCATTTTCAACTCTCTAAGCTTTTCCTTTGCAAGATCATCTTCTCCATACTCCAATTTCTCCAAATCCACTAGATTGCTCATATCAACAGTTGAGCTTTGTGAACTTCCATCATCATCAGATTTGTAACACCCCCATGTTGGTCAAATGCAGCGGAATAGTAATTGGGGTGTTACTTTGGTGGATCAATAGCAAATAGTATACAGAGCATGATCATAAATTATCATTTAAACATATTACATGAATCAAATGTGCAGATTTAATAAATTGTCTTGAAATCAATATTTATTATTATTTGTAGAAATATCTCAGCCCGATGGTAAACATGATGCTTCCTATGATGCTGGAATCCAATGCACATGAATCTGCTTATTTCCTGAGAAAACATATAAATTAAAATGTGGGGTCAACACGAGGTTGGTGAATTCATAGAGTTTAGTTCAAAAAGTATAAGTATTGTTATGCCATACACCACGATCATAGCAGGACAATCACGGCCCAATACTATAGTAGTTCCTATTGCCATGTAATAGAAGCTAGACAATGATGCTCAATACGCCCATTTAGGTCTATCCTAATGATGTTCCCTCAGTCCGACAATGAAATAAACCTATTGCTTGGCCTAAGTGTTTACGTGACAGCTGATCACGTCAAGCCGGGTGTTGTCAATACCCAAATAGATCTATTCATACATTTCGCGCTACACTATTAACTATTACAGTCCACGGGAATGGGGAAAACAATAGGCAATAAGTTGTTGTTGTCCGTAAGTGTTTGCATAAACAATAATTAAGTATATTTTCTAAAACAGTAAAAGATGGGGCCATGAACTCACCTCAATAATGGAGCAGTTGTAGTAAGTCACTGAGTCTGCTTGTACAGTATGATCACAAAGCAGTAGAATTACCTAAGTAATTTATGTGTGTCTCAGTAGATGCACAAATAAAATGCACATATAAATGCAGTTGATGAAAATGCATGATCACAGATTAATTAAGTCGTTACCATTTTTAAGTGTTGAACTTATATAAAGTTATCGAAACATATACACTTTTAATTTTATAAAGTGTATTTACCTCGTTTGAATTGTAACAGTACAAACGAATTAAATAAAATGATTTTTATTAAGACTTGTATAAATTTAATGTTTCATTAGAGTCCTTCAAGTTTCGATTGTACGTAATTAGTCCTCCATGTTTCACGAATTACAATATAGCCCTTATAGTTTATTAAATAAATAATATTAATAAAACTTAAGTTAAATTGCTCATGAGTCCTAGGTTTTAATATAATTACCAAAGCAGCCCCTAGGGCTTGCTAAACTTTCAGAAAATGGCAAGATTGGTCCTTGTGTTTCAAGTGTTTTGTGACATAAACATTGATTTTTGAAAGTTATTTACGGGTTCGTTATCTAACCATAAAATGAACGAAAAACACATTTGTATTCTCGGGTACCCCGTATACAAGTTTTGTTCTTTAAGTTTTGTATGAAAACGCCTTTAAAGTGGGTAAAAACGGGTTTGAAGTCAGTGGGTCTGAATGTATTATTTTCATCAGCTTTTTAAAGTGTGCGAGACAGATTTTCAAAGGGTCGTAACTTATGCGTTATAGATCCGTTTTTAGTGTTCTTGGTGTCTATGGAAAGGTAGCCAGGAGATCTACAATATCCTAGTTGGTGTGGGGTTCTGGTTCTAACTCTAACTCGCTAAAAAACGCAGCCAAAGTCGGATGGTCAGCCTACATGTAAATGCTGTCAGCTTTTTATACAAGTGTTGACAGCTTTTAGTGTGTAAACGCAGATTTTCTAATTCAGTTTCCCGCTTCGTTGTAGCTCCATTTTAGGTGTTTCAAGAGGCTACGGAAAGCTAGCTAGGTGTTCTACATAATTCCCCCATAACCTGTTCCATACACAGGGTCCTACTAGGTCTAAACGGGGTCTAAAGTAGGCTAGTAGGGATGGTTTTACACATAAAATATTAATCATGGTTGATTTGTTTAACATAGCAAACGTGTTCTGTTTTCGTTCAAATTTGACAGAGTTACTATTTAAGGGATGACCTAAGACCTAGTACTCACGTTTTAGCCCAATTCGCGTTTTAAGTGTGCGTTTCCCAATGGTGATAAATTACATCAGGAGGTTGTTTTTATGTTAAAATGACTAGCACATTAGTATATCCTATTTCGTTTATTACAACCTACGATAATCAGTGGGATGGTATGCATGTGACGAGGAAAGAAAATAAATAGAACAAAGATTCGTGAGCTTACGAAGGGTGAACACATGGTTCAACTCGAGGACGTGTTGGTGTCGTTTGAAGATCCTAGCTCCAAAACAGTCCATCACTCCTATGCTGTTGTGGCTAGGTGACGTGAATGACTTACAACACTAGGATGGATCAATGATTTGAACTTAGAAAGTCGAGTTCGTTCACAGCAGCTCCAAGCGTCGAACATGGAGGGAAGATGACCAATGTTGATGTTTGTTGAGGTCAAAATCACGAAGAAGAGAAAGCGAGGAATGATCACACGCCATGGTCTTTCATAGGCGTATTTAACTAGGGGTTCTTTCTTATACAAACCGAATGATGAAGTCCAAGGTGGTTAAGTGGTGATGATTTGTTTCTTGTGTGTGATTATAACATGTCTTTCCATGGTTTTGGTTTGTTGCTACTGTTTTCAAACGAGAGCAAATGAGAATAGAAAACAAGGGTGTGCATGGGTTTGCATTTGTGTTGTATTGTTCTTAGAAAGGAAGTAGGAAGATTATGGGTATGCTGTGGGTTTAGGTAGACGAGAGAGATATATATAAATGTGGAGATGGTGTTTTGTGTTTCAAGTTTATACACAAGAAGGAGAGAAGCAAATCTAAGTATGCATGGTTGTTTGAAAGCCACGAGTGTCCCTGTCCTTCATGGATTTGTAGGAGATTTGCTAGATATTTTAGGATTACATAAATACTAGGAAAGATTGAATAAGATTTGTTTTGATTTGCTTGGTTATATGGAACGTGTGAAATGCAAGGGATCTAAGGAAAATGTTAGCTTGTTATGTGGAGTAAAACATGGATACATCATATCTTTCTAGTACTAAATTGAATTCTATAGTGATCTTAGCAAGGTTTTAGTTAGATATCAAGTAGAATATGTGTCTAAATTTCGGTGGAGGAGGGTAGTCAAGTGAGTACAATTGGTTGGTTTGAGATGTGGTTGTAAAAGGAAACACAGGGACATGAATTTAGTGTCATGCTAACATGTGATAATTAAGGTAGCAACATTACCATGGTTTGATTATTTAGAAGGAGAGTGATGTGTTTGATTCTAGGTGGAAGAGGGTAGTAGCACAAAGATCATGGATTTTGAATGGACAAGTATTTTACTAAAAGTTTATGTTCAAAAGTTAATGTATATAGTTTCAATGTGTAATATTTTGGATCGTTATTATTAATTATAATGTAACTAATAATTATTTATGTGTCTAAAAATAATTAAATAAAATAGCTATATGGTTAAAATGTCAAGTTTTTAAGTAATATAGGTAATTATATGATATTTACTATATTATGATCTCGTTTTTAGAAGTGGTTGGTAAAAATATTATACGATGTATGATAATAATAATGAAGCCGGTGACGTGTTAAAAGCCCAAAATTTGGGGTTTTACAAGATTCATCATTCTCATCTCCTTCAGATTCTGATGAGAGAATCCGTGCTTCAATACTACCTTTCCCAAGCCCCTTCTTTTCTTGCTCTTGCAACTGATGAGCAAGAATTTCATCAAACTTTTTATGGGCTGAATCTTTGGGAACATCTTCTACTACTAACACAGATTTACCCTTATCCATAGGATCAATAAGAGGCAAAGTAGAAGATTGTACCTGAGTGGAAGGCTCCTTGATCATGAATGGTGGTTGGGATACACCAGTCACACTTGAAATCCTGTCAGCGTCTTAAATAGGCGTGTCAGCGCTCAAATTGCCCTTGTCAACGACTGAAATTCCACTAGCTTGTAACATCATTTCAGTAAAAGATTGCTTCATGGGAGTGACCAAAAGGGTAACAGGTTGTTCCTTCATCCCTGTTAATGCTTCAACTACCTCCTTTGTCCCATACGAACCTTCATGGGACCCCTTATCACTCACATTAAATGGCTCAGTAGGTTCATCCTCCCCTTTGTAAGAATCATCTTCAAAGGACAAAACCATAGCTCTCCTTGTTTGAGAATGGCTTCAGGTTCCATAATCCTTAATTGATTATATATATCATCAAATGAGGCATTCCTATAAGCCTTGGTGGCAATGATAGATTTTACATGAATCTCCCATGCATCACCAATACCTCCAAGATAGGTAGCTGTGATATCTTGCTCCTCAAGTTCTGTTCCCATAAAAGCCAGCTTGCTAGTGATGTCTTGAAGACGACTTCTTACTTTACTTAGCTTCTCATTAGGACGAGCTTTGAAAACAGTATACTCAATCATTAACTACTTCTTCCTTTGTTTAAGGGTTTCCTCATTACCACCATAGATGGTTTCAAGAGCTTCCCAAAGCTCCTTAGTAGACTCATACTTCCTGAATTTATGTTGCTGCTTGGGACCAACAGCAAGTTTGAGTGTGCTTAAGGCTTTCATATCATTCCTTTTATCTGCCACTTTAGCAGCAGAAACAACTCTTCTATCTTCAGGCTTTGGTTTGAGATCATCACCAGTCTATCCAACTGTTCTTCGTGTTTCTATAGCAGCTTGAATCTTTGCTTCCTTATTGGATTGATTGCCATACTCAATAACTTCCCAAAGAACATAGTTATCAACTTGTAGATATTGCTCAAAGTTGAATTTCCAAAGTTCAAAGTTATCAGGATCAAGTATGGGAATTTTGAGATTGTGATTTGAAGATTGTGATATGACTGAGGTGGACATGATGCTTAGATCATATTAGGTTTTCAGCGATTTAGGGTTTTTAGGGTTCTTTTGATCAAAGTTCCTCAACAAGCTCTGATACCACTTGTTGATCCCAAACTTAGATCGAATAGCTTTGTGTTAACGAGATTGAATCAAGATTAAAACGTAGAGAAACTTTGTGGTAACAACAATCTAAGTGTTATGCGGAATTAACACTTAGAACAAAGAACAATGTTAAACATAATATAAACCAAACTTTCACTTCGATTGATAAAACTTGAGTACATTGAAAGTGTAAAACGTATGTCAATACTAAACCCTAAGACCTCCTTTTATAAGGAGTCTTGTACAATAAGCAAACTTGTCAACTATTCTAGGAAGATATATTAAGATAAACATAGAAAATACAATACACAATGCATATCTTCCTAACATATAAAAACGTGTTGACTAAGTATTCTGTTGTAGCCAGGATTTCACTTGTCAGCGCTTGAATATTTCTTGTCAGCGTCCAATCTGTCAGCGCCTGAATAACTCTTGTCAGCGTCTAAAATCCCTTTGTCAGCGGCATAGTGATGTAGCTAATTTTATTCCCAACAAATACGTTTCTAATTAAGATTTAAAATTAATAAGCCTTAACTTTTCTACAACTAAGATGTTTAGACCAAAGGATGCATACTTGACCATAATCTAAACACGAAGCACACACATACTAAGCCTTAACTTTACTGCAACTTAGATGTTTAGATTATGAGATGCACACATCAAAACACAACACATATATGCAACTATAAATGTAAAGACATAAATATAAATTGCTTAATGTAAAAGAAAAAGCTAACCGACACGATAATTTATAGTGGTTCGGTCACGAAGATCCTCTTTGTCCTACTCCACTCCTCGAGTACCTAACTCGAGAGTTACTTCACTAATCAACAAGCTCATTTCAAGGTGGAGAAAACCATATGTTAGAATTTAACAACCTAATGTATCTATCATACATGCATCAAGAGTAAACGCAGCGGATAGGATCGATAATCTATGCATACAATGTAATTAACACAAAGATAAAGAATGCGTACCTTTTCTCTAAGAACGATGATCAAGAACACGAATATCACCAAAACCAAACGAAACCCTAATTCGTGATACCCAAATCTGATTCACCCAAAAACCAAAGATCAAGTTAGTTCTTCTATAAGATAGTTCACACGACACTTCAATCAACCACCTTCGATTGCTAGATCTTGATTAAGTTTATACTTAATAAAAATCAAACCGTAAAACCCTCTTGGGGGTTTTCTTAAAGAGAAAGGTTTTTTTTTGCTTAATGTTCTGATACAATAGATCACATCACATTGTTTATATACTAAAGGTTATGGCTAATTATGGTAAATATCTAATCTTTGCCTCCGAGTAATTAACATTCTAGAATAAAGATCTTTTCTCCCTGTTTTTTGCAATATTTGGCCGGCCAACACCTATAGGGTGTTTGGTTTGACTTTTTGACTTTCTATAATACTTAGTTATGTAATTACATTAATCACCTTATTGTTTTAAGTCTTTTTAATTAACCGTTATTAAACCTTTTAACTTATTATTTAATTACCGTTAAGTATACACTTTTGTCAAACTAAGATTATACAATAAATATATCCATATTATATCATATATCTTAATAAAAGATGATCTCGATGTCTAAGTGTATGACCCCTTAGGCCCACGTACTCCCGGGCGTATAAAATACTATCTATAACTTACGCACATCCCAACACCATACACGTCACTTACATCATTTTCCGACACTAAGCTAAATGTCGAGTCCTAATCTTAGGTAGGATCAATCTACACACGTCGCTTATTTCCTATTTTCTAACACAAGGCTAGATGTTGAGATATAATGTTAGGTATAACCAATCTACACCCATCACACCATTAGTTATGTTTTATGGCCCAACATAACAAACCTTGTGTTTTATGGCCTAAACACATAAATCATCTAATCTACATCCAAGTATACACACCACTTGGATCTAGGACACTAACACTATATCTAAGTATACATACTACTTGGATGTATACAACTAACACCTAATCCAAGAATACCTATCCTTGGGATCTACACCCTTACAACACATCCAAGTGTACCCATCACTTGGGTCTACTACACATACATTAAGTACAATGTACACATCATTTGGATCTTCATGATTTACATTGTAGTAAAAATATAATCATGACTTGTTCTTTAGAAGGAGAGATCTCATCATGTTATGACCCTAACACTTTATAGTGATGAAATTGTTATTCTCTCTACACTTTAGAGGATGAGAGGATTGAGGAAAGAATAACATCTTAAACAATATTAATCAAACAAATAATCAAGGATTAATAAGTGTGAAAGGTGAGAGAGAATGTGCAAAAAGGGTTGGTTGAAAAGCTGTAAATGATCCACTATTTATTAAACAAAGGAATAACGACTATATATGCCCTCGGTTAAATAATGTTCCCGCGGTTCATTTTAATGAGCCGCGAGTACCTATAAGGAACCGCGAGCTCTCGATTCCTCTCCCTTTTGTCATGTAGTGGGGAAAGCTTATCTGGTGTGGATATTATCTCTATGCGAATATCCTAAGGAATATCCTATGGAATATCTTATGGAATATCCTAGGAAAATCCTATAAGCTTTTTCATTTCCACAAAACATTTTCTTAAAAATAAATTTTATTAAAAAATAGAATTGTCACTTTAAATAAAAGTTAGTTTTAATAAAATTTGCAATCCTTTATCACGTGATTAAGTTAGTAACTTGTTTATTCATACCTTAAGTGATTTATGACGAATGCGAGCTTGTAGGTGTCGAGAGAAGTATACATATGGATGCATAAGTGATTACGAGTACCATACACATTTTACATAATGTATTGCTAGTTATATGTTTGTCATCACCAAAACATAAAGTGATTATATCGATTAAATATCGTAATGTTTGCAATAACAATCTCCCCTAAAAATTTGAATTTTCTTTTGAAGACATGTAAAAACTAAAAACCAAAACATTACCAAAACTAAATTCTACAAGGTGCCTTTCTGTTAGGCTCAATGCAACGGTGTATCGACCATGCTAGGTCGACCGATGTCGAACTCGGTCGACCCGTTTCCGCGACCGAGTCGACTAATTCGATCCCACGAACTCGGTCTCAGCCATGACCCATTTGAAACTTAGGAAATGTTTTAGTAATTTTATCTCAAACACTTTAAACAAATATATTTTTTTATAAATTTTAAATTTAAACCCTATACCGTTACTCGTTGTCAGAAAGTCACCGCTAAATCATACCCTATTTTATTTTCTTCATAACTATTTAAATTCGTAAACATAAACAATTTTTAATCGAATTAAAACATTTATCCATACGTAAAACATTAAAATACTGGAATTCAAATACAATACGAAAGGAAACACACTACTAGATAGATAAAATAAATATATGTAATATGATTAGTCAGTTCTTGGATCTGAATCCGATAACTGCCCAGAAAACTCCCACCGAAATTGCTCTTGGTAAGATTATTCGGCCCTAACTTTCTCATCCCACTCCCTTTGTGTCATTTCTTCTTCTTCCAATGATTCTCTCATTACTTGTTCATCTTGGTGTAGTTGATACATCTGACTGTTAGCAAATAAGCCATTTAAGTCGTTTACAATTGGATATGGTGGATCGAGAGAAACATATCAGCGTCGATGTTGTTGTGATGAAGAACTGATATGAGCTTAGGACGAAATTTCTTCATTATTATTGGGAGTGAGGTTATTCAGCCATACCGTTTTATTTTGAATTTGAGCCTCCAATTTTGACGACTTTTTAAACAAGGCTCTTTGCATGTTGAAATCATTGTCAGACTCTTTTTTAAGAAACGCGCAAACACGTTAGTCTCGAGAAATATCACGACACTTCTCATACGCAGTGCGCCGTTTGATTTTAGCGTCGTGAGCAACATCAAAATCAAAAGCTAACGTCGTAAGCGCAAACTGACGACGTTATTCTTCATTTATTTGTTTCTAAATCATAACTTTAATCTCGTCAACGGTGCGTGGAGGGGAGCACGCCATTTAATCTTTGAAGCTATGTGTGAAAATACTGAAAGTTAAGAAGTATTGGTAGATAATGTGTGTGAAAATTTTGCGTGTGAAAATATGAGTTTTATAAAGAAAGAAAAGATGATTTTTTTAGTGAATAAAAATAATAATAAAAAATTAAACTAGCTCGCACTAGGTTGTTATGTTGAGACAAATAAATCGTTGTAAATTATTAAAGAAAGAAAGTTAATCTGACAAAAAAAATAAAGATCTCATTAAATCTCCGTTTATTATATGTTAGTTGCTTAGTTTTCAAGCTAATATACTAGTATATATACACATACAATTTGTGAGGTTTAATACAGTTATGAATAATTAAAAAAAAAAAACTAATTCGAAACTCTTTTTCCAAAACACAAACTCGAATATTCGCTTGTACTTTTCCCACTCCCAAGTCCCAACGCTCCCCTATTTAAAACTTTGTAAAAAACAAAATCAAATCCATAAATAACATAAAATGAAATAAAAGCCCTTTATAATTAATTATTCACACACACAAAAAAACACACACACAAAATAAAAACCCTAATTTTTCCACCACCACCACCGCATAACAAACTTTTCCGATGACGACGGCGAACGACGGATACACAGGTGGCGCCGGTGGAAAGTTGAGAAATAAGAAGGCTTCGAGGAAAACGACACCGTATGATCGACCTTCAATTGGGATTACAAACCCTAGCAATAACAATACTTCCAAATCTGGCTTTTTTTCGAGACTGCTTTACGCGGGGGCTGATCGCGTGCTCGGTGCCTTTTGGAAACGGAATAAGGCGTTAACTCAGGCTCCTGTTATAGGTAAATTTTGATTGATTTGTGTCATTTCATTGTAGTTTGGATTGAAATGGAGGTGTATAGCGTTTACCGTATGAAGACGGTAGGTTTTTATGTTTACGCATTATAGTTTGAGAGTTATTCGATATAAAGTAGGTAAGCTTCAATTATTTGGCGAATGTAATTTGAGCGTTATTTGATCTGTGTTTAAAAAAGCGCGCTTGAGGCACGCCTGAGGCTGATGCACACCCCTATTGCATCGGACACCCTGAGGCAATGCGATTACGGGATGCGCGGTGAGGCGCACGCATCAGCTAAAGCGTGCATCGGTGCTTTATTGCACATCATGTACTTAGGCATTATAAAGTGAATTTGGTCTTAGTCATATGTATTGGGCTTTTTCTTATGGGCTTTTCTTTTTTAAAATAGTGTCAATTTGACCAATTATAATAAATAAATCACATAATTGATAACAAATTCTTATGATTTTGGTAATATTTATGTATTCTAACGAATGGAATCGGGAACTATGAAAAATCCAGTGTATATTTTGATCGTAAATTTGGTATTATTGTGTTTTGTGCAATGTATATAATTTATAATTATTTTCTTATAAGATTGTCGCCTCGGCTTTTAGACCCTTGGTGCCTCGGCGCGCTTCACGCTTTTTTAACCCAGTATTTGATATAAAGTAGGTAGCTTTAGTATTTGGCGAATATAATTTGAGCGGTTTCAGTAGCAAATAGGTAGCTTTTTATGTTTGCGCATTGTAATTTGAACTTAGAAACTATAGGTAGCTTTAGTATTTGGCTAATGTAGTTCGAGCGTTACTCGATAGAAAATATCTAGCTTTTTATGATTGCGCATTGCAATTTAAACGTTTTACAATACAAAGTAGCTAGCTGTTTATGTTTGCGCATTGTAATTTGAGCGTTTTTCCCGATAGAAAGTAGGTAGTTTTCATATTTGGCGAATGTAATATGATTAGGTTTAGAGTGATTCGTGAATAAAAGGCGATTTTTAATGTTTAGGTGTCGGTTCTAGTTAGTTTTGGTGTTAGTTGAGCTGTGGTTAAGGCAGTACTCAGTTGATTTGGCAGAGTGTTGGACTATCTTTGATCGAAAAGCGAATTAAATTTGGCGTATACTTGTATATTGGTGTTGTGAATATAGCGTTTTATGATATAAAGTTGGTAGCGTTTTATGTTTGTGCATTGTAATTTGAGTGTTATTTGATATAAAGTACTTTAGTATTTGGCAAATGTAATTTGATTAGGTTTAGAGCGATTAATGAATAAAATGCGATATTTTGAATGTTTCAGTGCCAGTTTTAGTGTTTGTTTAAGCTTATTTGTGGCCTTACTAGCTTATTTGATTTTGGCGTATATTCCAATAGCCTAAATCTTCCAGCTTATTTGCAGTTTGTGTAAGTTTATTATGATATAATAAGCTTATATAAGCACATAAGTCTCAAATAAGCCGGAAAATTTGGGCTTATGAAGTATAAGCCGGAATTATATAAGCTTATAAGCCCTACACGTACTCTTAAACAGACAGCCCTCAAAAGTGGTGTTTGCTATGGCTTATATAACTGGCTTATTGCTTATTTGGTTTTCGGATTATGTTTCATAAGCTTACTTTTGTGGCTTATGTTGAAACTGTCCGGCTTATATAAGCTTATTATGACATGATAAGGTTTACATAAGACGAAGAATCAAAGTAAGCCACAAAAAAGTGAGCTTATAAAACATAAGCCGAATAGTTGAGCTGTGGTTGAGGAAGTATTCAATTGATTTGGTTTTGTAGGATTAAAAAGGTTTCGAGTGTTAGATATTATGAAAAGTGAAAGTCTAGCATACGTAGCTTTTGTTTAGGTCTTTGTTTGGCAGGGTTTAGTTTAGGGCCATATACAGGAAGTGTAGAGACTGTTTTTGAATGATATTTATTGGAGTTAGATCTGGTGTCATATGAACTTCGGGTTGTTATGGTATAATGGTTGGTTGCTGATGTAAGGTGTCGTATTGAGTGCATTTGGTTGGTTTTGGAAGAAGAAAATATACATCCTTTTAATGTTTTGGAATTGGATGACTTTATATATGTATTAGTTGACCTGCTGAGTGCTGACAGATTAATTGTTTGTTTGATTTGGTTTAGCTGGGATGTAAAGTTGTATATTGGTTAGCGTGTCCCAGGACGGGGCAGTTTGTTTTGCCGATGCATTAAATTTGTAGTTTTTGCACCTTTGCTGGAGAGTGTTCCTTACATACGGAAGTATAGGTTTAGTCGGCAGTTGTGCGTTATTGTCATGCGTTCAAATGGTGATTCAGTTTTCGCTTTCTCTTATGATTATTTTATGGTTGATTTGGGGTAGACAATAATGTCGAGTTCTTCCTTTGTATATCTCGGTATTGCCATCGCTGGTCTACCTTTTTCACGATGGCTCTTGCAGAGCACTCATTCACATAAAGCAGGCAACTTTCGAACTTCTGATTGACAGGTGTTGACGATTTTTTCCAGAATAGTGGCAAGTTTCTTGCAGGAGAGAATTTTATGTTAGAAAATTGTGTTTGAACCTTTAGAAAGTTGCTAGGATTGTTTGCCATGATTGGCACATTTAGAATATGAAATTTTGTTGGATTACGTACACGGACACGATTCTTTTGTGAGGCCTTAGCTGAAAATGTGAGTAGAGTCTTGATATTAAAGGTTGACAAGATCAGAAAGTATATAAATAATGGTACCATTGGTTATAAGATCTGTACCAGTTAATTTATCTAGGCAATTCTATTGTTATCGCTTATCATGCCATGCAATATGGGCAATCAACCAAGTTATGATTATAGTGCTATATATATTTTGCAACCCGAAGTCTTTTGGGTTTTGAAAATCACTTGGTGTTATGTTCTTAAATGAAGTTACATGTTTTGCCATGTTCTACATCTTTTTGTTTCCTTGGGGGACTATTGACTTCTATATTACATCTTTATATCACCTCTCTTGATCTCACTTTTATGATTTCTTTGTCACTTACAAAATTTTCTTTGTTACCAGGAACCAATGAAGAACAAAGGAATGAGCTTCAGGAGGAAGGTCCAAGTGTAAGTTTGTAATCTGAGTGCTGCAAATGCTTTCTTTTAGGTGCTCTGTTGTGGCGTTGTGTCTTCTTGATTATATCAGTTGTATTTTTATATGCTCTTTTATTTTCATATGCCCCTTTTAAGGGCGTCAAATCTTTTTTGTGTGGTCCGGTTTAGGAGAATTTGTAAACATTAATTAATGTTTCTACAATAAGTAACTTTTTGTTAATGGAGTAGTTTACAATGATTCCTGACCCTCTCTCTTGCTTTAGATACTATTACCAGACCAAACTGTTCTAGCTAAAACATTGCGACTTTTATCTCTTCCTATCCTTTTGTTGGCCGCCATTTTGAACACCTATCTTCATACTCTTATTGAATTTCTGATACCTATTTATTTGTATGGCTGTTTGTTGAGAAATGAAATCTTGTTGTGTTTGATGTTAGTTGAAGTCTATATATTATGATATTTGAACTTCATAAGTAAGCAGGCTGGAGCAGTTTCTTTTGATTAGGTATTAGGGAGCATTTTTCTTGTATAAGAGATTAATAGTGCATGAGTTTCCCTAGTGATTTACTGTGGTTCTGTTTCCATCTTTTCTTATTGTTATTAATTACAATGTATTGATTCCTTATTGGTTTTGGGTAGTTTGGACTGAAGACTAATACAGGAGCATCAGAACCGAATACCAATGAAGGTGGGAATTTGGCTAACATTTCAGCTGCTACTGAGATATCAGATCTTGAGACTCTGCTGAAAGGAAAGACTTTTACCAGGTTGTTATATATTGCCGTGATCAGTATTGTTAGAAGTGTGCATTGTAGTTGAGTAATCTAATCACATGTATTTTACTGGGTCAATCTTACCAACAATAGTATATAATTAATCAAAATAAGCTTTTGAGGTGACACATAATTTTGGATCTCGCACTACCCCTTGCTTTCTTGCCTTATAAACAATGAACAAAATTTCATATTTTTGATTGCATCCTTTGACATATTTTGTCTTGATGATTTGACTCTTACTGATCTTATGTACCCACTTACAGATCTGAACTCGAGCGTTTGACTGCATTGGTGCGTTCGAGAACTACCACGTCAGATGTTGGTGAAGGAGATAAAGCAAATATTTCTAACACTTCTCATGTTTTGAGGCTTGAAGCATCGACAAGTGGCCTGAACAAGCATGTGGAGGAGAGGGATAACTTTCATGCTGTCAAATCAACTCCTCTTATCGATTCAAGAGTGAGTTTTATTTTTTTATTTGCGCGTTTTTTACTTCATAAAAAAGGTTTACGGGCTGTACTCAATACTTATAATTGACTTTTTAGGCCTTCGAAGAGGATGTTGCCTCACCCGCTGAGCTTGCAAAGGCTTATATGGGCACTAGGCCTGCTAAAATATCACCATCCACACTGATGCTTGGCAGCCAAGCACCAAGACAAGATTCAGTGTTGCTAAATAACACAACCATTCTTCCAAGAACGCCTATGACCTCACTCGTACCAAGAACTGCAGGTATCTTGAAGGGATCTGAAAATGGTATGACAACCCCTAGATCTCGCGGCAGATCAGCAATGTACAGCATGGCACGCTCACCTTATTACAGAGGGCCTTCAACCTTAGGCAAAAAGGTTTGTTAAAGTTATCCTTTAATTCTTGCTTCATAATATTATTTTGGGTGCTCAGAACTTGGTTTGTCTGATTTCAGCCAACGCCGTCACTTATTTCGTCTCAGCCTGCTTGGGAAGAACAGTCAAATGGAAGCAAGATGGTATCTGTTTGTGCTATTGTTTTTTTTTTGCTTTAATTACATACTTTTGTGTAATATGTGAAATGTTGATAATTTTTAAATTTTGATTCAGGCTGGTAAGCGTAGGAGCTCTGTACTAGATGATCTTGGGTCTGGTGGACCGATGCGTAGAATTCGGCAGAAAGCTAATCTTTACTCTTCAAAACACAAAAGTGAATTTGATTCAAGTGGTCAGAAATTGCTTATAAGTAGTGAACCTGAGCAGAAAGCCTCCAAGGCAATAGTGGAAAATGGAGAGACCAGCAAGCGTGATTCAGGCTATGCCTTTGTTCCTACCGAGTCGACTCAGATGGCATCCAGAATATTTGAACACCTTGAAAGAATGAGCCCAAAGGAAAAACCTTCATCATCCAGGTTTGCTGGAACAACTGAGAAATCGGCTACTAAACTGACATCTAACCTGGCTCCTGGAAGCCTGGACAAAGTTGAATCATCAAAGTTTCTGCTAAGCTCTCAAAATAATCAGAAATCAGAGGGTCAGCCTCGTACCGAAGAGAATGGATCAAAACGATTTGCAGTTCCTCTTAATGTGCTAAGCTCTATGAATGGGAATTCTACAGCACCAGTACTAAGTAATGCACCAACTACAAATGCCGATTCCACATTGGCGCTGCCAGCAGAGCCTCCACAGAAGAAACATGCTTTTAAGATTAGTGCTGATGAAGTACGTATATCGTTTTGTTGTATTTTCTTATTTTCCACTATGTTTTTTTACTTATCTGTTTGTCTTGTGAAGGATTCTCAGGTGTTAGATGATGACAACCATTCTAATGGGCATGCATCTATATCATTGGGTGAAAATGCGGAACCCAGGACAACTTTGCTTGTCAATAACAATGTTTCTGTTGTTGCACCTACTGAAGTCTCTCAAACTCCTGCAGCAACATCTAAAATTATATCTCCTTCAAAAACTGTTAATGGATCTCCTGGTGGTTCTCTTGTTGATAAGCAAAAGGTGGGAAATAACTTGCAGGCCTCACCTGCTGCATCAAGTAGCTATCCTCAGTCAACTGGGATTTCTCAATCAGTTTCTATAGCGGATACGGCTTCCCCACAGAAGAGACCAACAGTTTTGCCAACATATGACACAAGCACTAAAAGTGCAGAGGAGGTGTCACCATTTTCATTTGCTGCTAAGGGTATTTCTAATGTCAAACAGGACATTAGCTCAACCAATAATTCAAGTATTACTAACGGGACTGCCACCCATTCACCCACAGCTGCCAACACTGTTTTACCTTCACCAGCACCTGCAGCTGCTTCATCAACTCTGGCTATCGTGTCCCCATCAGTGGCAAAAGCTCCAGATACAAGTGCCACAAAAGACAAGGAACCAATATCCAATATTTTCAGTAGCTCAACTTTTTCGAGTACATCCGTTAGTTCTCCGCCTGCTACTACATTAACCACCAATGGCCAGGTTTTTGGACTCCCGACAAATACACAGGCACCTACCGTAATCCCATCATCTACTTCATCAGCTCCTTTTAGTTTTGGTCTTACGCCTTCAACCACCAGTTCGCCTGTCGTGTTTAATGCAGGTGCTTCTACTGCATCTTCAGTGTTCGCATTCAATGCAGCTAGTGCTACAAATCAGTTTTCTCAAGCTCCGTTTGGAACTCCTGCAGCTTCACTTAACAACAATGATCAAAGGAGCATGGAAGACAGTATGCGTGAAGACTCACCAAGTCCTGCTATCCCTGCGATTGCTCCAGCTTCTGCTGGTACACCAACGTTTGCTTTTAATTCAGGCACCCCAACACCATCACCATCGACCAGTCCATTTCAATTTGGTGTGCAGAACAACCAACCACCATCGACCAGTCCATTTCAATTTGGTGTGCAGAACAACCAACCACCATCGACCAGTCCATTTCAATTTGGTGTGCAGAACAACCAACCACCATCTCAGAATCCTTTTCAAGTGCAGACCAACCAACCGCCATCTCAGAATCCATTTCAATTGCAGACCAACCAACCCCCATCTCAGAACCCTTTTCAAGTGCAGACCAACCAACCACCATCGCAGAATCTTTTTCAGGCGTCTGGTAGTTTAGAGTCACACGCTGGAGGAAGTTTCTCGTTAGGTACTGGTGGGGGTGACAAGTCTAACAGAAGAATGGTGAAACCAAGTAGAATTAAGAACCGGAGAAAAGAGAACCTTTGAATAACACATGTTGAAGCTTGTTTTCTTACCGCTCTTGGTTAGCATTGGGATAGGGCATCTTAATTTCAACATTATGCAATATCTACACCTTCTGTTCATGTTTATCAGTAAGTATGGTGGTGATTGTTTAATCTCAATTTTGGCGGAAGTGTTCAATAGATGTAAACTAGCTGTGGTAGGAATAGATACTTCATATGGGTTGTATCTTTATCATTGAAACATGTACATCAATCTAGATATGGTTGATGATACCTTTGGCTAGGGGTGAGCAAAAAAACCCGAAAAACCGAAACCGAACCGAAAAACCAAAAAAACCGGACCGAAACAACCGAACCGAATATAAAAACCGATGGTTTGGTTTTTACGTTTTCAAAAACCGAAAAGTTTCGGTTCGGTTTCGGTTTCATTCAAAAACCGAACCACAAAAACCGAACCGAACCATTTTATTATATAAAAAATATAAATATAATATAATATTTATATTTATATTATATAAATATAATATAAATAAATATATAATATAATATAAATAAATAAATAATATATCAAAATTATAAATTAATATTTTTTTAGAGAAATAGGAGTAATATATTTATCTTATTATTTATACGCGTGTTTGATATATATTTGTGCTTACTTGATAATATATCATTACATATGTGATAATAATCATTTGTGCGAATGCTTACTTGCATTTGTGCTTATCTTATTAATATGTGTGTAATTATAGATTAGAAATTTGAGATAAACATTATAAGGCATAAATTCAAATAAAGAAAAAAAATTATTTTTTCACACAAAACAAGTTTTTTAATCTAAATCGGTCGTACGCAAATATAAATGGTTTTAAAACCGAAAAAACCGAAAAACCGAACCGAAACCGATTACAAACCGAAAAAACCGAACCGCCCAAAACCGAACGGTTTCGGTTTTTGGTTTTTTAAAAACCGAATATGTCGGTTCGGTTTCGGTTTTAGCCAAAAACCGACCCAAACCGAACCGTGCACACCCCTACCTTTGGCACTGTAACGTTTACTGATACAATCATACTTGTTGGAACTTCATTAGAAATTTCATATGTGTGCGTAATTTGATAAATGTATCATGTGTTTTGCAGTTTGTAATAATGGATACAAGCAAAGTTAAACAAATAAATGCCTTTAATCTTTAGCATCGTTTTACACATCTACGAGTGCAGTTTTTGCTACTTGTATTTCTTCACCAGCTTTTTTATAATGTTATAGTTTATTCTTGAATTTCTGCATTAACTTATTCTGATCAACACATGGTGTCGGATCAAGCCACTGGCAACAAATAGGAGATTAACACAGCACATTGCCAGATTCCATAATCGTAGTAATTCTGTAAATGGAAGATACTCTAAGGATCAGCAAAGAATATCCAGGCACACCATTGGGACACAAGCCCTTTGGTAAATTCAGAAAGACTTTATTCTACTACTTCGCTCAAGGCACATGCATATATAGTTCTTAGTTATCATTACATTATTACATACATATAAAGTGTCATCATACATTTATTGGAGTATTTTATAGAGTACCACATATGTAAAATACCAAAAGAAACTCAAGCAACTGAAACTGTATCAAGCTTACCAAAACATTATAACAAGTTAACAGGAGTATTTATAATCATCCAACAAATGTCGTTAAGACTTGAAGAGTCTTAACAACAATAGGGTAAAGGAAGAGGGATTTGATGTAAGTTATCATTTCTTTTCCAGGATGACCTAAGCCATCATTGCCTCTGTAAGTCGCTTCAACCACACGTGCGAATTTGATTATGGGACTGACTAGAGGAAATGGGACACTTGTTGGTCTGAGGGACTCCCGATTTATAACTTTCCATGCTTCTTCAACTTGTTTTGAGAAAAATTTGCATGCTTCCTTCTCTGATGCACCAGTTTCCTTTTGGTAACACTCGATGCACGAAGCACCCTGCCCTCTTTCTTGCTCTTCCTAAAGTAAATATATAAGGTAGGTTGCAATGTATACTTTGTATTATATAGACTTGAATAGATACAATGTTAGTATATAGTACCTTATGGGTGACAATATCGTCCACAAGCCTTAAAATCAAACAAGCAGCATCAACGAGAGCAGGATGCGAGGCCACCCATTTAAAGACATCCTCTGTGACTATATCACCCCAACCAACGTAATATTTTGCTAGCATCAGGGTAGAGGCAGAACTCACAAGTGAGTTAGACAAGTACTCTTTTAGTGTTGGCGTGTACCCCTCTTTTGACCATTTGGCTTCCACTAAGATGCTACGAGTGTACTCTTTCATCTGCATCCCAAATGAGAGAGTCCCATAATTAAGCTACGTCATATTTATGCATCGATTGAGTATACTATGACAGGTTATGTAATTGATTTACCAGCTCCTTAAGATAGTGAACTTGATATGCTTTTCCCTCTCTTTCAAGCGATTCCTCCATTTCTTGGTAAAGATTTAAAATATGTTGATATATAAATCTCATGTATTCTGGAAGCATATTTAAGCAGCTTATGGACCACCTAAATAAAAAAACATTAGCTTATACTAATAAAGGAAACAACTTAGTACAGGATCACTAGAGCAGCAGAATGAATAATATTGTTTACCTTTCAATGGCTTGTGTAAAGATCTCAAGTTCTTCATAAGTACCATAATTATCAAATGTGTCATCTAAAACGAGTACCCACATGCAACTTTTAATTAGGAACATTCTCATTCGAGAGTGTTGTGGCTCGTAATAGATTGACAGTAAGGCATAATAGGCTTCAACTACTCTGTCTCGGACATAAGGTAGATTTTCTTGCAAGTCCAAATCCTTCCACCATCTAGTTAAGAAAAAAATATTATTATAAGTTAAGAGTAATCAACAAATCATAACTTAATATGAATTAATCCAAGCGAAAGTCCTTATGATTTAAGCTATCCATGAGGTCGTAGACCCAATGAGTATGTTTGGTTATAGTCCTATCATGATACTATCAAATTAAAGAACCAGGAACTGGTTATATGAACAAGTTGGATTTACGTACTTGGAAATTTGGCTAAGCTCCACTCTGTGTAATGATTGAAGGACGTTAAAATCTATCTTTACAAGCTTAAGTAAAACCTCATTGTGAGAAGATTCTTGTTGGTAGACAGGTATGTAACGCACGGCCTCTAGTCTGATCAACCTTTTCCGGATTGGCTGCTGAAGCGCTATCTCTATTTGATTTCTTAGGAGAGTGTCACAAGAAGGATCTTTAGCTTTGATATCAAGATGAGTTTTAGTAAACTCTACGGCATCAATTAGTACTTGTTCACCTTCAACCATCATATACGCCGCTTCATACAAAGCAAGCAATCCTTGTGCATCATTACATAACGATTCCTTAAACTTTCCGCTTTCGTCCATATAATTCTTGATTATTTCTGTTACATCAAGAGGAATGATATAAAGCACTTTTGACTTCTATTTGAAAAGAAAAAAAACGTAATTCTGATACTGTATGAGTTTAAAACAAGATTA
Source organism: Glebionis coronaria (assembly GCA_025667525.1). Taxonomy (NCBI): domain Eukaryota; kingdom Viridiplantae; phylum Streptophyta; class Magnoliopsida; order Asterales; family Asteraceae; genus Glebionis; species Glebionis coronaria. Next base: position 183,676,065 of record CM046881.1, read on the forward strand.
AGTTCACGACAACCACGTATTCCCTATTCCTTTAACTTCAATGGGTGTAATAGATCATGTGCAAGTATGATTTGTGAAGAAGTTAAAACTTGTAAACTTGTAAAAAATAAAACTTGTAAACTTGCTGTCGTAGGACTCGGAACCAAAGTGAAATACTTTGTAGGTTGTCAACATTAGCAATCGAGTACTGCTCCCCACATGAAGCATATATATGTTGCAATGCTTCCTCAATCTCGTCTTCAAAATGATAGGCTATGCCAAGGCGTTGGATCGCATCAATGAGTTCTATCAGCTTCAGATGTTGCATTGGTTCATGACTGGAAGCTCTCATCATTTTTAGATCTTTTTTCACTACCTCTATGAGCTCTTCAACAAGTTGTTTATTCATGACTAAATCTTCTGGCTGCATGCACATATGAAGTAATTAGTATAAGAATCATGAAAAGTTGACAACTCAAATAAGTCATCTAAGAAGAAACATTTAAGAAAAAAAAACCAGATCGTATGTAAGAAACAAATCTCCCCAGATGCTAGCATCAAACTTCACTGTGTTGCGAATAATATCTTTCTTCTCGCTACTATTCTCATCAACTGATGGAAACAAAGATGAAACTGGAAGACTTGACATCATTAAATTATTTTTCAGTATTATTGAGTATAGTTTGAATTAAGTGAAGCAAATTTATAGGAAATGCGGGAGGACCAGCTAGGTAAAGGACATTTAGAATGAATCGGTTTCATTAGTACTGTGTTAGCTAGCTTCAGCCAATCACCCGTAACCACACCCTACAACATAACACTACCGATTGGATCCGAGTGTTATATGGAGAATGCTCATTGAATGAGCAATTTAAGAAGAGAGCTCGGATAGCAATACGTATTCGATCCGAGCTCTCTTGGAATAAGTTCGGCAACGGATCACGAAATCTTGGTCATCTTCTCTATCTAACGAATGGAGAGTCTGCTTTAAAATTGAAAATCATCCGCTCTGCACGCACCCCCAGCATATGCTTCAACAAGAATCACACAGAGGTAAATTATAAACTTATAGTAAAATGACCACCCATAAGCCTAACTACGTACCAAACAATAGTTACAGGATATCACTTGGAATCGTGTGATCACTTTCCAAAGTAAACTATTCGACCCTAATGCGTGTGTATCACGAATACATACTTGGGATAAGACCAAATGTATATTATCGATTTAGGCACAAATCTATAACCTGTTTGCTTATATGTGTTTCTTGTTTCTGTACCTCTTCATGTAGATGTATGATTGACCATTTATATGTGAAGATCTTAACCCTAATCAATGGTATTAAGAAGAATTAATGTCCCATTAAATTCCTCTTAATAGGCTCCATAATACCAGGACATAGTGGTTACAAAACCGATTGATGTGGTTTTTAAAAGCAGTTAAACTGTCACTTGAATTGGTCAAAAACCGTTACAAGTATACAAGTTCAGCCTCAACGCCGGTACTAACAACTTAGTACCGCGGGCATATAACTAGCGGTACCTTTAGTACCGCTAGTGTAAAACTAAGTACCGTTAGTGTAAAACTAGGTACCGTTGAACATAACTTAACTACTATTTGAGTCAGGGTGTCCAGGCAATGGGTGTATACTCCATACCTCCAAACCCATTACCAGGTGTGAACATAACCCACAATTGAACTATATTTCTAACAATCCTCCCCAATACAGTACAATTCTTTTTGCATAAAAATTAACATTAACAAAACCAGTGCATAAATAAAAATATCATAAGGATCAAATTTCCATCTTAGTACATCACACTTCCAAATATTTGAGAATTAGGGTCTTATAAGAATTGAACCCCTTCAACTACTTTGAATACCTAAAGATTAATTACACACAAGTTTTCAAACACATAACAGCTCCTGACACTACTAGCCATCCATATCCAATTCATAAATATTGTAAGAGCAAAGTCCATGCTCCATAAGACGGCGAAACCTCAACATTTACATAGGTGGTTCCTCTTTAGTTCATGCTTCTGCTTTAGCATTTTTTCAAAGAAATTAAACATTAAGATGTTTACAACTTCATCCTCCTTTTCAGCAGGTACAAGCACATCCTTGGGATGATATACATAAAACATGTGCTTTAGTCCCTTGAATGTTTAGCTTTCGACATTGAACTCAACTCCCAAGTTTCATCAGGAAGGAGTTGGGTGTCCTAGCATTTAGTGACTAGATTGGAATTTAAGTCCATCTCTTTAGCAGACTTTATAACCAAGTCTCTAGCAAATCCTTTCTTCAAGTGATCAACCAAATTTTGTTGAGACCTCACAAACTCTATAGAGATCACCCTATTTATGATAAGCTCACGAATCATGCTATGTCTACACCTAAGTGTCTAGACTTATCATTGTACATCTGATTGTATGCCTTAGCCAATGTAGCTGCACTATCACAACGGATAAAAATGGGTGCCATAGGTTTGACCCACAATGAAATCTCAAGAAGCAAGTTTCTCAACCATTCAACTTCTTTACTAGCAGCTGCTAGAGCCACAAACTCAGACTCCATTGTTGAACCAGCAATGCAAGTTTACTTCTTGGACGCCCAAGAAATTGCACCACCACCAAGTAGGAATACCCAACCACTGGTGGACGAGTTTTCCTTAGTATTGCTGATCCAACTTGCATTAGTGTAACTTTCCAACACTGAAGGATATCGAGTATAAGAAAGACTATAATCCGTAGTTCCTTTCAGATACTTCAATATCCTCTGAATAGCTTGCCAATGCTGAGTACTAGGATTACTAATGTACATAGTCAGTTTACCTACTGCAAAGGCTATGTTAGGCCTTATACTAGTCATGACATACATCAAACAACCAATCACCTTAGAATACTTAAGTTGGGAGATAGCATGACCATTAGTAGGCATTAGTTTTTTACTTAAGTCCATAGGTTTACTCACTGTAGTACAATCAAAGTTATTGAATTTCTTTAGGACCTTCTCAATATAATGAGACTGAGAAATTACAATACGATCACTTTCATGTTTAATCCTTATTCCAAGGATAACATCAGCCTCCCCCATGTCTTTCATAGAGAACTTTGATGACAAAAAATCTTTTTTCAAGTCATCATGAACTTGGTTAGTACCAAAGATTAGCATGTCATCAAAATATAGGAAAATAACGACTCCTTTACTAGATTCATCAAATTTGCTATATACACATTTGTCAGTTTGGTCAACTAAATAACCATTAGACAAAACCACTTCATCAATTTTTTATGCCATTGCTTAGGTGCCTACTTCAGTCCATATAAGTACTTAATCAGTTTACACACCTTAGTTTCATGACCTGGCATGATGAAGCCCTACAGTTGGTTCATATAAACCTCCTCATCTAAATCACCATTCAAGAATATTGTCTTCACATCCATGTGATGAATACTCAGATTGTGAATTGATGCCAAAGCAATCAACATTCTTATAGTACTGATACGTGCCACCGGAGCATAGGTATCAAAATAGTATATCCCTGACTTTTTTCTAAAGCCCTGAATGACTAACCTTTTCTTGCACTTTTCAATAGTTCCATATACCTTCAATTTCCTTTTGAAGATTCATTTGCAACCAAGAGGTTTGCACCCTAGAGGTAGATTAGCCAACATCCAAGTGTTGTTCCCTATGATGGAATCCATCTCATCATTGATTCCTTCTTTCCAGAAAGCAACATCTTGAGACTTCATTACTTCATCAAATTTTTTGGGATCATCCTTGACATTAAAGCAATAGGAGTGTTGGTTAGAGACTTCATCCATTATTCCTGCAATTAAGTATAATTTAAATTCAAGCCCAAAGTTCCTTGGAGTCCTATGCCTTGTGATTCTTCTAAGCTTAGGCTCAGGTTGCTGTACCACAACCTCCTCAGAGACCCTTCTAGGTTTCACTAAAGCACCAATGTTCTCAGATCCAGTAGGAGTCCTTGAGGCTTGGTCTAGGGGCTGATGATAACCTATTCTCATCAGAGTTAGCATCCTTTGATTCGATGATTGAGTTTATAGAAACTGAATCATTTGGTTCAATAACATAGAACCTATAAGCCTTGAAATACTCAACATATCCTACAAAGATGCATTCAATGACTCTTTCACCCAAGGTTTTCACCTTTGGATAAGGGAGTATTACAATAGCCCTACAACCCCAAACCTTGAGGTTGTTCAGGTTTGGTTTCCTTTTAGTCCAAAGTTCATAAGGGTAATCCTATTCCTTTTGTTGGGAGCCCTATTTAATAATCACAAGATGTTAACATAGCTTCACCCCAAAATCCTTGACTCAGTCCCGAGTAGGACACCATAGAATTAACCATCCCTTTAAGTACTATATTTTCCTTTTCAGATATACCAATTTGTTGTGGGGTATAGGGGACAGTCATTTCATGGATTATTCCAACAGACTGAAAGTACAAAGTATCCATGTACTTACCTCCCCTATCGGTCCTAAATCTTTTAATTTGGACTCCTTGTTGTAACTCAACTTTAGTTTTAAATACTTTAAATTTATCTAATGGTTCATCCTTAGTATGTAACAAATAGACATAACAAAACTTTGAAGCATCATCAATAAATGTTACCAAGTATTTTTTATTCTCTAATGAGGGAGTAGCATGCAAATCACATAGGTCACTATGAATTAGCTCTAAAACTATAGTTTCACATTTTACATCCTGAAATGGTTTCTTAGTAATTTTAATCAGTATAAGTCTGACACTTTTCAGTGTCTATGTCAAAACCTAGGATTAACCCATCCTTAGACATATCTTGGATCCTTTTATAGTGGACATGGCCAGGCCTAGCATGCCATAGTGATGAATCATTCATTTTAGTGGAAGACATAAAGGCTGAACCAATATTAACACTAGCGGTACTAGCTTTGAAAGTACTGTTAGTATTTGCAACAACGGTACTAACTTTGAAAGTATTGTTAGTTGTTTCATAAAAAATATTAAGCCTGAATATTTGATTACACAAGTAGCCAAAACCAATAAACACACCATGTTTAGATAAAACAAATTTATTAGATTCAATCACTTGTTTATAACCACAATTATTCAAAACACTACTTGAAACCAAACTCTTCCTTATCTTAGGAATATGCAAAACATTAGACAAGTAAACAATCTTTCTAGAACTAAATTTAAGATCTACACAACCACGTTCATGCACCAGGACTTTTGATTCATTCCCATGCGAAGAATAGATCTATCATTCAGTGACTCATAGGTCTTGAACGAAAATATATCTTTGCACACATGAACAATTGCTCTAGAGTCAACCCACCACGCAACATCATCATCCTGCACAAAATAAGATTCAGATACATATGTAACATAATAAGCCTGAAGAGATTTATTAAACATATTCTGACCTTTCAGTGTGTTGTTAGAACCAATCATTGAACCATTTGTGATTGATCCACTGGCTTTGCTGCCAATACCAACGCCTTTGCAATCCCTTTTCAAGTGTCCAGGTTTCCACACTTCTAACAAGTCACCGAGGACTTCTTGTTAGGATTAGCCTTGGTGTTATCATGATGCTTACGTTTGCCCCTATTGTCATTGTTCCTGGAGGAGCTGTTATGCTCTACCATATTGACAACAGATGAACCAGAAACATTGTTGCTCTTTGGCATGTCACTATCCTGCACCATGAGGGATTCCTTAATGCGCAGATGACTGCCCAACTTAACAAGATTTAAATCCTCCTTCTTATGTTTTAAAGTGTGCTTGAAATCTTTCCAAGAAGGAGGTAGTTTTTCAATCACAGAAGAGACCTCAATGGTCTCATCCATGTCCATTTTATATTGTGTAAATCTACCAATTATACCAAGAAGTTCATTGTATGTTTTCATGACTGGTCTTGAATCAGTCATTTTGTAATTTATGAAATCACTCAAAAGGAACTTCTTACTTGATGCATCCTCAACCATATTTAGCTTCCAAGGAATTCCATAGTTCTTGGGAAGATCCAACATTTTGGTAAATATCAAATAAAGGATCAAACATACCATTGAGAATCAAGCCACGACAAACATTAGTCATCATTCTCTCATTTGATCCTTCTCCTCACGTTCATGGTAGAAAGAAGAAAGTGCATCTTCTTTTGATTTCTCCTAAAATCCACCCCTTCAAATTCGTCCAGCTTTGCAAAGTTTGAAGCCATATGTTTCATAGCAGCATGCTATTGATTATCATAAAATAGTTTACTTTTATTGTTGGTATGTTTCATCCTAACCAGGGTGAAGATAATCAATAGCCTAACTACCTACCAAACAATGGTTACCGGATATCACTTGGAATTGTCTATCAGTTTCCAAAGTAAACCATTCGATTCTAATGCCTGAGTATCATGAATACGCACTTGGGATAAGACCAAATGTATATTATAGATTTAGGCATAAATCTATAACCTGTTTGCTTATATGTGTTTCTTGTTTCCGTACCTCTTCATGCAGCTGTATGATCACCATTTATAGGTGAAGATCTTAAACCTAGTCAATGGTATTAAGAGGAATTAACGGCCTATTAAATTCCTCTTAATAGGCTCCATAATACCAGGACATAGTGGTTACAAGACCAGTTAAACGCAGTCTTTAAAGTAGTTAAACTGTCACTTGAATTGGTCAAAGACCGTTACAAGTATACAATTTCAGGCTCAGCGTCAGTACTAACAACTTAGTACCGCTGGGCATATAACTAGCGGTACCTTTAGTACCGCTAGTGTAAAACTAAGTACCGTTAGTGTAAAACTAGGTACCACTGAACATAATTTAACCACTATCTGGTTCAGGGTGTTCAGGGACCAATGATGTATACTCCATACCTCCAAACCCATTACCAGGTGTGAACTAACCCACAACTAAACTATATTTCCAACAAACACCCTAGTTCGGTACGAGTGAGAAAGCTTAGTTGACGCTGATGTGACGGGTTGATTCGGTCACATTTGTGTAAGCGCGTTAGCTAGGTATTAGTGTGGTCTCTTTATCACGAGTGTTTGGTGTGCGTTTTGTGTAGTGGTGAAAACGCTTAGTTGACGCTGATGTGACGGGTTGATTCGATCACATTTGTGTAAGAGCATTAGCTAGGTATCGTCAAGCAATCATGCTATTATTTTCCCGTAACATTAAATTTCATCATAACATCAAACCACTCATCTTTCTATAATTAAAAGATAAAATAAATAAATACACGAAAACGCAAGCACACGAATACAAAAATCGAAAGAAAGAAATAAATGTTAATGTCGCAAAAAGTTAAAAGACTAAAATGAAACCAAAACATTGAAGATGGATAGTTAGTTGCATTGGAGATCAACATAGTTAGTTGTTGCATTAATGTCAATATGTCACTCAAACTTTTAATTAAAATGATTTACTCTTTTTTGGTAGCTTTGCGGCATATTCTAGGGGGCATAGCCTCTTTTGTTTGTTAATTGATACATCTACTAAAACTGTTCTTTGTTGTCTTTCCATAATACTAAAATTGTTAAAAAAAAAACTAAAACTGTTCTTTGTTTTCTTTCCATAATAAGAAGAGTAAACGATGGTTTATTCTTTAACTTTGCGCCGACTATTTGTTTTAATTAAAGTTGGTAAATCTTGTCTATTTTGTTAATAATGAGTATATTTTTTTTTTAAAAAAGTAAGATACTTTTTGCCTATCCATTATTATTGATATGCTCAATAGGCACACATAAGACACTAGATGAGCTCTAATAACGTATGTAAAATACTAAATTGTTCATTCAACGGATATTTTATATTTATTATTTTTTTCTTGCCTTTTAAACAAGTTTTTTTTTTACTTTTATGTTTTTATATGTTTTTTTCCCGTTTACCCCACGCTCGTTTTTCCTCTGCCCATGCCCATTCGATCCGTTCGTTTTACTACCTCTAATTTTAACCGCTTTCAACATTCTGAATCTTAAAGAATGTACGAGATGTTTTTTATTTATTTATATGTTGAGAGACAAATCTATATTATTTATTTAGATTTAGTGTGATAGAGATTAAATAAAAACTTTAAAAATAAATTTTGCTAAAATGTTCAAAAGTTGTATAAGGATAAGGACTACAATTGTAAATATGATAAAAATACTAGTTATTACCAATGTTTTCAAACTCGGGTCGATCCAGCCGAGTCAACCAGTTGACCCGGTTCCGACCGAAAAACCGGGTCATATTGACTCGGGTTTCACATTTTCGAAACCCGGCTAAACCCGTCGGGTTTGGTGTGATCCGAGTCAACCCGGTTCTCGAGACCCGACCGGGTTTCGATTTTTTTAGGTTTGTTATTTAAATATTTAAATTTTACGTATTTGTGACGGAATTTTATTTTTGTATATTATTGGTTGGTAAACAATTTATATTTTTAATATACCAAAGTTTTTATGATTTTTATATATAATTTTTGTTAATTATTAAAAGTATAAAAAAAATATTTTTTTAGAGAACCAGTTTAACCTGGGTCGACCTATACCCGGTGACTCGACCGAGTTTAAAAATCGGGTTTGAAAACATTGATTATCACTAGCGGATAAAAATATCACTAGTGATAAAAAAATTAAACATCACTGATGATCTTTTATATATAAACATAGTTAGTGTGTAATATGTTGCTTTTATAACCAATATTTTGTCATATTTACAACTTTATTATATCCGTCTTTTTTAAAATTGTTGAAGTATAACCTGGACGGGTAGGTTTGACGACTCTTCTGGGTCGTTCATCGCCTTCTCGGGCCTTGAATGGTGCTTCAAACAAAAGAAAACCGGTTAGGAGTGAACCTAGGACGGAGCCCTGGGTTCCACCTCCGATGATCAAGTTGGTATCAGGTCGATGCATTGTAAAAAGGGTGTTGGTATGAGAGATAACTTGTGGAAGAATGAGCCCTACCCCTGTATTTATAGGCATGAATTAGAGTTTCCTGCTGGATGGTAAGGTGTGGGCCGCGGGCCTGTCGGGCCGGGCCTCTCCAGACTATACGTCGACATGTCCCCAATCTAGTGTGGTATGGTTCTTGATCATGTTATGCTAGATTTATTCATTGATCACACCTACTAAGCAACCGTGTGCGACTTGCTGCTAGGACATCCCCGTGGGCCGTCCATAACATATGGCCCCATTCGTAATGGGCTACCTTTAGCGAAAGGATGATGGGTTGGGGCTGCTGTTAGCCTTAGAATGTGAGAGACTAATGGAATTACATTAGTTTAACATAGTCGGGACACACATGGACTAGTATCGTCATATGTTATAAGTTAGATATGTCGCGAGCTTTATATACTCATTCATACAGCTATTTATTGTAATAGTTTTCTCTCTCTATACCTATTCACTGCGCCAAACACCCAAAACCTGCATAAAAGAAAACCTACTGCGACAAAACCAAAAAAAACTACAAAACATCGACCCATTATGCCAAACGCCAAGAAATGCAAACAATGCCCATGGTCCTGTAAAACGCCGACCATTTCGGCCACAAAGAGAAAAAGAAGATGATAAAGATGATCACCTTGCCTAAGCCTTTTTTCTAGTTTATATTTGAATTAACATTATTTAGCGTGAATATGATTAACAGTTTAACATTAGGCTTGACTGCTTAATTTTCTTTTAGGTTCCTTTTGTGTGCTACTACTAAAATCCTATCTGTCTCTTAGGTTGAACCCCTTTTTTTTATCGCAGTTAGGTTAAGTGATGTTGGAAATAAAATTAGTGTTGGTCTACATTACATTAACAATATTAATTTTATTAATACTGGTACTTGTATTCTTAGTACTGGTTGCATTAATGGTGAGTAGGACGTGGTTAAACCTTGGTGCTGGTAGGGATATTAGTACTGAGTTGAAGATAAAGACATAAGGTGTGTTCCATAAAGATAGAAGATATTCACTTATATCTTCTAATAGTTTAAACTTATTTGTTCATATCTTTGTATTGTAAAGGATTCCTTACACTATAAAAGGAGGTCATAGGTTTATGTTATGATATACGAATTGATTAGCTCTCTACATTGTAATTTACTTCAAGGTTGTAACCCTAGTACTTTCTGTTAAGATTATTAGTATTATTAATATTGAAGCATTCAGTTTACATCTCTTGTCAATTACTAAATACTTATAATCTTCATAATATCAAAGAGTAGATTCCGCATACTCTTTGATATCATTCAAAGTTTCTACTAAGTCTATATAGGATTTATCCAGTATAGGCTAAGTCTTCAAGTTAAGACTGAAAAGATCTAAGGGATCAACAAGTGGTGTCCGAGCTTGTTGAGAAGCTTTTATCTTGAAGGTTATTCAAGAACTCTTTTACTAAAGAGATGGAGTCATAAACTGCACTACCCAACAATATGAATAAGGTTCTAGTCTTCAAACAAGGAGAGTTTGAGGAATGGAATATCAGATTTACTCAATTTGTGCAGACGTACAATTGGGATTTGTGGGAAGTAATATTCCATGGAGACACTCACACCAAGCCTGTGTTGGTTGATAGGAAAGCACCTGAATTATTACATGCAGAAAAGAAAAAGAGGTATAATGATATGAAAGCTAGAAGTATATTCTAGCAATACCAAATGAGAATATTCTTGCCTTCCAACAATATGAAGATGCTAAATCAATGTTGATGCTTTTGTTATGTGGTTTGGTGGGAATGACTCTACAAAGAAGGCCAAGAAAGCATTGTTAAAATCAATGTTTGAAAACTTCAATGCCGAGGGATCAAAATATCTTGACTCTATTTATAATAGACTTCAAGGGATTGTGAGAAAACTCATTACTCAAGGAGGGGGTTGAGCAGGAGGACTAAATGATAAGTTCCTAAGGAGTATACCTACTAAAATGGCTACATAGGTATCTATTTTGGAAAATAAGAGGATATTAATCAAGTCAATATTGATGATATGTACAATCACTTTTTAAAGTGGTTGAGCAGAAACTCAAGAAGAAGACTGGATTTATTAGTCTCCAATGACACTAACTTGGCATTCATATCAAGTTCTAGTCATGCCAGTAAATAAAACTCAAAAGGATCTCTTAATGCTGGTAGTGTATCTCTTAATACTGGTAGTGTATCTCTTAATACTGGTAGTACATTATCTGGTGAATCAACTACTGGTGTTGCTTGATTAAGTGATGGAACCATTTATGCATTCTTATCCACCTATGAAAATGTAACATAAATTGTTGATAATGATTTGCAATAGTTAAGTGATAATGATCTATAAGAACTGGAAATAAAGAACCAACTTGGTTTTCTCAGCATGAGGGCAAGAAGGTTTTTAAGAAATACTGGAAAAAGATCATTCTTAATGCTGGTGATAAGACTAGCTTTGATAAGTCAAAGGTGGAATTCTATAATTGTCACAAGAAGGGATATTTTGCTAGGGAATATAAAAATCCAAAGAATTAGGTAACTGTTAAAGAGCCTTCCACCAAGGCATTGATAGCTGTTGATGGAGTTGGAGTAGACTGGATATTTATGAAAGATGAGGAACCTATCACTAACATGGCACTTATGACACTTTCAGACAATGAGGTAATTCGTAAACAAAATTGTACTACTGAATATCTAAAAACATATAAGAACTTGAAACTTACAGTGATAGCATTAAGTTAAATTATGATAGGTCTACCCGTGATTTGACTGCTTATAAAAAAAGGTTAAAAGTTTAAGAAGAACAAATAGAGTGTTATAAGGAACAAGAAAGTTCCTTTAAAGACTCTATTATTCTTTTAAAAAGGGAAATCGCTAAACAGGGTAGGGACATGACTGAGCTCAACACTAAACTTAAGGAGTGTGAAATTGCTAAACTTGAAAATGAACTTAAGTTAAAAAGTCTTAGTACTACTACTATAAGTATGGAGAAAATGATTGATAGCCAGGTCCCTAACAAATGCAAGTGAGGACTAGGATACAACAATGATTATCATGTTCTTGAGCCCCTATTGTATACTTCCTTATATCTCTGATATGTCTTATACTGATTTTCTTGAGTTTCAAAAGAAAGAAGAATCGGAGTTTGTACATGTTAAGTTTCAAGAGGAAGGTACTAGTTCTTCTAGTAATGCCTGTGTTGACATTCCATAGGCAAATCCTACTACTAGTACTGGTAGTCAGACGGAGGAAGTGATCCCTGAATCATCTAGTTCAGAGAGCACAAGTTCTCATACTGAGGATAAGCTAAAAGAAAAAGTTTTTGTTAATGCTAGTGACTTGAACCCAAATGATCCTAAGTACCAACCTATTAAGAAGCCTGTCAAGTATGCTGAGATGTACATGATAAACACACAAAATCAAAGAAACAATAACAACCAACATATTCATAATAATAGGAATAAGGCTTGCTATATGTGTGGTAGCTTTGAACATTTGTAGGCACAGTGTGGAAGGAACAACCAGAAGAACAAGAATAAGGGTTCCAATTGGAGTTATCAGCCTAATACCAGGATGATCCCTAGGCCAGTACTCTTTAAGGATGGTATTAAACCAATTAATAATGCTATAAATTTTAATTCTGGTAGCAAAAGATCTTATACTGGTAGAAATAGTCCAAGGTCTGTGAATTCTGTCAACTCAAGACCATACTTTGGTAATCATAACCACAATCTAAAGTTCTTCCTAAAAAGAAAACACCTTTTGGTTCTCAAAACTCCTACCAAAAGAACAAAGTTTTCAATACTGGAGACAATAGTCCAAGGTCTGTTAATTCTATTAACACAAGACCTTACAAAACCAAACACTTTGTGTCACAACCTATTACCACAACATCACCTAAAAAAAGAAAAAAATGAAAAGATTAGGATTTCCAAATGTAAGTCTGAGTACTTAAAGAGAGTGAAACTAGTTTCAAATAAGTTTCACAATAAACCAACTCCTAATAATATGGTTTGGGTACCTAAGAGTGTTCAGCCAAAAGTATGTATTACTGACTCTGTAGTAAGTGATCAGTCCAAAGCAGGAACTGACAATAATGGTGAAGGGGAAAATGAGTATGTCACTAGAATGTTTCGAAAATTTGAGGCTATGAAGAAGAAGGTATATGAAGAAACAAAGGAAGTTAGAACATGGGATTGGACAAAAGGCACCGCCACTTATGAATTTAATGATTAAGAAGGGAAAAAGTCATACAAGACATATAGGTTTTTGGGTCCATCTAAAACTGACCCAGATATGTCTTGGGTTCTTCAAGAAGAATAATTCTTGGAAACCTGTAAAGTAAAAAATCTCTTGTAAACTTTTAATGATGTTGATTGTAAGTAAAATTACACCTTTTAGGAAAAAGAAGTAAAACCGGTAAGTAATAGTCAAAGCATTTAGGAAAACGTGAAGACCGAATAATGAGTTCGTTCCTTAAGGGGGTGTTTTATTTGTTAGTGCCAATATTATATTACGTAATTTGGATTACTTCATTTTTGGATGAAAAGAGGGAAAAATAAAAGACGATTACGCTAAAATTAAGCTAAGACGTAAAACGTAAAACGTAAAAACGTGACGAAAATAAAAATTTAACTAAAAAAATTCCAAGAATTATAAATAAATCCTAAATAATATAAATATGGTTTAGAAATCAAGAAAAACTTTTTGTAACTTTTTATTTAGTTATTATTTAATTGTAAATCTAATTAAAGACCTAAAAATAAAAATAACAAAGAAAAAGCCTAATCAAAGATTTTAAAGTTTGTAAACCTCAAATATATTTATCTAACACTAAAAAGTATTTTTACAAAATTTTAAACTAATTAATCTATTTTTAAATGGCAGAAAATGATTTTTAACTTAAAATAATGGTAATAAATAAAAGAAAAGTGGGAAAAATCTACAACCAATTTTGAAAAATATATTAAGCTATAAACTATCTGGGAAATATAAAAAGAAGCAAAAACTTAACAGAATAAGCTCAAAAAATAAGCAAATAAGCTTTTGAAAATTAAAGCTACCAGTGGCTAGCAAGTTAATGAAGTCAGTAGGAAGATTGTTCCCACTGACAGTGTAAACTGACCAGAGACCTTTTTGGCCTTAGATTTTGCTTGTTTTGGTGTTTTTCTTGGGAACAAAGGCACCCTACAAGCTTTCTACTTGTGAGGAGTCAAGACGAGCTAAAAATAACAGGTCAATAAGTTCAAATAAGCACCAATAAGCAAACAGTTACACAAATTAGTACAGACAACTTTTTTCCTTTTGTCTGATATCTGTCAGAGAACGTAACCTAGTCTTGACAAATATCAGGCATAACTACAAACAAGGTTATCGGACAAGTGCAGGTAATGAAATTTTTTGCAACTTTCAAAAAGCTCTTAAGGTACCAATAAGCTATAAGACTCCAAACAAAGACTTAACAGACCTAAATAAACTCCAAACCTAAAAGCATACTCAATTTAAAGCATTAATTCACAAAATCAAGCATATAAATTGGATCTGTTGGTTTAAAGTTGTTTTGGCAGAAACAAAGACCATACAAAAAACTATTTGAACACTAACCAAATGAAACTAACATCTAAAATAACACTAACAGATAAAAAGTGGTATTGTGAAAGAAAAAATGTAAAACCTAGTGTCACACTAAGTCTTAAATCAGTGCTGCTAAACACCCTCTTAGTTTCAGTTTTTTTGGCAAATTATTAAAGGAAACTTGCACAAATCTAACTCAAACCCTATTTTGAACATAGAAACATACAATATTCCTCAAATAAAAATGAATTAAACCTTTACTCAAGCAAAACAACAGATTATGAACAAGACTCATATAAACAGTCAAATAAGCACAAATTCTGCAAAAAAGGGTTCAAGCTAATATACCTAAGCTGATGCCATCTTTTTGCTCAGTTGTATCTTATGGACGGATTGTAAGAGCTTTAAGAAGGAGACCCTTGTTGTGGTTCTACAACAGAACCAAGGGGTAGTACAATATCTTCAAAGAAAATGAAAGGGGTGCCAAGTCTATACCTGTTATGAACACACAAAGGAACAAACAAACAATAAGTAGCAAAAGCACCTCAAAAGCTTTTGTCAGAATCTTCTGAAGGAGCTTATGCTACAGTAAGCTGTCAAATAAAAAAATGTAGACTTTTGAAAAAACTTGGAAATCAACTAACTTTGCAAACCAAAATTTATAACCAAACAAGAATATAACACAAACTAACACCCTTTAACAAAGATCAGCTGTCACTTACTCTTTATAAAATGGTTAAGACTTATGGATCTCAAAAACCGTTTGACCAAAATCACTTGAACAAAAAATCTTTGATAAATGTTTAAACTTAATTTTGCAGAAAAGTAGAATTAAACTAAGGCAAGTAAAATTAAAATGGAACTCAACTTTGAAAATTTAAAATTTTCACTTTCATTAATTTAAATAAAAAATACAAAAGTTGAAACAAGAGGTCTCAACAAGTTGAGGACCCTTTTTATACTACATTATGGCCTATTGTAGAATTAGGAATAAAAAATTACAATTGAAAAACCCTAGCAAGCAATCTGCCATTTTTGCCCCTTTGTTTGAATATTGAGAATTTGGTAAAATGCACCATATGATGAATTTGTTGTAATGAGTTGTTGTAAATTCATCTTAAACGTCCATTGAGCATTGGAGAGAAAGCAATCCCATCTAGCCATTGATTTACTGCCACTGTTTTGTTTTCTTGCTAAGGATGGTGCAAAAGACCATTGGGTAGGGGTCCACAATAAGAGGGTGACATTTTTCAGATTAGGGTAATGATTAGGGAAAGGGTAATTGTGGATCTGGAGGTTGTGGGGTATTAATTTTGGGGGATGAAGGTTTTAGTAATTAGGGTTTGAGGATTTAAGAATAGGTGTTTAGATCTTGTGGAGGTTAACAGTATGTGTTACCCGCGTGGGTTAATAATATTAAATCAAGTCTGAAACTTAATTTAATATTAAACCGGTTTAATATCAAATGGGTACTAGGCCATGGGTTGGTCGGGTTAAGTTTAATGTTTGGGCTGGTGATGGGTTGAATGTTTGGGTTGGGTCGGTTTGGTTATGGATATGGGTTTTGTTTTGGCACAAGACCCCCCTGCACTTTAGAAAATGTGTCACATGGCTTCCAAACTTTCCTAAACATAAATTAGGGCATGTTCATATAAATCTTTGAGTGAATGGCACTTTTGGTCCTTCCAACTTTTATGAACTTAGATTAGGGACCTTTTGTGTAATAAAGGTATTCTTCAAGAGCTAATAATGATAAATATTGAAACTTTAGGGACCCAAATGTATTTTTGAGATTTACAAGGGCCTAAAGTGACAAGTATTCAATTATTGAGGGACCAATCTTGCCAATTCTTCAAACTTCAAGGACTATTTTGGAAAATCATTGCTTCGGTCCGGTTCTTTGTGCAGCTTCGTTTCCCGTGTTCTCTTTTGTTTGATTCTTTTGATCTTTTGTTAAATTTACGATATCCGAACTTACAATCACACATTGAGAAAATAAAAAGGTTTTTGTACGGTTTTTATGATATTTTAGTATATTTTAAGCCCGATTGGGACGATGAGACTATGTATAATTGCAGTCTCATCTCCCCCATACTAAACTATTGCCGTGCCCTCACGCAATGCTAGAATAAGGTATCATATCACTTTCAAAATTTATTTTTATATGAAATTTATTGAAACGTAAATCTAAATTAACTACCAAATGTGTTTTAGACATAATGTATTATTTTAATCACGAGAATGTGACTTTTAGGGTCAACGAATATGAACACGTGAATGCCTCATAGAGATAATTTCGTCATCCTCTATTTTCACCCAATTCCATGCTAAGCGTGAAACAAGATCATTGTTATTATAAGTTAGTAATGCTAACACTACTCATATGCTCTAATCACGTACTTAGACTCCCTTATTCCTAAGGTGCATCTCTTATATTTTATTTTTTCTTAATGATAACGAGGATACATTTTTTTGTCTTACGCGTGAGTAGAGATTAGCTCCAAAAATAGAGTCTTAACGGTGTAATCAAAATCATTAAATTAGTAATGTCTTCTAATAGATAACGATGTCAAAAAATTAAGTCAACAAATAAGATTAGATAAAATTTTATAACGATTTTGAACATTTGACTTATTACCATGAATTTTAGAACCCGCCTCATCATCAGTGACTTTGATTATCATGGTTTACCTCCATCTTTTATTCAACTCCACCATAGAGATTTTATTATGACTTCGGTCTTGCCTTTGTCTTTTATTTAACCCCGCCATGAGGTGTTTATTATGAATTGAAGTATATCCTCACGGTAAGGCGAATTTCGGATCTATAAAGCTTCGAGTTTTAAGACATTCACTTTCAATTTTGCGTAATTTTTCGGCCTTGTGAGCTTCAAATTTTTGCTTGATTTAGGTGAAGAGGAACTTAAAAATTATTATTAAGGAAGCTTTCGATTATTCGGTTTGCCAATACTTCAAAACCGTGACGTTGGCGATTCTCAAATGTTTTCCCAATTAAATTACATGGAAACTACTAGAATTAGCTAAGAACCAATAATAGTGAATCAACTGCTAAGTCAATATCTATTAACAATTTAAATATATACAAGCGATGGGAGAAAAAGCAAACAATTAAAAAACATGAGTTTGTGAAAGAATACGAATACTCTATGATGTAGGTTAATCGTACACGTTTTAGGAAAAACGTATGAGCGGCAAGTATTAAGCGTTACGATTTAGGAAAAACGTAAAACCGAATAAACGCGGTTTCGTTCTCAAAGGAGGTGTGTGAATTAAATGTGCCAATGTATAAAATCAAAGTTTGGATTAGTGACGTTTTTGGTTTAGAAGAGAAAAAGTAAAGACGAGCTACGATTACAATTACACTACGACGAATTAACGTAAAACGCGAACGTAAATACGTAAAACGTGACAAAATTAAAAATTAAACCTAAAAATTAATTAAAAATGAAAACTAAGTCTAAAATAATATAAATAAGAATAAAAATCCAACAAATATATTTTAAAACCTTTTATTAATTAAATATTTAATTTTAAATGCTAATTAAAGCCCTAAAGTTAAATATAATTAAGAAAAAGCCCAAAATATTATTTTATTGAACTAATAAATCACTTATATTATTTAAAGACTAAAAAGTATTTTTCCTAAATTTTCAAAACTATTTTTCTATTTTTATAACACTAAAAACTATTTTAAAACTAAAATAATGATTAAAAATATTAAAATAATGAAAAAAAGAATTTGACAATTTTAAAAATCCTAATTTATACTAATGAACAGCAGAAAAATGAAAAAGTTTGAAAAAAGTAAATTTTTTCACTAAAAGACAAAACAGAAATAATAAAACCCTAATTAACCTTAAATATAATCTAAAAATTAATTTAAAAAGTGAACAGTAAAATCTTTTTAAACTAAAAGTCTTAAAATATTTTTCTAAATCTAAGAAAATATTTAGAACTGAAAAATATTAATTTCTTACACTAAAAGACAAAAACAGTCAATTAAAAAGTAATATAAAATGCAATTTAATCTAAAAAATAATAGATGAACAGTGACAGAAAAATAAGTTGAATAGAAAAATCAGAAAATAAATAAGAAAAATTACAAAACTAAAATTACTGAATAAGTCCTAAAATTCACCACTAAAGACAAAATTTCAAGATTCTGAAAGTGACATGTGGTGGATTTTGTTTTTTTAGCTAAGCAGGGGTAACTGTTAACACTAACAGTGGGAATTGAGCTCCCACTGACTGTGAAGAAAAACGGGTCTAGTGATGTATTGACTTGTATCTTGCTGATTTCTTGGTTTGTTGGGCAATGATTGGCACCCCCACAACCAGTTGGGTTGTGGGGAGTCAGATAAATTATAAAAACAACACTCTCAAGCCAAAAATCACACTCACAAGCCTCAAATACAGTTATTGAAATAGAGGGCAAGGCCTGGGAGACTTGCTGGTCTGTTTGACCAACTTGGTGAGTTTTGGTTGGCCAAAACTCACTCTAGTATGCACTAAATCACAAGTTAGCTATCAGCAACCCTAGATTACCATATTACTTTAACCAATTACAAGATCTGGTGGTCTAAAATTACTAGAACAACCTAGGTTTGGCAGTTAACTGATTCTTACCAAATTAACATACAAGTCCTATTTTATCTTATCAAACTACAAACAAACTATCAATAAATCCTACACTATCTCTTTAAAGTGTGTTAGGACAGATTTTAAGTCAAATGGGTGTCAACCACTTGTCCTATCATGCAAAACCAAACACCCCTTAACCTAACTGATTTGAGAAAAAACAAAGAAAAAGCTTGAAAACTTCAACCAAACTTAAACTAGATACTCAAAAAAATGTGTACAATCATTAAATCATGGCACACTAACATAACCTATGCATACATAATCAGCATACTCACAAACCACTCATTCTATATAACACCTAGAGGGTTCAAGCCTAGAAATTACCTTGTGGGACCCACATCCGGGCCCCACCATGGCTGAAAGCCATCTCCAGTTAGCTTAAAATGGTGGAAAGAGTGTGTGAAAGACTGTTATGTGCAACACTGCATCACTTGGGTAGACTACAGCAGTCATAACCCAATGACCAAGAAATTTTGTGTGGATATATCTTCAACCTTCTAACCTGAAATAATGAAGCAACAACAAAAAAAAGATGATAACAAACTGATGAGTAGCTTATTAAAGCTTATGTGTCAGATAAGCTTCAATAAGCTAGCTTATAAGTTGAGAAAAAAGGGAATTTTGGAAGATAAGAAATATTTACAAAGAAATTAAACAAGGCAAAGACAAACACTTTAACAAAACCAATTCATAAGCTACAGTGGGTTCCAAACTGATTTAGACACAAACTTTGAACCAATCCATTTTGATGAAATCCATTACACTATTTGCAGAAAAATAAGACGATTACACTAAGAAATAAGTAAAGGTGGAACACAACCGTTTGCAGATTTTAAAAATCAAAACTCTAAATATTCATTAATTTAAAAATAATACAAAAAGTTGGAACAAAGAAAAAAGGCAATGCACATGTTGCATGCTCAATTTATAAGGGCTAACAGATGATTCTAGACTGAATACAATTTGAAAAACCCTAGCTAGTGATTTTCCTGAATTGCCCTTGGAATCTTCAGTCAAAATTGGTCAAGAACATTGGCATGTGATCTATGGTCTTCAAAGGTGTTGCCAAGCTGTCCAAATGTGATCACAGTTGTTCCTTGATTCGTTGGGACCATGAAAACACATCCAACCATTCGATGTGTCTAGTATTGGGTTTTGGGTGAAATTGACGCAGCAGGGGATGGTCCTACTGGTCACATGGGTATGTTTGGTGGGTATATTGAGGTTGGGTTAAGCTTAGGTTAAGTGAAATTTAGGATCTGGATCATATAAGCGTTTAATTTTGAATGAAGGGAGGATGAGTGATTAGGGTTTATGTAACCTGGATTTAGGGGTTTTTGGTGAGCAGTAGATGTTTCCCCCTAAAGTTAATAATATAAAAACATGTTTAAAATTCGTTTAGTAATATTAATTTAGGGGTTAGTGGAAAAGTGACGTAGGAGGGGTGATGTGGAAGCTGTGATGGTTGTGATTGGTTTAAAGGTTAAGTGGGGTGACGTGGCGGATGGCAATTGGAGGGGAGATGTTTGGTTGTCTGGGCAAAACAGCCCCTCATGTCTCTTCATCTTGTCAAACCAAGTTTAACCAGCTCAAAAGTGAAATCCCTTTATAATGGAAGTTTCCTTTCTTCTATTTTGGCCACAATATGTTTTTCAAAACTATTCCAAGGGATTTTAATGCACTTTATGCATTCTTCAAGGACCAATAATGTAGTATCTCATCATTTTAGGGACCCAAGTGTAAAATTGAGGATTTACAAGGGTTTAAAATGACAAGTCTTCCAAAGTTGAGGGACCAATTTGCCAAATCTTCAAACTTCAAGGACTTGAATGGAAATTCATGATTCGGGTCCGGTTCTTTGTGCAGCTTCGTTTCTCGTGTTCGTTTTTGCTTGATTCTTGTAATCTTTTGGTGAATTCACGATATCCGTACCTAAAATACACAATGAACAAATACAAGCACATATTTGGGTATTTTGATGATATTTTAAGCGTTTTAAGCCCGATTTGGACGATGAGACTATGTATAACTATAGTCTCATCACTCCCCCATACGAAACCATTGCTGTGTCCCCACGCAATGCTAGAATTAAGTATCTCAGCACTTCCAAAATTCATTTTATGATGACATTTATTGAAGACATAAACTTAAATAAACTACTACACGTGTTTTAGACATAATGTATTGTTTTCATCACGAAAAAGTGACTTTTGGGATCATAGAACAAGAACACGTGAATGCTTCGTTAGAAATAATTTCGTCGTCCTAGATTTTCACCCAATTCCATGCTAAGCGTGTAACGAGATCATTGTTATTATAAGTTAGCAACACAATCATATCTCATGAGTGTTAATTACGAACCTAAACTCCCTTATTCCTACTTGGTATCTCTTATATTTTATTTTGTCTTAATGATCACGAGGATACATCAATGACTTATGCGTGAATAGAGATTAAGTCTAAAAATAGAGTCTTAACGGTGTAACCAAAATCATTAAATTAATAATTCATCCTAATAGACAACGATGTCAAAAAATTAAGGAAACAAGAAGGATCGATAAACACGATTTTATAACGGTTTTGAACATGAGACTTATTACCAAGACTTTTATATGCCCCCTAACGGAAGGGCCTTATTATCATAGGTTTACCTCCATCTTTTATTCAACTCCGCCATGGAGCTTTTATTATGACTTCGGTCTTGCCTTGCCTTTTATTATCCGCCATCATCGGTGGTTTTATTATGGCCAAAGACGTATATCCTCACGCTAAAGCGAATTTTGGATCTTTAAAGCTTCAAAGATTAAGGCTTGATTCACTTTCAATATGGGCATAGATTTTTCGGCCTTGTGAGCTTCAAATTTTTGCTTAATTTAGGTGAGCACTTGAAATCTTATTATTAGGTGAAGCTTTCGATTATTCGGGTGCCAATACTTCAAAACCGTGACGCTGGCGATATCTTAATGTTTTCCTAATTTAATTACATGGAAGCTACTAAAACAAATTAGAAACCAACAATAGTGACTAAACCGCTAAATCAATATTTATTAACAATTTATTATGCAAAAGTGTGGGGAGAATAAGCTAATAATTACTACACATGAGATCGTGACGATTACGAGACTTATAAATAACTCTATCATTTCTCGTCCTCATTTAAGAGACTTAGCCTAAAAAGTTAAGGAATCGAAGCTAAGTGCTCAACACGCACGGTCGAGTCAAAAATTACTCTTATTCTCACCAACGGAAAACCTACATTCGTGTCTTAAACACTTATGAAAAATAAGAAAAATTCTAAAATTTGGCCATTTTTAGCCTTATTTTGCAACAAAACGAGAGCAAAAAGATGAAAATTGGATTGCATGGTGACGTAAGCAAGGTGAAGTATCTACTCACCCCCATACTAAAACTAAACATTGTCCTCAATGTTTCGAGTCTAGGGGTGAAAACACCCCCATACTAGAGACGAAGTCGAATACTTAATCTCGAGCATGGAAAGGGTAAAACGAATAACCTAAAAGTTGTTTATGAATTATGCTAATAAGATAAATGTTAGAACATATAAGGATATCATCGGATATCGGAATCTCCAAAGGCAACGATCGAAGCTCGAGTGATCCGTAAAACGAACACGAGAGGCTTCAATGATGATGATGAACCTAATAAATCACAATCACAAACAACCACGGAACAAAGGTTGGAAGAGCATAAGTCCCCTCGTTAGCTAATTAGAAAGCAATAATATGTACAAGGATAAGCATGAGAATCCCCCACGAGGCACCTTGTTTTTGATAACCGAGTCAAAAGCTCGACTCGAATCCCCATAAATGTGATCATTTAGGGATAATCATGGTTTGGTCATTTTTGGTGGGGCTTACATGATAAACAAGGCCCAAAAAGCAACCGATAATATAGGCAAATCCTTTATACCAGGGTCAAAGACCGTATCCTCACATTTGGTGGAAAATGATAAAGGCAAAGCCGGAGGATACGTTTTGCAAGGAAGAAAACTCCTTATAACGTACTCGAAGTACGTGTAGTCATGAGAACCGAGAGGGTAGGTAGTATTACTTTGAGACGAAGGCAAATTTGAAAGAGAATCAATAAAAATAGGGGTCTCAAAGTCTCCTCCCGGTTCATAGGAAAAGGCCTCATTAAAATCCTCATTCTCATCTAGAGGCGGTCCATCGGTGAAACCCTCGTGAATGGAGGCATCACAAGTCAAAAGAGAAGGCTCATCCAAATAAGACTTAGGGAGGGTGACTAGCAAATCCGGCTCATCGAGTTTAGGATCCTTAGAATCCCCACTCTCGATGTCCTCGAACGTCTCATCAAAAAGAGGATTTACGTCACCAAAAACGAACTCGTCATCAAATTCAAAAAGGGAATTCGAGTAGATTTTAAGTTCGTCGACATGAACTTCCTCATCGAGTAGTGACTCATCATCACTAGTGGAAAAATCATCATCGAAAAGCGGGTTCGAAAAAGTCAATGATTCTCTACCCGAAGTGTCATTAGGAGAGACATCATCACATGAAGTCGTATCACACTCACTATCGTAATTTGCCTCGTTAGAATCTTCGTGGAAAAATTCATCGAGAGAAAAATCACTTAACTCCTCATCGGAGACAACCGTAGGCTCACTTTGGATTGGAATAGGGATCTCAACACTAGGATTAGTGCTAAGATTCTTCTCCCCCATACTTAGAGAGGCATCGGGTTCCGTAAGAAGCATGAGAGTAATGGTTTCACAAGACAGGTTGAGATTAAAAATGTCGCTATCGTCGTCGTCATCATAAATAGGAGACGTGAGATCACATCTAGCTAGATGCTCCTCTCTTTCTAGTTCTTCTCTCTTATGAAGAATATCGATGCTTAAACCATTGTAATCTTGTAAAAGTTTTTTAGTTATAATCTCACACTCTCTATTAAACTCGTCACTTATTTCTTCTCTACGATATCTCCTAATGCCGAGTTCATTAGAGATATCGTTTATTTCTTGATTGATTCGTCGTTTCTCCTCTTCCATATCTTTGATGCTTTTTTCGATCACTTCGACGATTGAAAGTTCATTTTTCTCCGTAATTTGTTGAAAAAGAAATTTAATTTCTTCAAATCCTTTGTCGACGCGACTTGCACCGAGATCATCATCAAAAGAATTTTGTGGAGGTGATTGGTCAAAACCGGAGAATTGATTGTCGAAAGACGTATTGTAGTTCATCAATTGACAATCGTACCCATAATGAGATGTGTTTCCACAAGACTCACATGAATACGACGATGGATATTACGATGATTGGTCAAAGAAATTAGGGTTCGGTTCGGGGTTATTATAATTCGTACAACAAAATCCGATATCGTGCTCCAAACCGCAAAAATCACACAAATAAGACGAAGGCGGTTGTGGAGTTTGGTCATAGGATTGAAATCCGTAACCATGGTCGCGTTGAGGAGAGTTGTAAATATACCCCTCCCTTCCTCCATAAATCTCGCAATTGAAGCAATTACCACCGTCGGGCGGACCTCCACAATATGGACAAGAGTAATATCCATCGTTGGACATGACGAAACGAGAATGGTGTTACGAGAATTAAACACTAGAGGGTTAGAAAAAGAATTAACTGATAAGGGGTAAGAACAATATTTTTCATTTTTGATTGTTTTTTATTTTTTTGGTTTTTTTTGTGTATTACGTAGACTAAAATCTACAAATCTCTCCTCGAATCGATCTTCTCGATTAAAGGAGCCTCAAAGAATGAAAACGATCACGTGAAGTGAACGCTTTCGATGACTTTAGAACGTTGGTGGAACACCAAAACGTTCAAGAGGGTTTAATCTTGAAAACAAGCAAATATAATATACGTAGATAATACTTGGGCGGCAAACCCTCGATTAGACCTCTTTCTCAAAACACGCACAAGCAAGCGGAGGAAACGAGGCGACGCTAAGCACTTAAGAGCCTTTTTCTCTTAGGTCGTGAAATACAACCGCCTTATACCCACCTTTTAGTTTGTGTTAATTGAAATTAAGCCTCACGAAAGTATTTATCTATTTTGCCTTTAAACTTTTGCTTTAGATTCGAATACAATGATCAAGTGATGAAATCCCGAATCAAGGTTGCGTTTTCACGCTTTTGGAGTACTTGTATATTTATTGTTCTACGTAAGTAAAATATAGTAATATATTCACAAGAAAACGAAAACGATAATGGATATCTACAATATAGTAAAAGATTGTTGTGTGTCTAATTTAGGAAAATTAAACACGATTTATTTGGATATTATAATATAGTAAAGAAAAATAACAAAAATGAGTATGTACGTTATATACGCTTTCCAAAAATTGAAAAGCAAAAACGCACTACTCACACAAACACGATAATAATAATGACAACACTAAAACACCTCCCCGGCAGCGGCGCCAAAAATTGATGTAGGTTAATCGTACACGTTTTAGGAAAAACGCGTATGAGCGGCAAGTATTAAGCGTTACGATTTAGGAAAAACGTAAAACCGAATAAATGCGGGTTCATTCTCGAAGGAGGTGTGTGAATTAAATGTGCCAATATATAAAATCAAAGTTTGGATTAGTGACTTTTTTGGTTTAGAAGAGAAAAAGTAAAGACGAGCTACGATTACGATTACACTACGACGAATTAACGTAAAACGCGAACGTAAATACGTAAAACGTGACAAAATTAAAAATTAAACCTAAAAATTAATTAAAAATGAAAACTAAGTCTAAAATAATATAAATAAGAATAAAAATCCAACAAATATATTTTTAAACCTTTTATTAATTAAATATTCAATTTTAAATGCTAATTAAAGCCCTAAAATTAAATATAATTAAGAAAAAGCCCAAAATATTATTTTATTGAACTAATAAATCTCTTATATTATTTGAAGACTAAAAGGTATTTTTCCTAAATTTTCAAAACTATTTTTCTATTTTTAAAACACTAAAAACTATTTTAAAGCTAAAATAATGATTAAAAATATTAAAATAATGCAAAAAATAATTTGACAATTTTAAAAATCCTAATTTCTACTAATGAACAGTAGAAAAATGAAAAAGTTTGAAAAAAGTAAATTTTTTCACTAAAAGACAAAATAGAAATAATAAAACCCTAATTAAACTTAAATATAATCTAAAAATTAATTAAAAAAGTGAAAAGTAAAATCTTTTTAAACTAAAAGTCTTAATATATTTTTCTAAATCTAAGAAAACTTTTAGAACTAAAAAATATTAATTTCTTACACTAAAAGACAAAAACAGTCAATTAAAAAGTAATTTAAAATGCAATTTAATCTAAAATATAATAGATGAACAGTGACAGAAAAATAAACTGAATAGAAAAATCAAAAAATAGATAAGAAAAATTACAAAACTAAAATTACTGAATAAGTCCTAAAATTCACCACTAAAGACAAAATTTCAAGATTCTGAAAGTGACATGTGGTGGATTTTTTTTAGCTAAGCAGGGGTAACTGTTAACACTAACAGTGGGAATTGAGTTCCCATTGACTGTGCAGAAAAACGGGTTTGGTGATGTATTGACTTATATCTTGCTGATTTCTTGGTTTGTTGGGCAATGATTGGCACCCCCACAACCAGTTGGGTTGTGGGAAGTCAGATAAATTATAAAAACAACACTCTCAAGCCAAAAATCACACTCACGAGCCTCAAATACAGTTACTGAAATAGAGGGCAAGGCCTGGGAGACTTGCTGGTTTGTTTGACCAACTTGGTGAGTTTTGGTTGGCCAAAACTCACTCAAGTCTACACTAAATCACAAGTTAGCTATCAACAACCCTAGATTACCATATTACTTTAACCAATTACAAGATCTGGTGGTCTAAAATTACTAGAACAACCTAGGTTTAGCAGTTAACTGATTCTTACCAAATTAACATACAAGTCCTATTTTATCTTATCAAACTACAAACAAACTATCAATAAATCCTACACTATCTCTTTAAAGTGTGTTAGGGCAGATTTTAAGTCAAATGGGTGTCAACCACTTGTCCTATCATGCAAAACCAAACACCCCTTAACCTAACTGATTTGAGAAAAAACAAAGAAAAAGCTTGAAAACTTCAACCAAACTTAAACTAGATACTCAAAAAAATGTGTACAATCATTAAATCATGGCACACTAACATAACCTATGCATACATAATCAGCATACTCACAAACCACATACCACTCATTCTATACAAGACCTAGAGGGTTCAAGCCCAGAAATTACCTTGTGGGACCCACATCCAGGCCCCACCATGGCTGAAAGCCATCTCCAGTTAGCTTAAAATGGTGGAAAGAGTGTGTGAAAGGCTGTTATGTGCAACACTGCATCACTTGGGTAGACTACAACAGTCACAACCCAATGACCAAGAAATTTTGTGTGGATATACCTTCAACCTTCTAACCTGAAATAATGAAGCAACAACCAAAAAAAGATGATAAAAAACTGATGAGTAGCTTATTAAAGATTATGTGTCAGATAAGCTTCAATAAGCTAGCTTATAAGTTGAGAAAAAAAGGGAATTTTGGAAGATAAGAATTTTTTGCAAAGAAATTAAACAAGGCAAAGACAAACACTTTAACAAAACCAATTCATAAGATACACTTGTCACATGAGCTTAAGAATGGCTTAAGCTACAGTGGGTTCCAAACTGATTTAGACACAAACTTTAAACCAATCCATTTTGATGAAATCCATTACACTATTTGCAGAAAAATAAGACGATTACACTAAGAAGTAAGTAAAGGTGGAACACAACCGTTTGCTGATTTTAAAAATCAAAACTCTAAATATTCATTAATTTAAAAATAATCCAAAAAGTTGGAACAAAGAAAAAAGGCAATGCACATGTTGCATGCTCAATTTAAAAGGGCTAACAGATGATTCTAGACTGAATACAATTTGAAAAACCCTAGCTAGTGATTTTCCTGAATTGCCCTTGAAATCTTCAGTCAAAATTGGTCAAGAACATTGGCATGTGATCTCTGGTCTTCAAAGGTGTTGCCAATCTGTCCAAATGTGATCACAGTCGTTCCTTGATTCGTTGGGACCATGAAAACACATCCAGCCATTCGACGTGTCTAGTATTGGGTTTTAGGTGAAAGTGACGCAGCAGGGGATGGTCCTACTGGTCACATGGGTATGTTTGGTGGGTATATTGAGGTTGGGTTAAGCTTAGGTTAAGTTAAATTAAGGATCTGGATCATATAAGCGTTTAATTTTGAATGAAGGGAGGATGAGTGATTAGGGTTTATGTAACCTGGATTTAGGGGTTTTTGGTGAGCAGTAGATGTTTCCCCCCAAAGTTAATAATATAAAAACATGTTTAAAATTCGTTTAGTAATATTTAGGGGTTAGTTGAAAAGTGACGTAGGAGGGGTGATGTGGAAGCTGGTATGGTTGTGATTGGTTTAAAGGTTAAGTGGGGTGACGTGGCGGATGACAATTGGAGGGGAGATGTTCGGTTGTCTGGGCAAAACAGCCCCTCATGTCTCTTCATCTTGTCAAACCAAGTTTAACCAGCTCAAAAGTGAAATCCCTTTGTAATGAAAGTTTCCTTTCTTCTATTTTGGCCACAATATGTTTTTCAAAACTATTCCAAGGGCTTTTAATGCACTTTATGCATTCTTCAAGGACCAATAATGTAGTATCTCATCATTTTAGGGACCCAAGTGTAAAATTGAGGATTTACAAGGGTTTAAAATGACAAGTCTTCCAAAGTTGAGGGACCAATCTTGCCAAATCTTCAAACTTCAAGGACTTGAATGGAAATTCATGATTCAGGTCCGGTTCTTTGTGCGGCTTCGTTTCCCATGTTCGTTTTTGCTTGATTCTTGTAATCTTTTGGTGAATTCACGATATCCGTACCTAAAATACACAATGAACAAACACAAGCACATATTTGGGTATTTTGATGATATTTTAAGCGTTTTAAGCCCGATTTGGACGATGAGACTATATATAATTACAGTCTCATCACTCTACGTTTAGCATAGTTACTTATAATTAATGCCATCACATGTCTCGTCCTCAATTCAATGAGACTAAGCCTAATATAGTTAAGGAATCGAAGCTAAGTGCTCAACACGCACAGTCGAGTCAAAAATTACTCTTATTCTCACCAACAGAAAACCTACATTCGTGTCTTAAACACTTATGAAAAACGAGAATTTTTTTAAAATTTGGCCATTTTTAGCCTTATTTTGCAACAAAATGATAACAAAAAGATAAAAGTTGGATTGCGTGATGGCGTAAGCAAGGTAAAGCATCTATTTACCCCTATACTAAAACTAAACATTATCCTCAATGTTTCGTGTCTAAGGGTGAAACACCCCCATACTAGAGACGAAAAGTCGAATGCTTAATCTCGAGCATGGAAAGGGTAAAAACGAATAATCTAAAAGCCGCTTATGAATTATGCTAAAAGATAGACGTTAGAACGTAAAAGGATATCATCAGATATCAGAATCTTCAAAACAACGATCAAAGCTCGAGTGATACGTGAAATGAACACGAGAGGCTTCGATGATGATGATGATTCCTAATAAATCACAATCACAAACAACCACGAAACAAAGGTTGGAAGAGCACAAGTCCCCTCACATTACACTATGAAAGCAATAATATTTACAAGGATAAGCATGGGATTTCCTCCACGATGCACCGTGTTTTTGATAACCAAGTAAAGAGCTCGACTCGAATCCCCAAAAATGTGATCATTTAGGGATTATCATGGTATGGTCATTTTTGGTGGGGCTTACATGATAAACAAGGCCCATAAAGTATGTGGAGTACTTAAAAACCCGATAAACGTATACCGGGGTCATATATAGCGTCCTCGTTTTTGTAAGATAAACGAAACAATGCTACTCCAACCAAAAACCCGAAGGGTTGGAAGAAAATAGATGAGAAGTAGAATGGTGGGACAATGGGTGGGTAAAAAGATTGAGCTACTCGAGGTAGACTCATACCAAGAAAATGAGAAAGATATCCATTTATTGCATCGGTGAAAGACCGAGATTTACTTTTACAAGCAATTCTGGGATTGAAAATCTCGTCCTCGGTGAAAAATGTGAGGAAACATAAGGGGATTCCCCCATACTAAAACCATACACACCATCGTCAAAAGGAGTAGACGAGGTGGTAGCACTCAAAACACGTGGTGATGACGGAGTTAAAGTAGGAACATCATTCAAATTAACTTTAAAATCTTTTCCTTTTTCATCGTTTTTTAACTCTTTATGAAAACCCGATTGAATTATGTCAAAAATATTTGGTGTTTCTAACATAATATTAGGCACACTAAAAATCTACACATTAAGGTCATGGGTCTCTTAAGGGGGATTGTACAAATTCTCAAAGCGATGGTTTATAAAAAACACATCCCCTCGGGGTCAACATAAACGTCATTATCCTCAAGATCGTTAATCTCATCGATTTCTTCATCATAGATGGGTTCGTCAAACCAAGGTTTTTCGTTCCCCTCGTGAATGATTTTAGAAACTCTCTCAAAGAGATCACGATCAAGCATGTAACCATCATTCTTTTTTGGGGATTGTTGATAAGTTAAATCCTCACGAATGTGGTAAACGTTATTCTCAAATGAGGAGTGTTGATAAGGTAACTCCTCGAGAATGAGATTTTCGATGGTCACATGAGTTGTTCGTCATTATGAAGAAGACGTTCCAACTCATCAAGTTCGGCCTCGAGATCGATAACTTCATGATCCTCACTTATTGAAAGTGGGTCAATACGAGAAAGTTCTCTTTTGATTTGTTCCTCGATCTCGGGGTCAAACTCATAATCATCATACTCACCACATGACGAGTTCTTTTTGGGAGAATCCTCAAAAATAGCTTGTGGGTTTTTGAGTATGTGATCAATCTCGGCAAAATCACAATCGTCATCAAAGAAAGAGCCGATGTGAGCACTCACAACCATAGTCTTACAAGTCAAAGAACTAAGCTGAGGTAATGTTTCAATGATGGGTGAATTTTCCTCGATAGTGGTAAAATCCTTAGCCTCAATAGATATTGGGCTAGGAGTGGAAGGCACTTCATCGATTGAAGTTGATGCCTCAAAGTCATGGTCCTTCGGAAGGGGTGATAACGAGTCCATTTTGGTCATTGTCGTGATGGATCTAACGTTTTCCTATGGAATTGGTTGTTCATTTGTTTCGCCGAATAAATCCCAAAATGATTCGTTCATACATTTGCTTATACCTTTTTCAAGTAAGTAAATGTATTCTTTATCATTAAAATCTTCATCTCGAAAACCGTTATTTTTAATCCTTTCAAAACATGAATCAAGCCTTATTTTTTCCGCTAAAGTAAACATTTTGAAAGTTTTATCTTTTGAAACATCAGTTTTTGCCTTGATCATTTTGATTTTGGGATCTACTCGCGAAAAATTCCGTCTTATCCTCCCCATATTTCATAGTCAATTTCCCACCGTGAACGTCGATTATGGCACGAGCCGTCGATAAAAATGGTCTTCCTAAAATAATGGGACATTTAGGGTCACACTTGTAATCGAAAATGACGAAGTCCGTGAGAAAAGTAAACTTTCCAATCTTAACATAGACATCCTCGACTATACCAATTGGTTTAAGTGGAGTACCATTTTCTAGCTCGATTGTCATGTTAGTGGGGGTAAGATTAGGCAATTTCATCAATTTACAAAGAGAATGAGGCATGAGATTGATGTTGGCATCTAAATCCGCAAGGGATAAACATCCCTCAATCTCGGAAAAATCACAAGGTAAAAGAAATTGGCCCAGATCTTCTTCCTTTCTCGGCATATGTGTTAGGACCATTGTAATAGTTATATGTAATAGGTAGACTAGGAGGTATGTAGTTCCTCCTGGTCCTAGTCGTAGTAGGAGCAAGTCCTGCTCCTGGTCCTAGTCGAAGTCAAACTTTATTATTTACTTAATATTCTGTTAGGATATGCATGAGATATGTTAGGAAAGGATATGCATATCAGTTTTACACGTTTTCTTTAATGATGTATTAGGGTTTCCTTGTAGTATAAAAGGAACCTTAGGCATAAGGGTTAGACACCTTCACAAAACGTAGTTCTAGTCATTATCAATATTAGAAATCCTTAGAAAGGATCAAGTCTTTATAGTTATTCTGTTCTTCTTAATTATATTTATATTCTACATTCATATTGTGTATAGAGTCTCTTTGTGATTTGATTTGTGATTACAGAAGTCATTCACCGGTCCTGACAGGCTGCAAGATCTACATCTAGTAGACCCAACAAGTGGTATCAGAGCCTGGGAGGGTCTCTATACAAGAAGAATCGAGTTTTCTTATTTCTGACATTTTTTTTCATATCATGTCTGCCTCAACTTCTACTCAAACAGGAGAAGAAGGCACTCCTAAAATTATGCAACCTCAGCAGATCCTGGCTACGGTCTCTAACACGAATGGTAAATTCCCTCTTCTGAAGAAGGGTGAATATGATAACTGGGCAATGAAGATGGAATGGTGGATCACCAATACTGATCAAGATCTTTGGAAGATCATTTTGAATGGGAACAGCAGGAAGCTTACTGGACGAGACAAGAATGGTAATATTACTCTTCTTGACCCTAAATCTCATGAGGAAATCATAGCTATTCAGAAGGAGGTAAAAGCAAAAACGATCTTGCTTCAATCTCTTCCTGAAGATCACATAGGTGACTTCTACCATTTGGATGATGCCAGAGAAATCTGGAATGGCATAAAAGCAAGGTTCGGCGGGAATGAGGAGTCAAAGAAAATGTGAAGGTCCATGCTGAGAGATGAATTCACAGAATTCAAAATCTCAGAAACTGAAGGTCTGAATCAAGGGTATGATAGGTTCCAAAAGATATTGAGCCAGTTGAATCAACTTAGGCCAAGCCTGATGATGGTGATATTAATGCAAGGTTTCTTAAAGCCTTACCCTACTCATGGAATCAGGTGGTGATCTCTCTCAAAGCCAAAGGTGGGCTTGACTATCTCAGTTTTGATGATTTGTTTCATAAGCTCAGAACTTTTGAACCTCATGTGAGAGGCTTTTCAAGCGACTCTTTTCCTACTCCTGCCAACTCGGCCTTTGTGAGTTCTATGGCATCCAGTCCTATGTCATATGCAAGTAGCCCAAGCAACATTGTGTCCTCTCAGCACACTTTCCATCATACTTCTGCTCCTGAACCTACTGCCAAGTCTGGTAGTATGGTAGAAGCTGTTCTTCATTCGTTTGTTGCTGATGTTAATGCTGAACAACAACTTGTTTTTGATGACTTCAAACATGTCGATAAACTTGACCTGGATGAGATGGATCTTAAATGGCAGATGGCCATGCTTACTCTTAGGGTTCACAAGTTTGAGAAGAAAGCAGGAAGGAAATTTAATTACAACCCTCGGGAGCCAGCAAGATTCGATAGAAGCAAGGTGCGATGCTATAACTGCCAGCAACAGGGTCACTTTGCAAGGGAGTGCCCTAGCAAGAATGATCAGGAGAAGAGCAGGTACTCCGCTTTCAAGGTTCAGGAGATAAAAGATGACAAGAAGGCATTGGTATCTGTTGACTCTATGGTCAATTGGAATGATCATCAGGCTTCTACCCTGGAATCAGCTGAGTCCTCGACTGACGTGTTTGCAATGATTGCTGGGAATCTCTCTGATGCAGAAGAAGCAGACGAGTTTGCTCTTATGGGCATCTCACCTCAGGTACAACATTGTCCTCTTGGTTGTCATGATAAATACTCAGAATTGTTGTCCCAATTTAATGAAGTAAATGATCAAAATGATAAGTATTTTTTAGAGGTTCAAGCCAATAAGGCTTCATTAAACACATTGGAACAACAAAAGAGGTGGTTACAAGATACACAACGTGCGTATGAGGATAAAATCAGGATACTAAGCATTGATTTAGAAAACACTACAAATATGCTTAAATATACAGAAACTGAAAGAGATGCTAGTATCAAAGAAAAAGAGGAGATGCAAGCTAAATTAGATGCTACAATGCTAAGATTTGACAAATGGCAAAAGGCACCTAAAAATCTTTCAAAACTAATTGATAGTAGCATGTCTGGCAGAACTAAAAGAGGCTTAGGATTTGAAAAATATATTGATTCAGAAGATGTATTTGATTTATCTTTCTCAAGTGTCTTTGATGCCGACAAAGAGGATGAGGGCAAACCTAGTTACAATAGGTTTAAACCAGCAGCAGAAATGCATGCTGTCCCTCCTCCTCTTACTGGAACTTTTATGCCCACCTCATGGCATAATGACTCGGATGGATCACAGATGCTTGAGTCCCCAACAAGTTCTACTAATACTAATGACTTTGTCTCATTTACTTTCAGTGACAAAGCCGGTGACTCTGCATCTAGTGGTTCAAGTGAAGAGTCAAGACCTACAAGTTCCAACTTGAATGAACATGCTGCTACTGGTGCTAGGAAGTGTGAAGAAAAAGTTGCTGTCAAGTCAAGTGTGTCTGGTCCTTGTTTATTGAGTCCTAGGAAGAATGTTTTTCCTAGAAATGTGTGTAATAAAGTAGGCAGTATGAGACAATCTCATTCTAATAAAAGGTCTTTCAAAACATGTTTTGTTTGTGGCAGTGCCTTTCATTTAATTAAAGATTGTGATTATTATGACACACGTGCATCTGTTAATCATGCTTTTCCTGCTCCTGGTCCACCAGGAGCTGCTTCATATGCTACTAGAAGACTTAATCCTAGTGCTAGCTTATCATCTACTGGTACTCCGGCTAGTGAGTCTGCTTCCAATACTCGCTTCTCCAGTCCTTCTGATTTGGGGAACCATGAAAAGAAGTCTTCTACCAAGCTGGATGCTATTCATAAACAACCGGTAGATGGGATTTTCCAAAATGCTTCATATGATGCTGACTTTGTTGGTGATCTCAATAACTTGGCACCAGAAGTGGAGGTTTCTTCCAATCCAGTCTTGCAATCACATAAAGATCATCCTACCACTAAAATTATTGGAGATCCTGGTTCTACTGTCAAGACACGCAGAATGCAGCAGAAGGCCTCGTCTGATCATCATGCTCTTGTGGGCTATATTGAGGATCAAAAGCGTAATAATCATACGGACTTTCAGCACTGTTTGTTTGCTTGTTTTCTTTCACAGGTGGAACCTAGGTCTGTTTCTCATGCTCTTGAGGATCAAAGTTGGGTGGAGGCTATGCAGGAGGAAATGCAGCAATTCTTGTTTCAGAATGTTTGGATTCTGGTTGACTTACCAGATGGAAAGACAGCTATCAATACCAAATGGATTCTGAAGAACAAGAAGGATGCACGGGGAATTGTCGTAAGGAATAAAGCTAGGCTTGTCGCACAAGGAAACACTCAAATTGAGGGCATTGACTATACTGAAGTCTTTGCGCCGGTTGCCAGGATCGAGGCCATTCGTCTGTTTTTGGCCTTTGCTTCATATGTTGGCTTTACGGTGTTCCAGATGGATGTCAAGAGTGCATTTCTCTATGGAAAAATTGACGAGGAAGTGTATGTTACTCAACCTAAAGGGTTTGTAGATCCACTTCATCCCAAGAAAGTCTACAAGGTGGTCAACGCTCTTTATGGGTTACATCAGGCTCCTAGAGCTTGGTATGAGCGTCTTTCAACTTTCTTGTTAAAGAATGGCTATCGAAGAGGTACTATTGACAAAACACTATTTCTTCGGCGGAATTCTAAGGATATTATCCTTGTTCAGGTTTATGTGGACGACATTATCTTTGGTTCTACAAGGAAGGAGTGGTGTGATGAGTTTGAACACTTGATGAAAGGCGAATTTCAGATGAGTGCGATGGGAGAACTGTCATTCTTCCTTGGTCTTCAGGTCAAGCAACAATCGGATGGGATCTTCATCAGTCAAGATAAATATGTCCATGAGATTCTTCAGAAGTTTGACATGGATCCTCTTAGACCAGCAGCAACTCCTTATGAAGTTGCTAAAATCAAGCTTAAGAATGAGCCAGACCCCCCGGTAAATGTTCACATGTACAGGTCTATGATTGGCTCTCTCATGTATTTGACTGCATCACGTCCGGACATTATGATTGCCGTAAGTGCTTGTTCTAGACACCAGGTGACTCCAACGGTTTCGAACTTAAATGCAGTGAAGAAGATTTTCAAGTATATCAAGGCTCAACCTAAATTGGGTCTATGGTATCCTAGAGAATCTCCTTTTGTTCTAGAAGCCTATAGTGATAGTGACTATGCTGGTGCTAATAATGATAGGAAGTCTACTACTGGTGGTTGTCAATTTTTGGGTCGTCGGCTTATTTCATGGCAATGTAAGAAACAGACAATCGTAGCTACTTCTTCAACAGAAGCTGAATACGTTGCTGCTGCTAGTTGTTGTGGACAAGTTTTATGGATCCAAAATCAGATGTTGGATTATGGTTTCAATTTTATGAATACCAAAATCTTTATTGACAATCAAAGCACTATTTGCATTGTGAAGAATCCTGTTTTTCATCAGCGGACGAAGCATAT
The DNA here is from genome assembly GCA_025667525.1 of Glebionis coronaria. NCBI lineage: Eukaryota > Viridiplantae > Streptophyta > Magnoliopsida > Asterales > Asteraceae > Glebionis > Glebionis coronaria. The sequence continues at coordinate 183,712,745 of CM046881.1, forward strand.
TGAGATTCGGCATCATTTTATATGGGATGCCAATGAGAAGAAGCTGATACAGGTTCTTAAAGTTCATACGGATGACAATGTTGCTGATTTGCTGACTAAAGCTTTTGATGGTCCTCGGTTTAACCACTTGGTGGTTCATATTGGGATGGTCAATCCTTGAGGTCTAGGATTGAGGGGAGGCAAAGCCTAAGGGGAGGCTTTGTGTACATATTAGGTTAGACTAACGTATTAATAGTATGTAACAACATAGTTTCTTGGTTATGATGGTGTGTGGTGCTTATGATGGAGGATTTTTGCTCTCTTCTGGTGGATATGGCCTTACATGACTGGCTTCTGGTCCTCTTTGGTCAGCTTCTAGTTATAATTGGTTGGCTTCTGGTGGTTTAAAATCCTTCCATGTCAAGTGGTGTTTGGCTCCTGGTACTGGTCTGGCATCCTGTTCATTCCTTTTGTCCTTTGTTAATCACGTTTTGCTCCTGGTCTGACCATTGTGTGCTTTGACTTTTGGTCAACGCTCCCATTCCTGGTATTTACAAGTTTGAATTCCGCATGTTAATTGGGAGTTGGTTATTATGTTAAAAAGGGCAAATGGTTACTATGCAATTATGGTTTAATTTGAAAGGGCAACCCCCCATTAATAGGGGTCAATGAACAGTTACCACTTTCTTTATATATGGTCAACATACACCCTTGACTCACTCATTACAATTAACACACACACAAAACCGCTTCTACTCTTTACACCCTAATCCCAATCCTTCTTCCATCAATTCATCAAGATCCATGGCTGCTCTGGCTTACCAACCTGCTCACAACCGTGTTGCTTATCTGGGTGATGGTCCAAATCGTGAACATTTTGCTGACATCTTGGATTTCATTGAAGCTTCTAACTTAAGGTACCATGAGAGGATGATTTATTTGGAAGCTGACTTAAACCAACATCGGAAGCTTACAAGGGAGTTTGTTCTTCCTCTGGCTGATCGCATTAAGGCGTTGGAGACTCAACAACGTCGTCGCAAGAAGCATGTGGTCCATTCAGATTCTGAGGATGAGGGTGCGGAGAATGTTGAGGATGGCTTGACGTTGTTGGCAAAGGCTGCCTTTGCTGATAAAGTTTATGATGATTTGCCGGTTCCTCCAACGTCCTCCAATGTTCCTTCTCCTGGTGCTATTCCCCTTCTATGGGTGGTGATTCTGATCCTGCTGTTGGTTCTCATGCTGGTCCCTCTCATGATCCGAAGGGAAAAGCCCCAATGACTGATGCTCCATCTCCATCTCGCAAGCGTACTCGTCGACAGATTGAAGAGGAAAGGCTTGGTGAAGAGGCTGCTCGTCGGGTTCAGGCTGAGATTGATGAAGCGGATAGGGCTGCTGAGGAAGAGCTTCGAGAGCGCAGGCGTGCACAAATTCAGCATGATGCCATGCATTGGAGTGATAGTGAATGGATGCAAGTGTTGACTGTTCTCACTCGGGATTATGCTCAGTTTAAGGATCTTTTGGGTGACGATGTTGATGAACACAATTGTATACCGAAGGCTATGGTATTGATGCATAAGCATCAGTTGGCTCTTGCTGCAGAACTTAAGAAACAGAGAAGGAACAGACCTTTATCTCGGGCTGAGGAGCGCCAGCAGATGCAACGTTATGTGAAATATCAATCTGCTGCTCATTTCAATGCTCCGTGGACTTGGGCTCGGGTGAGGGCTTTGATTTTTGATGAGCTTAAGGCCCTTTATGAAAAGATGGTGAAGCGTCAGAGTCAACCTATTCCGGAAAGATTTATTTACCATCCTCGTGGTGTGACTGCTTCTATGCCTGCTGATTCTACTGGTCCTTCGTCTGCACCCACTCCTGGATCTGCTGGTAGTCCTTCTGGTTTTGTTGCTACTTTTGTTGGTCCTTCTACTACACCTTTGGTTGCTCCTATGGGTTCTACTGCTGGTCCTGCTACTACCATCTTTGTTACTACCACCACCACTCATGCTTCCACCACCACACCTGTTACTACCACCACCACACATGTTCCTGCAAGCATCTTTGTTGATACCACCATCCCTACTACTACTACATCTGATGTGCCATCTCCATCACCACCAGTTCCTGCAACACAACCTAATCCTACTTCTGATGCAGCTCCTAGTGGTCCATTGGGTGGACACGTTCATGAGTCTACTTCTACTGCTTCCCCTGCTGTTGCTGAGGTTAAGGTAAAGGTTGAATCAACACCTTCTGCTCCCACACCTAGACGTTCCATTCGCCAGAAACAAGCTTGTCGTGTTCTCCGTGGTAAGACAGTTCTGTTTGAGAAGCGTGATCCTGAGAATTTAATTGATGCAGCTTCCGACAGCGATTCTGACTTGCCCTTGGGCAATGGGAGCATTACGGGTTATATGGTTGAGCGTTCTACCACACTTCCTGGTAGCGTATCCCATCGGATTACTTTGAGTGATGGGTCTGTGCGATTGGCAACGGGTTTGCAGGGTGTGTTATCTTGGGCTGACCGTATGGATCTTATGGCGTTGTTTGGATTTGTTGATTCTAGTATGCCGTTTGACCCCATGGCTGTGTCTTCATGGCCTGGTATGCGAATCTGGGCTGATCTCAAGCTGATGTTGGATCCTCCTCCAAATGCTCCTGTTTCGGGCATATGGAAGGATCAAATGCAATAGGAGATTCTGCGCTGGAAGCTTTATGCTGGATGTGGAGTTCATATGTTGGAATTAGAATCTGGTCATATGGTGTTTATGCTGACGGATGTGGAGTATCCTTTGACTATTTCTTCGATGGAGGCGATGTTAGCGAGTCACTTGCAAATTTCTACTGCTCCATCTAGAAATGAGTCCTCTATGGCTACGGCATTGGTAGAAGGTATTCAGGCACGGTTGCTAGCAGATAAGAAGGCTGCTTCTGGTATGTAAGGTGATTGGGTTGTAAGTGTTTATGCTTTGTATTTTTGTTCATTTGTTCTTATTTTTATTCTTTTCACCAATATGTACAGTGATTGGTGAATTTCATTCTTTATAGTTAAAAAAAAATAAAAAAATAAAAAAAAAACAAAAAAAAATATACTTTTTATATAATATCTGCTTATACTTTAAACACAGTTTAGCTTTTATACTTGTACATAATATCCCTTGGCTGTTTCACAATGTGGTTCCTGGTTTGAGCTTGTCCTGGTACTTGGTTTCACTTGGTGTTGGACGTGGTCCACACAACAAATGGTTCTCAACTTACCATGTCTAATCGACAAGAAAAAGTTGATTCACCTTGAGGGTACGGCTCCTGGTGTGATTCTCAAATCCGTTGATGGTTGCCAGGTTACCCAAAACTGGATGGTTTTCACTTGCCATAGTCTTAGACTGAAAAGTGGTAATCCAAGGGGGTACGGCTCTTGGTAAAGATCTTATCAAATCTGTTGATAGCTGTAATAGCTTGCTTAAAGCTATAGGGTGTTCAACTCCCCGATGCTTCATTGCTAAGAGTTGGCGAGTCCAGAGGGGTACGGCTTCTGGTAAAGACGCATCAAATCCGTTGACGGCTGTGATGGTTTGCCTAAAATCATCAGGGTACTCCCACTCACCATTGATTCACGTTCTAAGAGTTGGGCTGGGTTCTAGTCTCCCAGGGTGATGCTTATTCCACCAGAATGACTAGCTAGCCCAAGAGCGAGCAGCTACTTGGTAAAGGCTCATCAAATCTGCTCATGTTGCTGAAAAGATTCAACACGATGCTGATTTGTTACAAGCTTTGGAGAAGCTTCTAGTGTTTCATGTTGCGGCTGTTACTCTGATTCTTATCTTGTTGATGCTGCTATTTGTTTTGCTGATACAATCCTCGGGCTTTCTTTGCACGTTTTCCAGGAAACTTGAACTCAACAGGTCAAATTCAAGTTTAGGGGAGGATTGTTAGGACCATTGTAATAGTTATATGTAATAGGTAGACTAGGAGGTATGTAGTTCCTCCTGGTCCTAGTCGTAGTAGGAGCAAGTCCTGCTCATGGTCCTAGTCGAAGTCAAACTTTATTATTTACTTAATATTCTGTTAGGATATGCATGAGATATGTTAGGAAAGGATATGCATATCAGTTTTACACGTTTTCTTTAATGATGTATTAGGGTTTCCTTGTAGTATAAAAGGAACCTTAGGCAGAAGGGTTAGACACCTTCACAAAACGTAGTTCTAGTCATTATCAATATTAGAAATCCTTAGAAAGGATCAAGTCTTTATAGTTATTATGTTCTTCTTAATTATATTTATATTCTACATTCATATTGTGTATAGAGTCTCTTTGTGATTTGACTTGTGATTACAGAAGTCATTCACCGGTCCTGACAGGCTGCAAGATCTACATCTAGTAGACCCAACAATATGCCTTTTAGGATTTTTAAGAAGAATCAAAGCACAAGTTTCCTCAAGGTGAACGTTGGTAAGGTCTATGAAACTCTCTTTTTGAATGGTGGATGGAATTTGAGGTACACGAGGATGTGCACTCTTTTCCTTGGTCACACTTTCTTTCCCTCGACTTTAGAACATGAAGTTGTTTTTTAGGTAGAGGGTAGAGACGAATGCACAACTTTGAAGCCATCAAGGTTAGGGGTAATCACACGACTTTATCCATTAGACGACGATGTGTCTTTGACATGTTCCTTAGGGTTAGTCACGGTGTTGCTAGGCAAAGCACTCGAAGACGAACTCGACAGTTTGTTCATAAGAGCCGTAAATATGTTTTTGATTTCACTTTGACCTTGTTAAATTTTCTTATTTTGACCCTTCAAAGTGTTGGAAAAATCGTTTTTCAAATCACCAATTTGGTTTTCTAATCATTTAATGTTAGCCTCATTTGATTTCATGTAATTTTGAAAATTATTTAACACATTAGTATTGTGATTAAAACCTTGGTTTTGATTCCCGCTTGAAAAAATGTTTCCTTGATTATTGTTGTGAAAATTGAATTTTGATTTTGATTAAATTCCGGTTTTGATTGTTGTTGTTGTAGAAACTGTTGGGAATAAAATTAGCTACATCACTAAGCCGCTGACAAGAGTTATTTAGGCGCTGACAGATTGGACGCTAACAAGAAATATTCAAGCGCTGACAAGACAAATCCCAACTACAACAGAATACTTAGTCAACACGTTTTTATATGTTAGGAAGATATGCATTGTATATTGTATTTTCTATGTTTCTTAATATATCTTCCTAGAATAGTTGACAAGTTTGCTTATTGTACAAGACTCCTTATGTTATAAAAGGAAGTCTTAGGGTTTAGTATTGATATACGTTTTACACTTTCATTGTACTCAAGTTTTATCAATCGAAGTGAAAGTTTGGTTTATATTGTGTTTAACATTGTTCTTTGTTCTAACTGTTAATTCCGCATAACACTTAGATTGTTGTTAACACAAAGTTTCTCTATGTGTTAATCTTGATTCAATCTCGTTAACACAAAGCTATTCGATCTATGTTTGGGATCAACAAGTGGTATCAGAGCTTGTTGAGGAACTTTGATCAAAAGAACCCTAAAAACCCTAAATCGTTGATAACCCTAATATCATCTAAGCATCATGTCCACCTCAATTGTATTACAATCTTCAAATCACAATCTCATAATTCCCATACTTGATCCTGATAACTTTGAACTTTGGAAATTCAACTTTAAGCAATATTTACAAGTTGATAACTATGTTCTTTGGGAAGTTAGTGAGTATGGAAATCAATTCAATAAGGAAGCACAGATTCAAGCTGCTATAGAAACACGAAGAACAGTTGAACAGACTGGTGATGATCTCAAACCAAAGCCTGAAGATGGAAGAGCTGTTTCTGTTGCTGAAGTGTCAGATAGAAGGAATGATATGAAAGCCTTAAGCACACTCAAACTTGCTCTTGGTCCTAAGGAGCAACATAAATTCAGAAAGTATGAGTCTACTAAGGAGCTTTGGGAAGATCTTGAAACCATCTATGGTGGTAATGAGGAAACCCTTAAACAAAGGAAGAAGCAATTGATGATTGAGTATACTGTCTTCAAAGATCGTCCTAATGGGAAGCTAAGTGAGGTAAGAAGTCGTCTACAAGACATCACTAGCAAGTTGGCATTCATGGGAACAGAACTTGAAGAGCAAGATATCATAGCTACCTTTCTTGGAGGTCTTGGTGATGCATGGGAGATTCATGTAAAATCTATCATTACCACCAAGGCTTACAGGATTGCCTCCTTTGATGATATCTACAATCAATTAAGGACCATGGAACCTGAAGCCATTCTCAAACAAGGAGGAAGTTCAACATCTGGAAGTGTGGCATTCATCTTTCAAAATGACTCACAAACCACTGACAATGTTTCACATGTCAGCAGCTTTAATGTTCATCCAGTCATTGGATCAACATATTTCAGTGGTTCAACTTCAGCCGCTGACACCTACAATGTTGGTTCCCCAAGTCTCAAACCAGCCGGTATTGACTTGGATACTGTGTGTGCATACATTACTGCCTTGCCCAATGGTTCTCTAGTTACTTATGAGGATCTTGAGCAAATCAGTGATGCTGATCTTGAAGAGATGGACATCAAGTGGAGTATGACACTTGCTAGCATAAGGGACAACAGATGGAACAAAAGGTTTAGAAGAAGATTCTATTGGGTTCTGGGTGATCACTAGGGCTGGTGATAAGGTACACACTTTTACTTATTTGGTGTCTTTGTTTGCCAGTTTGGATAGGGAGGATGTGGAAACTCTGTGGAGTTTGATGAAGGAGAAGTATGAGGCTGAAGCTCCTTCATCATTGAATGGAATAAAGATCTGGACAACATTCAAAAGAATGTTTGCCCATGATATTGATGATCCAGTGTAGTTGGACCTGGTTGACTTGAGTAGCTTGAAGTGGCATTTGTATTCAGCTGCTGGTGTGTTTCATTTGAGTACTACAAAGTTTGTAGAGTACTTGTTGATAGATGAGAAGTATCCAGTATCACAAGAGTTATTGAAAAAGTTGATCACTACCAGACTTGAAGTTGACTACGCCAGCGATGTTAGCATGGACTTTATGATATTCATATATTCTCAGATTCAGGAGTAGGTTTTATTTGTAAGAATCCTCTTTGTATTTTTTGTTTAATCAGAAACTTCAACATTAGTATATGTATCAAGTTTAGGGGAGGATTGTTGGGAATAAAATTAGCTACATCACTAAGCCGCTGACAAAGGGATTTCAGACGCTGAAAAGATTTATTTAGGCGCTAACAGATTGTACGTTGACAAGAAATATTCAAGCGCTGACTAGAGAAATCCCAGCTACAACAGAATACTTAGTCAACACGTTTTTATATGTTAGGAAGATATGTATTGTATATTGTATTTTCTATGTTTATCTTAATATATCTTCCTAGAATAGTTGACAAGTTTGCTTATTGTACAAGACTCCTTATGTTATAAAAGGAGGTCATAGGGTTTAGTATTGATATACGTTTTACACTTTCATTGTACTCAAGTTTTATCAATCGAAGTGAAAGTTTGGTTTATATTTTGTTTAACATTGTTCTTTGTTCTAAGTGTTAATTCTGCATACCACTTAGATTGTTGTTAACACAAATTTTCTCTACGTGTTAATCTTGATTCAATCTCGTTAACACAAAGCTATTCAATCTAAGTTTGGGATCAACAAAAACCTCGATTTTGCCAATTCAAATTTTGACCTTGATAATTTCCTTGATTAAATCCTTGTTGATTATTTCCTTGAAAATTGTTGCCTTGATTGTTACTATAATTCACTTGTGATGGACCCGCGTTATTTTGGTTTTGAAAATTTTTGTTTCCATTTAACGCGTTAACACTTGACGTTTGGCCATCCATAGCCGCACACTCGTAATGATTATGAGATCCACCATACAACGTACACGAAACCTCAACCGATTTCATCCTAGGTGGAGCGTCTTTCTTTTGCATCTCAATTAAGAACGACGTAAAAACATTCATCAACTTATCGATTTTCGCATCAACCCTCTCAATGTCGCGATTAGCATGGCTAACATTGGCGACACTGGCAACACTCAGTGTGCTACGGAGTTGGTAAACCGTAGATCTATTTTCAATAATCAATAAAGGTTCCCTAGGAGTTTTACACAAATAGTTACCGCCCGCAGCGACATCTAATGAATCTTGCTCTTGAAAATTAATACCGTTATAAAAAGTATCGATTTGGTGTAACTCGAAAAAACCGCCGTGATGACATTTCCTAAGCAATTCCTTAAAACGATCCCACACGTCTCTAAAGATTCATTCGGATTTTGTTCATACTTAGTGATCTCGTTTTTGAAAAACGTGGTTTCTGACGGTGGAAAGAAATGATTAACAAATTTGGAAACGAAATTGTTCCACGTAACTATGGAGCTAGGTGGTTCTTTCTCGTACTAATCCTTGGCGGAGCCATCGAGCGAGTAAGGAAAAAGCATAAGCTCGATGAAATCGGTATCAACGTTCTTAAAGTTGCTCGTAGCTAAAAGACGACTAAAATTCCGAATGCGGTCATGAGGATTATCCGCCTCACGACCCATAAAATTTGTCGCTTGAATTAATGCCAACATGCCGGATTTGATTTCAAAATTCTCTGCTTCGATTACAGGAATTACGATCGCGTCTCCATTACCCTCGGTGGGTGCTTGGAGCAACTCCATCATCATACGATTCGCGGCCATCTCGTCTATGGTTTCAACAACGATATTAGGAACGTTTGTTTCTAAATTTTTTCTTTGTTGTGATTCCTTCGATTTTGATTACGTCGATTCGACATGTTGTTAGAACTTGGATAATCACACGAACGAGTGCGTAAACGTAGAATTGGGGGGGGGGGGGGTGTAGCAAAAAGGACTTTGGGGGTTTTATATTTTTTCAATTTTTTGGTTTTTGATTGTTTTTTTAATTTTTTTGGATTTTTGGTGTATTACGTAAATAATTAAATCCACAAAAATCTATCCACTAATGAAAGGTCTCGATTAATGAATCCAAAAGGAATGAAAGTAATTACGTCAAGTAAAAACCTTCGTTCGACTTTGAAACGTTGGTGGAACACCAAAACGTTTCGAGGGTTCAATAATATAAGCTCAAACAAATAGATTAATAATACTTGATTTGGTAAACCGTTAATTAATCGTCACTAAATCAATACGCAAAAGCGAGCAGAAACGAGGCGACGCGAAGCACTTAAGAGCCTTTTTCTTTAGGTCGTGAAATACAACCGCCTTATACCCACCTTATAGTTTGTATCAGTTAAGATTAAACCAATGAATAGTATTTATCTATTTTGCCTTAAACTTCTCTTTGATCGATACACTCACTAATCACTGGAACACCGATTAATGAGGTGCGTTTTCACGCGTATTTGGATAAATATTGTTTATTAATTGTACTATGTAAATACAATATATTATTCACAAGAAAAATGAAAAACGATTTTGTGTTAATTAATTTCAGTTTAACATGATTTATTTATATGGCTAATATAGTATAAAAATAAAAACGAGTGTGTACGATATTTACGCTTTCCCAAAATAGAAAATAAAAACGCACTAACTAAACAAACACGATAATAATATAATGGCACTCACAAAATACCAATCCCCGACAGCGGCACCAAAATGATTGTAGGTAAAATTACACCTTTTAGGAAAAAGGAGTAAAACTATTAAGTATTAGTCAACGCGTTTAGGAAAACGTGAAGGCCGAAAAGTGAGTTCGTTCCTCAAGAGGATTATATTTGTTAGTGCCAATTAGGGATGGCAATGGGGCAGGTTTGGGTTCGATGTTTGCACAAGTTTCGTGGACCATCAGTTGACTAACTAATAACACAAGCTTGTACTTTTCATCGTTTGTATATCTTATTAATAATGAATCAACAAATATACAAGACTTGCCCGGTTGTTTACGGAATAACAACCGAGCGATGAATGACAAAATAAACTCTCATGTTCATAGCTATCTAAGATTATGCAACCATGGGAGGATGAAACCCCTATCCACTAAAGTGTTACATGTGTGTTTTCTGTGGTGGAAATCAATGACTATTCTATTACAAGGACCACATATATATAGTGGGGTGTGAAGCTTCCTTGAGAAGCTTGAACTAAAATACAAGTAACCACCTTGTAGTCTTACACTAATACTTTAGACAGACACTTCAGACACTTCTTCAGATCTTCTAACATCTTCAGGTCTTGTAAAGAAGTAATAGTCTTGAGGAGTTAGCAAGCTATTATGTCATCACTTACTAACTCCATCATCCTTGATTCTTTGCACACTTATTGAGATCCGCCTTAGCTAATGACGAGTCTATCTCGTAGACTCTAAAGAACTCTAAAGAATGACACACTGAACTTATAACATACGAAGTTCAGTGACTAACACTACTTAGGCTGCTTTACATACAAATCCTATACAAGGGACAAATCAGGCACTGAATTAACCCAACAATCTCCCCTTATTTGGATAGAAAAGTAGCCTAAGTTAAATAGCATTAAGTGAGCATAGAGGCTTCTTCTTACCTGCTATATTAAAACAATGAATACCAAAATAACTGACTTCTCTAGCTGAAGTTATCTACTGACTTGTTTGGCCTGTTGTAGTTGTTACAAAGCTGATACAATCTCTGATCATGTATAATGAGAACTTGAACCAACTCCCTGATGCTTATATAATAGAACCCGATAACTACTTCACTTCGGTTAAGAGTGAAGTGTATATATGCCTGTTCATTACAAACCATATGCCGTCCACTAGCATATATATAAAGTGGCATATTCTATCTAATAAGATCTGGAGTGCTTTTACCTTTAAATAGCGGAGTGGTCAATGGTTGATGCAGCAACCATAACAGATCATAGAGTAAGCTCAGCAACCCATCTTCAGCGACTTGGCTCAATCAGCCATATATGTAAACATGTAAGTCCCTGAAGGTTGTGTGTAGTGATGTATGATAGTGTGTATGTATCGTGAGTAAACTTGATGTTTCTTCACATAAACACAAGTTTACTTCCGTCCTCGTTTCTCTCCCCCTCAAAATTTGCTAGGGAACCAAGCAACTTTTGACCGGCTACACACTAGTACACATCTCGCCTGAAATACAAGTCCCCCTGAATTTCATCTCCTACCAGACGCTGATGTTATCAAACCCTGATGTTATCAAACCCCTGTATAATCAATGTGTCACCAATTCCCTGTAATACAGTCTGGTCTCTCAAAAACTCTGTGGCTGGGGTTACAACGGCTGGGGTCACAACAGTGGGGGGAGGGTGACAGCTGCTGGGGAAGGGGGGTGGGGTGGCTGTGCAAATCAACAGCTAGAGAGTTCAGCCAATGGCTGTGGGGATCAACAGCTAGAAAGTTCAGCCATTGGCTGTGGTTTGAGGTAATAACCTGTGAAAATATCTTCTTTCTTTATCTTGGTCTGAGAAAAAAAGTTCCTGAGTGATCAAGTCCTTCAAATGCTGAAGGCTCTAAAGATAGCATCTTGATCAGCTGGTCATCTTGCCAACGAATCCTTGTTAAGCTGATTTTTATCAGCTTCTTCATCAATCACAGTTTAAGTGATGGTTGTGGGTTTAAAATGGCTGTGAGTACATATTCAGTGATCTGGGGGGGGGAGGGGGTTTAGCTATAGCTGGGTTGGCACAATGACTGGGGTGGTTAGTTGCCTCTGTTGACTTTAGCTGATAAAGAGGTCAGCTGACTAGGTTGGAGGAGTTTAGAGATTGTAGAGTTCCGAGAGAAGTTGGGGACATGGGTCTATTGACAGAGATTGAGGACAGGGGTCCAGAGAAGAAAAAAGGTTCAGAACTGCGGCTGATAAGGGGTTCGCTGTGTATAAGTTCTTCCAGCGACCTGGGGGTTCAGCGACCTAGGGTTCAACTCGGGGTTCAACGACCTTGATGTTCAGCTACCCTGGGGGTTCAACGACCTGGGGTTCAGCTGGGGGTTCATCGACTTGGGTTTCAGCGACCTTAGGGGGTTCAGCGACCTGGGTTTCAGCGACCCTGGGGGTTCAACGGGTGTTCATCACAGGGGTTCATACATCTGAGGGGTTCATATGCTGGCAGGTTTTGTTAAGGGGTCCAGCGACAGGGTTTATATCAGCGAACAGGTTTAACTGCTCGAGGTTTCAACAACTGGGAGTTCAGAGACTTAAAGGTTCACATGTACATGGACCATATGTACAAGGACCTCTGTTGATATTGAGCTCAACAACATGTGACCTTGTGTCTCATGCTTGGTATCAGTTTGTACCTCTGATCCCAATATCTTGTATTATTTGAAACAAATTTTATCAACTCCCATTTTTCATTCCTCGACTCCTCAACGAACACCCCAGCGATTATCAACAAGCTAAGCACATGTTCTTGATAATCATCATATCAATCATCAGTTGATATTTTTAATACCATATTAACTCAATTTGAGTTTTGATAGCCACCACTCCCACTATGGTCGCCAGGCAGGGGTTCACAGCGACTATGATAAAGCTCCATGTACATCAAGACATTAGTACCAAGGCAAGCACATCTCGGTGCTCATGACTTATCCCATTTACCCATCTCATCAGCTTCATCTTCTTTGAAGCTTATCATATTCGATTCACAACCGTAGCACCCAATTTCATACCGTCATACCAATTAACTTTTCATACCCGCTACAATCAACTCCATTTCAAAGCCAATCAACCCAACAAACTAGATGTTTAAACATCGAACGAGAGAACAACCAATTCCATCAACATCATATTCATTTTCCCACTTCATGAAACCAACCAATCGATCTTGTATATTAATTGAATCCCTTCATGTGGCCACAAAGAAAAGATTCACCAGTTTTTTTTCAATTTCGATTTGTGTTTTAATCAAGGTTTCGTTGAATCTGGTTTTGGTGATGTTACTTCACCGGAGAAGATCTTGAACTGGGGTAGATGAAATCAGATTTTTTGTATAGTGAGTGATATGAGTGAATCCAGTTTTGGATCTTGGAGGTATTATGATGTGTGATGTGTGACGGTAAGATTTGGTTATATGTTGTTTTTGATGTTTGTTTTTTTGTTAGAATAGAAGGTGAGGGATTTGTGAAAGTGAATAGGTGTAGGTAACAGTGGAGTAATAGAAGAAGGAGGAAGAATAATAGAATGAGACGGAGGGTGTGAGGATAATAAGATGTAAGGTGTGAAGATGATATTGATAAATGATGGTGAGAATGATGGTGGGTGGTGTACACGTGGGTTGGGTGGAGTATAATAAAGATATGTGTTGTAATATTTTAGTAAAAGTTATCATCAGTGTGTTATCTTCCCCTCAAAACTGCTACTGTAAATGCAGTATATGAACACACTGACGATTTTAACAATGCAAAAAATATTATTAACAGTCATATTTCGAACGGATCTGGATAGAGAAAATCAAACCCGCTCTAATACCAATTGATGGTCCACGAAACTTGTGCAAACATCGAATCCATGAAGATCTATGAAGAACATTTGCACAATTAAACCAATTGAATAACTAATAATACAAGCTTGTACTTTTCATCGTTTGTATATCTTATTAATAATGAATCAACAAATATACAAGACTTGCCCGGTTGTTTGCGGACAACCGGGCGATGAATGACAAACTAAACTCTCATGTTCATAGCTAGCTAAGCTTATGCAAGCATGGGAGGATGAAACCCCTATCTACTAAAGTGTTACATGTGTGTTTTCTGTGGTGGGAATCAATGACTATTCTATTACAAGGACCACATATATATAGTGGGGTGTGAAGCTTCCTTGAGAAGCTTTAACTAATATACAAGTAACCACCTTGTAGTCTTCCACTAATACTTTAGACAGACACTTCAGACACTTCTTCAGGTCTTCTAACATCTTCAGGTCTTATAAAGAAGTAATAGTCTTGAGGAGTTAGCAAGCTATTATTTCATCACTTACTAACTCCATCATCCTTGATTCTTTGCACACTTACTGAGATCCGCCTCAGCTAATGACGAGTCTATCTCGTAGACTCTAAAGTACTCTAAAGAATGACACACTGAACTTATAACATACGAAGTTCAGTGACTAACACTACTTAGGCTGCTTTACATACAAATCCTGTACAAGGGACAAATCAGGCACTGAATTGACCCAACAGGGCGGAGCGACTGTTCCCATCCCCAAACCCGATTAGTAAAGTTCTCCCCAAACCCGCCCTGATCCTTGTCGGGGATTTAATCGGGGTGCCCCGTTGGGGTGCAATGCTCCCTCAAGCCCGCCCCATACTAATCGGGGATCTTATCGGGTACCCTTTTTGGGTGAAATTTTCTATCAAAACCGCATCATTTTATATTTATTATTATTTTTAGACTGTTAGAAATAAGCTTGAAGTATTAAAAACATACTAATTATATAATAATAAATTACAAACAAGACTTATAAGGTTTAAAACGATACTATTATACATAAATAATGATATGTTACACCACAAAAATCTTACAATAAATTAAACAAGTTTCTTTAATAACAATTTGCAATAGTGAAAAGATAAAATACTAAAGAAATATTTATTATGACGTAAATAGTAAGAAAATACTAGATAAAAATACTTATATTTGTATATGCGGATATTAATCGGGCGGGGCGGGTGGGGGACCTTATTCCCCGCGTTTGCCCCAAACCCAATTAAAAATCCCCGTTTAAGCCCCAAACCTGCCCCATAACCCAATAAAGTTAACCCGCCCCGCCCTAATTATTCCGGGTTTCGGGTTTCCCTGTCGGGTTCGGGTTTTTTTGCCACCCCTAGTGCCAATATTATATTATGTAATTTGGACTAGTTCGTTTTTGGATGAAAAGAGGGAAAAATAAAAGACGATTACACTAAAATTAAGTTAAGACGTAAAAACGCAAAACGTAAAAACGTCACGAAAAATAAAAGTTTAACTAAAAAAATTCCAGAAATTATAAATAAGTCCTTAATAATATAAATAAGGTTTATAAATCAAGAAAAACTTTTTGTAACTTTCTATTTAATTATTATTTAATTTTTAAATCTAATTAAAAACCTAAAATAAAAATAACAAAGAAAAGCCCAATCAAAGATTTTAAAGTTTTTAAACGTCAAATATATTTATCTAACACTAAAAAGTATTTTTCCAAAATTTTAAACTAGTTGAATCTATTTTTAAATGGCAGAAATGATTTTTAACTTAAAATAATGGTGAAAAATAAAGGAAAAGTAGGAAAAATCTAAAACCAATTTTGAAAAATCTATTAAGCTATAAACTATCTATGAAAAATAAAAAAAGCAAAAACTTAACAGAATAAGCTGGAAAAATAATCAAATAAGCTATTGAAAATTAAAGCTAGTAGTGGCTAGCAAGTTAATAAAGTCAGTGGGAAGATTTTTCCCACTAACAGTGTAAATTGACCAGAGACCTTTTTGGCCTTAGATTTTGCTTGTTTTGGTGTTTTTCTTGGGAACAAAGGCACCCCACGAGCTTTCTGCTTGTGGGGAGTCAAGATGAGCTAAAAACAACAGGCCAATAAGTTTAAATAAGCACCAATAAGCAAACAATTACACAAATGAGCACATACAACTTTTTGATTTTTGTCCGATATTTGTCAAAGAATGTAGCATAGTCTTGACAAATATCGGGCATAACTACAAACAAGGTTATCGGACAAGTGTAGGTAATGAAATTTTTTGCAACTTTAAAAAATCTCTTAAGCTACCAATAAGCTATAAGACTCTAAATAAAGACTTAACATACCTAAATAAACTCCAAACCTAACATTACACTTAGTTTAAAGCATTAATTCACAAAATCAAGCATGAAAATTAGAGCTGTTGGTTTAAAGCTGTTTTGGCAGAAACAAAGACCATACAAAAAACTATTTGAACACTAACCAAATGAAACTAACATCTAAACTAACTCTAACAGATAAAAAGTGGTATTGTGAAAGCAAAAATGCAAAACCTAGTGTCACCCTAAGCCTTAAAAATAGGTCTGCCAAACACCCCTTTAATTTTAGTTTTGGAAAATTATCAAAGCAAACTTGTACAAATCTAACTCAAACCCTATTTTGAACACAGAAACATACAATATTCCTCAAATAAACATGAATTAAACCTTTACTCTAGGAAAACAACAGATTATGAACAAGACTCATATAATCACTCAAATAAGCATAAACTTTACAAAAAAAGGGTTCAAGCCAATATACCTAAGCTGATGCCATCTTTTTGCTCACTTGTAGCTTATGGAGGGCTTATAAGAGCTTTAAGAAGGAGACCTTTATTGTGGTTCTACAATAGAACCAAGGGGCAGTATAATATCTTCAAAGAAAATGAAAAGCGTGCCAAGTGTATACCTGTTATGAACACACAAAGTAACAAACAAACAACAAGTAACAAGAGCACCTCAAAAGCTCTTGTCAGAAGCTTTTGAAGGAGCTTATGATATAGTAAGCTATCAAATAAAAAATGTAGACTTTTGAAAAAACTTGGAAACCAACTAACTTTGCAAATCAAATTTTGAAACCAAACAAGAATATAACACAAACCAACACCCTTTAACAAAGATCGGCTGTCACTTACTCTTTATAAAATGGTTAAGACTTGTAGATCTCAAAAACCTTTTGACCAAAATTACTTGAACCAAAAATCTTTGATAAATGTTTACACTAAATTTTGTTGAAAAGTAGAATTAAACTAAGGAAAGTAAATTAAAATGGAACTCAACTTTGTAAATTTAAAAAATTCACTTTTATTAATTTAATTAAAAAATACAAAAGTTGTAACAAGAGGTCTCAACAAGTTAAGGACCCCTTTTTGTACTACATTATAGACTATTCTAGAACTAGGAATAAAAAATTACAATTGAAAAACCCTAGCAAGCAATCTACCAATTTTGCCCCTTTGTTTGTATATTGAGAATTTGGTCAAATGCAGCATGTGATGAATATGTTGCAATGAGCTGTTGTAAATTCATCTTAAACGTCCATTGAGCATTGGAGAGAAAGCAATCCCATCTAGCAATTGATTTACTGCCACTGTTTTGTTTTCGTGCTAAAATGGTGCATGAGACCATTGGGTAGGGGTCCACAATGCGAGGTGATGTTTTTGAGATTGGGGTTATGATTAGGGAAAGGGTAATTGTGGATCTGGAGGTTGTGGGGTATTAAATTTGGGGGATTAACATTTTAGTAATTAGGGTTTGGGGATTTAAGAATAGGGGTTTAATCTTGTGGGGGTTAACAGTATGTGTTACCCGCGTGGGTTAATAATATTAAATCAAGTTTAAAACTTAATTTAATATTTAACCGGTTTAATATCAAATGGGTATTGGGCCATGGGTTGGTCGACTTAATTTAAGTGTTTGGGCTGGTGATGGGTTGAATGTTTGGGTTGGGTCGGTTTGGTTATGGATATGGGTTTTGTTTTGGCAAAAGACCCCCATGCACTTTAAAAAATGTTCCACATGGCTTCCAAACTTTCCTAAACAGAAATTAGGGCATATTCTTTATATAAATCTTTGAGCAAATGCCACTTTTGGTCCTTCCAACTTTTATGAACTTAGATTAGGGACCTTTTGTGCAATAAAGGTATTCTTATAGGGCTAATAATGACAAATCTTGAAACTTTAGGGACCCAAGCGTATTTTTGAGATTTACAAGGGAAAAAAGTGACAAGTTTTCAATTCTTGAGGGACCAATCTTGCCAATTCTTCAAACTTCAAGGACTATTTTGGAAAATCATTGCACCGGTCTGGTTCTTTGTGCGGCTTCGTTTCCCGTGTTCTTTTTGCTTGATTCTTTTGATCGTTTATTGAATTTACGATATCCGAACCTACAATCACACATTGAACAAATACAAAGATTTTTGCATGGTTTTTATGATAGTTTATTACATTTTAAGCCCGATTTGGACGACGAGACTATGTATAATTGCAGTCTCATGAGCTGTTTATGTTTTTCTTAATTCTGGTAGACAAATTCTTAATGTTGTTAGTCATGTTTTCAAATATAAAAGGGGAAATATTTTGGGCACATACTTTCTTGGTTTTGGACTAACATTTCAGAATGAGCAAAGAAGCATGAAGGAATTTGTATGTTGTATACTTGTGAGTTATTGAGTAATTTTTTGTTATCTAGTTCTTTCTAGATGACTCACTCTTTGATGTCTCATTAATGAGATGTCATACACAACAACTTTATGCTAGAAATCCTGTCAATAAGATTTTTTATACAAGTCTATCTGATCACAGGAAATATCTTAGTGCTGATAATGGTTGTCACAAACCAGAGGTTAAAGCAACCTACAAGTGTAATGTGTTTAGTAGGATTACTATTGAGTACACAAAGAATAGTTTGCTTTAATGAAAATCTCTGATCAAGGAACCATACAGGACTCATTGTCTATCTCATATGTTTGAGTGTGCTGTTAGTACTTTGAAATCTAGTTATTTCATCTCTCTTTGTGTGTGAAATTCTACTATTGTGTGAGTTTAAAATAATAACAATAATAATAATAATAATAATAATAACAATAATAATAATAACAATAATAATAAAAACACCAACGCTACCTTTTTCTCTCCCTGTGTGGGCGATCACCTGCTACCTTCATCTCCATTCATCCATCATCCATCACCCTTCAATCCATCCATCAACCTTAAATCCATCCACCTTCTATCTGGTCAACCTCCATCATTGTTGGCGATTACGGGCGAGCCATCCATCCATCCATCAACCTTCAATCCATCAACCTTCTATCCATACAGTTTGTTTCTTTTCTCTCGTCTGTGTGTGATTTTTGGCGACCATCTCGATTGCCTTCATCTTATCTTTTCTTTCTGTCGATGTGGGTGATCTTGGGAGATCATCCGTTGGTTCGTGGATCTTGTTCGCTGCTGTGTCGCTGTAGGCGATCTTGTTCGTGGATCTTGTTCGCTGCTAGTTGGGCGTCTTTAGAGTTGGGTGGTGGTTATTTTTGTTTTCGAACTCAGTTGTTATCAGTGGGGTTGCTTCGAACAGTTGGCTAGTGTAACTGTTTTGGGTTCTCCCATTTACGCTTACAGTTGGCTAGTGTAACTGTTTTGGGTTTGAACTGTGGGTTCTCCCATTAACTGTTTTGGGGTTTGGTTCGAGTAGTTGCACTGGGTGGTTGCTTCGCTGACAGTTTGTTCGTCTTGACAGTAACTGTTTTGACAGTTTGTTGGTCTTGACGGTTTGGGTTCGAACAGTATGTTTCGCTGACAGTTTGTTGCACTAAGGTTTGTTGGTCTTGACAGTTTGTTGGCTTTTTGGTGTGTATTCAGTTATAGTTTCTGGCACAATTTGGCATAAGTTTGTTTTGCATCTGTGAGTTTCCAAACTGTTGGGTTGTGGGTTATATTCTGGTTCGCTGGTCTACTGGTGTTGTTTGATGTAGGTTTGGGGCTGCATCAACCGTGCTTGTGTTTTCCTTGCTACTTTCGATATTCAGCACGATGAGGAAACTACAGGTTTTTGGGTATATTTAGTTCTTACCTGCTGCGTGGTGGTCACAGCTTCAGGTGGTTTGTGTTTGGACTTTATTTCTTGGGGTGCTACTTCTACCTTTCATTGTTGTCGATTTTGGGTGACATGTCGGTTGTGCGGTTTCATTGCCCATTTGTTGGTCTTAGTGGGTGCCAAGATGGTGGTGGAAATGGGCTTACCGAGACTTCGTTGATCACACACCTTCGTGATTGGCATTTTGTTGGTGACGCGCAAGTTATTACAAAACATTCCTTACTTACTAATTTGAACGTTTTTTAGAGAGCCGAGTTAACTCTTAAGAGTATGGGACTTTGGTTATGTGGTGTTTGTTTTAAGACGCACACTCTTCGCACAAAATGTCGTCATGGCAACGGTTCGGATTTGGTGTCACCTCCTGATGTTGGTGATGGTATTGTCCGTTTCGTGCTTTATGACCTTCCTAAGCCACTCGTTCCATCTTGCCCTGAACATCTTGATATTGGTAGTGATGAAGTATCTGATTCACATTATGGGTTTACTTTGATTATTCTTGATAGGTTATTTTTGAAAGGGTTGCATACTGTTAAATCCATTCCTTCAAAATGTCGATTGGGTTTTGCTCGTGCCTTGAAGAGAGCCCTCGATAAAGTGGTCAACAAGCCTGATGATATTTCGTGTTGGGTTAGTTTGCTTGTGTTGCCTCTTTGCCTTCTTAGAACCTTTCGCCCGAGAAGTAACCTTGAGTATCGGTCTGGTATTAAGAGGCAACGACAAGAGGAATATATTACTAATGCTATTCGTTCTTGGGAGACGTTAGATGGTAGTTTGCAGCATCTTAGGGAGTGTTTGGCTGAATCTTCCCCTGCTTTTTCTGGTGTTGTTGGTGAAGAGTGTGGGGTGGTTGAGCAAAATATTAAGCAGTGTAAATGGAAGATATCTGATGGACATTATTCTGTGGCTATTAGGGTTCTTTCCTCGTGCGGGGTTGCTCCTTAAAATGTTTCTACTCTTGAGGATTTAAAAAATAAGCACTCTTTTGTTCATGCTCCATCTTTACCGGATATTCCTCTTGACCATCATCATCACCTTGTTGTATCTCAATCTGTGGTTCTCGATATGATCAAGAGCTTTCCTCGAGGTACGTCTTGTGGTCGAGATGGGTTGCGGGCCCAACACCTTATTGATTGCTTAAGTGGATCCGCGGTTTCTATTTCGGATGAGCTTATGTCCTCCATCACCCAAGTGGTGAACCTTTTTTTTGATGGGCGTTGTCCCAGGGTGTTAGGTGAATATATTGCCAGTGCCCCTCTTACTCCTTTGGTTAAGCCTGGTGGTGGTATTCGCCCTATAGCCGTGGGTACTGTTTAGAGACGACTTGTTTCCAAGGTATGCGCTTATAAGGTTGGTCACTCTTTGGATGGGTACTTTGGTGATTTGCAGTTTGGAGTTTACTTGAGAGGTATGGTGATGATGTCGGTTTGTCGATGTTACTTGTGGATTTTAAAAATGCTTTCAATTTGGTTGATCGAGAGGTTATGCTGCGAGAGGTTCGTCTTTGTTGTCCCTCAATTTCGTCTTGGGTGGAGTTTTGTTATTCTAGTCCGGCTAGGTTGTATTACGGGGAACATGTATTAAGGTCATGTCAGGGGGTACAACAGGGTGACCCTCTTGGTCCGTTACTCTTTTCTCTGGTACTTCAACCATTGATTTGTAAGATTCGGGACTCCTTCTCTCTTTCTTTACAGGCCTGGTATTTGGATGATGGTACTATTATTGGGGATACTTTGGTTGTGGGGAAAGTTTTGAAGTGCATCATGAAGGATGGCCCCGTGTATGGATTGCATCTGAATATTGATAAGACTGAAGTTTTTTGGCCGACCGAGGATCCTCGCAGCAAGTTTATTAGTGTGTTCCCAAATAATATTGCTCGACCTTCGCGCGGTGTTAAGTTACTTGGGGGGCCTGCGAGTGTAGATCTTGATTTTTGTAGTCAGCTTGTGTTGAAGCGTGTGGTTAAGACTATTGAGCTTATGGACGCTGTGGCCAAAATTAATGACCCTCAATGTGAGCTGCTGCTTCTTCGTTCATGTGCCGGTATTTCCAAGTTATATTTTGCTATGCGTACTTGTTCACCCTGTGCTTTTAAGTCTGCCCAAAGTTCTTTTGATTTGGCCCTCCGTTCTTCTTTGGAGCGTATTGTTGTTGCTTCTGGACCGGGATTTGGTGATTGGCAGTGGAGACTTGCTACGTTGCCCTTTTCCTTTGGAGGGCTGGGTGTTTATTCTGCTGGTGACGTATTGCATTATGCTTTTCTTGCTTCTCGGTTACAGTCAGCTGATTTACAGTCTAAGTTACTTCAACACACTGATATTAGATCTTATGGACTCCAGTTTGATGATGCCTTACGTGTGTTTAACTCGGTTATGGAGATTGATTTTCTAAGTAATCCGAGTGAGGTCGCTGCCCCCAAACTCATGAAGAAAATGGCAGATATATATTTTGCTCGGGTTATTAAGAATGCTGAATCCACTTTCGCTTTATCTGCTCGTCAGTTGGATTTATGGGCATCTCAAAGGGAGGATCATACGTCTGACTGTCTTAGGACGGTTCTTATCCCCGGATTAGGTCAGACTATGAATGGGAGGTCTTATCGATGTGTTTTGTGCTATCGCTTAGGTATTCCCTTGTTCTCTGTTTCGAAGCCCTGTTCAGCTTGTTCGAGGGTTTTTGATGGGGATATATTTGGGGATCATGCCGTATCGTGTCCTGGCATCGTTGGGATTAAGCATCGTCACAATTTGGTTCGTGATACTCTTGCTGATATATATTACCGTTCAGGGATATCTGTCGGAAAGGAAGTTAATATTGGATTAGATGGTGGACCTGATAGTGTCTTACGTCCGGCATATATTTTGTTTTATTCTTGGGAGGGAGGTAAAGATGTGTGCGTTGATCTGACTGGTTCTTCTCCTTTGACTCGTACGGGGATGAATGACTTTGTTCCTGGCCGAGCTGTGATTGATGCTGCACAACGTAAACGATGCAAGTATTTGGCTAAGTGTGTAGCTCTCAGATATGGGTTTCTTCCTTTCTCCTTTTCTTCTTTAGGGGAGTTACAGGAAGATGCAGTTACGTTGCTGAAGCGGATCCAGAGATTTTCTAAGGCTCAAGACATTGGAGCGCGCGCTGTTGTACATATTTTCCATAGAATAGGTTTTACCATTGCTAAAGGGGTGGGAGCGCAGATAGTATCTCGACTCCCATCCAGTTTGTTGTAAATCCCTTTTTGTTTCTAATAAAGTGATGGTATAATAATAATAATAATAATAATAATAATAATCAAATTGTTGTATATTGTTATGTACTCATTTATGTACATGTTTATGTTTTCTAAGTATTTTGGATTTTGTTCTTTGGGAAATTTTAGCTTAATATTGGTTTGAGTATTTATGTTTGTAGTCTTATCTTTAATGCTGGCAGGGTAGATTAGTTTTGGTGGGTGTCCGTTAATTCTAGTTTGAAGGAAACGATTATAAAATTGCCATTGTGTGGTTTTGTGATAATTACTTCAACCATATGTAATCTTTGAAGAGATATTTACCTATTCTTTTTAATGATTTCATTATTTGCTAGACTTCCCTATTTTTAGCAAGTTAAATTTTACGGCCCAATCAAACTCTTTTCTCTCACCTATATAAGTTGAATTCACTTTCTCATAATTTTATTTTATCTTTATAAACTCAATCCAACTTACTTCACCAATTTTCATCCTTCTCATTCTTATATTCAAGCATGTCGTCTCTATCATTCTGTAAGAAACATAACTAAGTTGCTTATTTACAAAAGGATGTTTGTCAAGAACCTTTCTTTGAGATTATTGAGTTCTTGAGACATAGTCACATATACTATTCTCTTATAGTTCACCCCAAGGTACTTATGTCTACAATTATTCAATTTTAGGGTACTACTATTGTGGAAGAGAAAGATGGGGAAGAAGTGATCAAGGCTATTGTCAAAAAGCAGGAATTATACATTACTGAAGCACATGTCAGAACTTACTTAAATCTTGTGGAAATGCTAAATGTGATCTGGTGGTCTAATATGGTGGAAAATGGTGGTGGTAGCTATTGTTGGTTTAGAGAGAGAGAAGAGAGGTTGAATGTGTGTGAAAGAAAGGAAAATGTAATAAAAGTAAAAATGAGACACAAGCAACACCCCTCCTTGGAAGCTAAGGAGGGGTATATATAGTCACACACGCTGCTTAAACTATACAACGTTCCTAGTCTAGTCTAAGCGTGTGTGACTATGATAACTAATTGGAATTCTTAAATGTCGTCACATAAAGTGAGTTTCCAACAATCTTCCCCCATGGGACGACGTGTAGAATTCCTTACAATATTTTTCCTAACAAGTACATAATGATAAGAACAAGAGCTTTCATGAAGCGTCCAATGCTGATGATGTCTTCTGAGGCCTTTGACTTCAAAACGACTCATCTTTAACTTGTAGTAGAAATACTGTAATGGCACGAGCTAAGTAACCCATACACTTCTGGTTAAGGAGAAGCTTCTGAATTAACTTCCCCCTAATTCATGCCACATAAACTTGATGTAGAAGCTTTTAAATAACTTCCCCCTAAACCGACAATCCTCGTAAGCAACTTCAAAGCTTTCAATAAAGCTTAGAATGATTAAGCGCACAACGGAATCTAACAAGCAAATCCCATCATATAACATGATAACGTTGCTAAGAGAGATTGAAAGTTTGGGGCACACCAAGTAGATCAACAACTTCTCTTCTCACGCTTGAATAATTCTTCTGAATATTTCTTCCCCCTGAGAAATCAAGTTATGCATACTAGAAAGAATCAAAACATTTCTTCCCCCACATAGTTGAGGAAATTAAATCAATCCCGAGTATGAAGCTCAAATACTGAAGTAGACACTTTATCCCATTCATGAAGTTGACATCGTAACACCAGAGTCAATTAAGTCCCGGAAATGCACATATCTTCTTCCGGAGATGCACCAGAGTCAATTAAGTCCCGGGAATGCATATAGGATAATGATGATGAATAATATCAACAACCAAATAATTAAACATCGAATCAGTAGTGTACCGTTTAGAGATTGATAACGCCACGAGTTAAAACACTGATTTTCTCTGTCATCCCGGAATGTTTTCAAATCAAAAGAAGGTATGAAGTTCATCACGTGTACTCGTTGTGCGTTCAATGTGTCTTCTTCTTCCCCCTTGATGGTTTCGAAACTCGGAACCATCAATAAATCGTAAGCACATGAACCTGAAAATCTCGAGAAAATAATAAATAAGCTTAATTATATTCGGTGAGAATCAGCTGTTGATCGAAAATCTCTACTCATAAACTCTCCATGGCCATCTTTACCAACCCACTTGAAGGCAATTTGAAGTGACCACTGATGGAATGAACCAGATACATCAAACGTGAAACTGAATAAGAATCCTTCGATCTTGTGACTTAAGCTTGCACAATTGTTGAATGAAGAACGGTGGAGAAATCTCTAAGTACCCAATGCATCACTGAAGACGTCTATAAGCACAACACCTCTTGAAATTATCCACGTCGACTATGCGCGTGACACTGAGTACAACAAAGTAACCCCTTTAAGTGATAGTTATCCGAGTCATCAACCATCCACCCCGAACCCGGAAACTAGATAACCAAGTCGCCATTCTAAAATTAAGCACGAGCAAGTTATCTTTGAAGATAAAATAAGTGCACGCCTTCGAAAAATCCGTCTTCAAATTCAAATAATTAATACCCGATCCAAAAAAAAATCTGTAGTCACTAAAAATATACCCAAAATTTTCTTGGTCTCGTCAAAATAAATTCTGTCACAATGTCTCGTCACTTTGTCTTGTCACTTTGTCTCAGCAGTTTATCTCGTCACGGTTAAATCCCGACAATATGATCGATGGCTAAAAATTTAAAAGTAAAGTTACTAATAAATTTTATAAACCCCATTAGCACCGTTTTGACCATACCACAACTTGGTATCACAAATTTTGTCCAAATTAAAATTTTGGCATACAATTCATATATATGGCATCAAATTCGTGGCCCATGACAACACTTTAGCTGGCATGGAAAGTTATGTTATATTTGGATATAAAAGCCATTTAAAATTGGTAAATCAATTCTTCAAGCCCATTTAAGATACCCGAATGAATTAGGATATAAAATTCCTTTTACCCTAATCTACTTCACTCATTTCCTAACCTTTATCAGCCGCATCTCTCTTATCTCAAACATATCAAAATACCGTTCACCTAATACCCATCACCAAACGCATCATTTAAAACTTATCTCCATCTCAAATATCTAATAAAATTAAACGGATCTCTCATCCAAGCTATTTCAATAGCTTCTAACCACGACGAACATGACTTGATTGGCTTCGAAAATCCTTGTAGACGAGACATAGAAGACCAAAAAAAAAAGATCACGACATCAAGAACAAATAAATGTTCTCGGGTAGGTTGAATGGTTCATGCATGTGGGTTTCTCATAAATCGAAAAAATTATAGTTTGTAACATATTTGTTATGAAACTATAATTATATTCGAATATTAAATATGGTGAGAACCATTTACAGATATGTGATGGATTAAATTTTCGTGCATAGAGATCTCAATTGATCTTTACCATGCATGTGAAAAAATACTGAGATCAAGTTTAATTTTTCTGTTTTAAATGATTCGAGTCAGTTTAGGCGATGTTGAATAGATTAGGATTAGTTTGCGATATGAGACGATGGGAATTAGATCGAGTCGGTTTTGAGAGTTGATTGAGATTAGTTATGGATAGCTGACTGATGACAGGGGTCAAGACTCGCTGAGTTAGACCGAGTCAACTCGGTAAATACCGAGTTGATTTGGGTGAGATGGTTTTGATCAAGAGTTAAGTCTAAACATTTTTTAAACTGATGGAGTCGGTCAATGTGAACTGAGTCAACATGCATGGTCATGGTCATGTAAGATTTAAACTGGATCGTAGTCAAACATTTATTAAACCCATCGAAGTCTAAAAAAAAATTTGCCATCGCAGTCAAAATGAAACAGAGTCCATCGAAGTCTGTCTTTCATCGCAATGGGTCAACAAGGAACCATCGCAATAAACAGGACGCCATCACAATAAGTAAAATCCATCGCAATGTCATTGGAAACATTTGGGCAGCATGACGACCTACCTACCATTGTTATGGATCAAGCCATCCATCGCAATGAGGACAGTCCTATCCATCGGAATGTGAAAAACCAATCCATCGGAATAAATCCGGAAAAGAAGAAACCGCCATCGCAATAATCCAAGCATCCCATCACAATATATGAAAGTTTCCATCGCAATATAGACAAATCCACCCATCACAATATGCCATCTGAATAGGTTTTTGACCAAGTTTTTGTAACCCCGAAAAAAAATGGTTGGACCATAATTTTTTTTTGTCCTTATCCACATTATGCAAATCAGATGAATACCAGGATAAAAACAACAAAAAAAAAACGGGTATACAACTTGGACAAAAATAATGAATTTCGAGACAAGATTGAGAATATTAGATATGTGACAAATAATGATAACAAGACATTGTCAATTTAGAAAGAAAATTTGGACCAAATAATAACAAGACGTGACATAAAAATGGCAGATTCGGACCCAAAAAAAAAATAAAAAATTTTAAGACCACCAAAATCGAAAACAAGAACGATCCAAGGATAGAACTGAGGCTCTGATGCCAATTGTGGAAATGCTAAATGTGATCTGGTGGTCTAATATGGTGGAAAATGGTAGTGGTAGCCATTGTTGGTTTAGAGAGAGAGAAGAGAGGTTGAATGTGTGTGAAAGAAAGGAAAATGAAATAAAAGTGAAAATGAGACACAAGCAACACCCCTCCTTGGAAGCTAAGGAGGGGTATATATAGTCACACACGCTGCTTAAACTATACAACGTTCCTAGTCTAGTCTAAGCGTGTGTGACTATGATAACTAATTGGAATTCTTAAATTTCGTCACATAAAGTGAGTTTCCAACAAATCTTGATGATGAAGATGTAGTCTTTATACTTCTTAACACTGAATTTTTGGATGGGATGGAAGCACTTGGGTATATAGGAGATATGCCCTTTACTTTCTATAAAGGAGCGTTCTCATCACAATGGAGGTTCTTGGTTCACTGCCTTATCCATTGTATGAGTCAGAAGAAGTCATCATAGGATCAGTTTGGTAGTCATCTTGCCACTGCACTGGTTTGTTTATCTATCAAGAGAACCTTCAATTTTAGTCATTTAATTTTTTTTAATTTGTCCATGAATGTTGGAAGTCCTAATAAGCTTTTAATGTACCCAAGTTTTCTCATGACCATTATCAATGGTTTGTGACATTCTGTGGGTAATCAGCATAATCTGTACAAGGTTCCTATTTTGACTGGTAAGGTGTTTGGTCAAATGAAGAGGAGCAATGACAGATGGACATGTGTAGTAGTTCCATTAACTACATCTATGCTGCAAGCTGGTGTTGATGTGGGAACAATAATCCCAGTTGTGTCCCAACCCACATCAATCAGAACTGAGGATTTGCCTCCAACTTCACAACCTTTATCCTCAACTTCTAGGATTATACACAGAGAGATCCCTCAAGTTTCTCAACTTGAGGAGTTTACCTTTTTCTTTGTAGCAGATGAGACTGCTAGTGCTGGTGAGGCTACTCCTATTGTGGCTGATGTAGCACACGGGAGAAGAATTGTTAATAAGACATCAACCAGATCCAATGATTCTCTATAAAGGGTTAATTCTCTTGGTGGAGACGAGGATAGATTGTCAAAATTGAAATTGATGGTTTCAACTCTTTGTACCAAGGTGTATGTACTAGAGAAAGCAAGGGATGATCAAGCTCGTGTTCTTGCTGCTCATGCTAATGAATTGTCAATTTTAAGGAGCAGTGTTCATCAAATTCAAGAAGAACAAGTACACAAAAGCGATCATGTGACATATTTTGATGGTTTCTCTCCTCAAAATGCCCTTAATGACCTCTTCATCAATCAAGGAGAGGAATTAGGGGTAGAGATGACTAATAAGGAGGTTCAAGAAGAGGAGATGCTAGATTTTGATGAAACAACATTAAAAATAAAAGAGAAGGGATAATGCTGGTTTCAGGGGAGGCTAGTACTGGTAGTACGAATATTAATGCTGGCAATGGAAAAGTTAATGCTGGTGTCAGTGCTGATAATGAAAAAATGCTTGTGGTTATTGATGACGTATAGTCCCTAGTCGGGCTGGATAGTCCAACTCACGGGTACTACCCGCATCCATCAAGAATGGACTGGACACTTGTGCGATGTGTGCACACAGCCTAGAAGGCCCGGTAAGCCGTTGTTGCACAAGAAGCTGATTACTTAGCCAAGTCCTCGTCGCAGAACGACAAGATCAGACAGAATATAACTTATATTATAGTTATATTCGCCTAAGGAAAAGGTATATACACTTTCCCTAGTTAGATAATGAAGATCAAGCTATTTCGAGTCATTATCTCTTCCTTAGGCCGCAAGCACAGGGAGCCCAGCCTGGACTCTCTCGAGTATAAAAGGAACCCCTTCGGTTCCACAAAGGTACGATACACACAATACCCAAACACTTACATACTCAAACTGATTGCTTACGCTTACGCCAAAGTCTAATCGTGGGTCACAAACCCACGGTAAGCCTAACGGTGTCTGTTTAGTGCGCAGGTTCCCAAAACAAGTTTCACTTGGTGCAAGAGCCGGAGTCCACAAGACCCTAAATCAAGCCTAATTTGGGTCAAGCTCGGTCCATCCAACTTTTGTATCAACAAGTTGGCGCCATCCGTGGGACCCCAAACTAAACTCTAGCCAATGACGAAAAACAGCGCAAACCCGCCCCCACCCAAAGGTGGATCCAAGAAGGCAACAGGTCCTTACTCAAGCCTTGAACCAAATAACCTAAGTCGTGGGGGGGGGGGGGGGGGAGGACTGCAAGTATCTTTCTCTCTGCTGGTCACTCCGACTCTACAGACAGTCGGAACCGCGTCATCCTCTCAGGAGATCCCTAATCAAGGCCGCAAGGAGACCCTGGACGCAAGGGCTGTGATAGATCCGAAGGTGGAGACAGAAATTCTCCCCTCGGCAAAGCAAAGTATGAGCGACTATGTCGCAGAAAACTATGAGGCGTTAATCCCACTTATGATTGCGCAAATGAGGGCGAATCCAGCAAGAGATCTTTGGATCAGTTTGGAC
This sequence comes from Glebionis coronaria, assembly GCA_025667525.1. Classification (NCBI taxonomy): domain Eukaryota; kingdom Viridiplantae; phylum Streptophyta; class Magnoliopsida; order Asterales; family Asteraceae; genus Glebionis; species Glebionis coronaria. The sequence continues at coordinate 183,742,529 of CM046881.1, forward strand.
TTTGATAAAGAATTCAAGTCTAAGGGAGGCTCAAGATCTGGTAAGGAAGCTAGAAAGGAGAAGAAAAGGAAGCAAAGAGCGACTGAGATCCCATCATCCTAATCGGATGCGCCTCTCATTGAAGACGTATCATCCTCAGACAGCTCCAGGGACTCAGGAGAAGAGGATGGTTTCATGACACCAGTCAATGACTGTTGATCCCAAACTTAGATCGATTAGCTTTGTGTATACGAGATTAGATCAAGTATAACACGTAGAGAAACCTTTGTTATATGCTTTGTGAATCTAAGTGTTATGTGGAATTTAACACTTAAACAAGAACACAAGATGTAAACAAAAACTTTCACTTTGATTATGAATGTCGAACTTGCTTACAATGAAAGATGTTTACGAATGAAAACTTATGTAAAACTTTTTATATTAAACATTAACCTAAAGGCCTTCTTTTATAGACTAAGAAGCCTTGTACAATAAGCTACGTATCAACTATTCTAGGTAAAGATAAACATAGAAAATACATTGTCGTTTCTATCCTTACTAGAAATATTCTAGAATATAATAAACGTGTATCTTACATCTTCCATCAGTGCTTGTCTTCAATCTGTCAACGCTTGACTTTAACTTGTCAACGCTTAAGCTGTCAGCGCTCAATTTGTTCTTGTCAACGCTTGAGTTGTTCTTGTCAGCGCTCAAGTGATCTGGCCTTAATTTATTCCCAACAATACTCCCCTAAACTTGATATCCACTCTTATGATCAAGTTTCTGAATAATCATTAAGAACTTGGAGGAGTCTGACAAACCTTCTCATATTGGTAATAAATAAATCTGATCAAATTCTTTGCCACGTCACTTGTATAGTCTATCTCCAGCTGAGTGTCCTTCATCTTTTCCAAAACAGCCTTGGATATGAAATATTGAGCATCCACAAGTAGATACTCAGCAAACTTAGTAGAACTCAAATGCTATACACCAGCAGCTGAATATAACCTCCATTGAAGACCACTGAGGTCATCTTCAAGATCCTTCCATATTTCAGGATCTTCCTCATTTGTCCCACACATTCTTTTGAATGTGGTCCAAAGTTTTATTCCATTAGCTGAAGTTGGTGCTTCAGCCTCATACTTGGTTTCCAGCAACCTCCAAAGGTCCACCAAGTCTTCTCTATCACAACTTGCAAATAAAGATATGAGAGTGGTAAAAGTGTGTACCTCCTTGCCAAATCTTCCAATCTTCCAGAATCCACATTCATCCTCATCATAACTCACAATCGGATTCCTGGAATCTAATGGTAACACTTGCACCATATCTGAAGCTTCTAATGGGGAGAGCTTGAGGCTCTTTCTAATAACTGCTTCACTTGGATATAGTGAATTCATATCTTTTGGAAACTCAAGTGTAAATCCCTTCTTCACTGGTCTGGGAACTATCATAGCTTTCTTGATTTCCATCTCTTCTACAAGTTGCTCCTTTCTTTCATCTGAAAGAAGTCTGTAAGTGTTCTCTTCCTGCACTTTCACCCAAATAGGATAAGCCCTATGTTCCAACTCATCAAATGTCAAAGCCTTCAACTTCTGATGTGTCCATCCAACTCCATGACATCTGAGCAACATAAAATAGAGCTCCTTTCTATCCCTTTTCAACTCAGAGAGAATATTGCTTGCCTTGTGCTTCAAAATCACCTTACAATCCTTCTGAACTCTAAGAAGAAGCTCCAAACCCCATATTTGATCTGAAATGGTCAAGTCTGGATTATCCATACAGCTTTCTTCCCAAGAATTGTACATCTGAACCACCTCTGGCATGTCAAAATCAACCTGCAATTTTAAATCTCTCAACTTTTCCCTAGCAAGCTCATCACCATACTCAAGCCTTTCTGGTTCTATAATCATCACACTTGAGTCTGAGCTAGCTCCATCACTTTCTTCTTCAGAAGTCACAACAAATGGTGACTTTTCCTTTTCACCTTGTTCCATCAATTGCTCAGCCAGTCTTCTATCAAATTCAACTTGGGCTGCATCCTTTGGAACAATTTCTTCTACCAATTTACCCTTACCCTTATCTGATGGTGCAATGGTTGGTAAGGTAGATGGTAATACCTGAGTAGAAACTTCTTTGATGATAGATGATGACTGGAATACATCACCTTCATGTGCAGGTCTGTCAACGCCCAAATTTCCTCTATCAGCGCCCAAAATACTTCTATCAGCGTCCAAACTTGTCTTGTCAACGCTCAAATATTTTCCCTCAGCGCCTTGTGTAACCTCTCTCAACATAGCTGTAAATGATAAATTTAGATTGGTTGGAGAGATTAAGGACGTATCAAAACCTGTTTGTTCCTTCAAAGTTGTAAGAGCTTCAGCAACATCCATTGATTGACCATCTTGACTGCTCTTATCACTCAGATTTCTTTGATCTTCCTCCCCTTTGGAAGACTCCTCCATACCCCTCCTAGCATGATCACTCTCCAAAACAACAATCCTCTCCCTCAATTCCTTGAGTTCAAGACCTTGTGAGCTGACAATTTGTACTAAGTCTGCATTTTGCTTTTGCAAGCGAATGTAGACTCCCGTCAATTCCAAAAGAGTCATTGGTTCCAGACTGCCCTCTTCTGAAATAGGGATTTGACCTCCCAAGTCAGGTTCATTGGGCATGGATGAGGACTTAATTATGGTGGGACTGCCTTGACCAGCTTCTAAGCCAGAACCAATAGTCCCAGCCTCATCCAGGTCACAGCCACACTTGTGGTGGTGGTTCTCTCTGCTTCATGGCTAGGACCACCAGAGGAGAACACTCCAGTAGTCCTTTGGCGTTTGATCAACCTATATTCAGGTGGTGTGGAAGATGGTGTGGAAGAATGTGTAGATGTGGGTTGGTTAAGGGGTGTTTGGGATTGTAATGGTTGGGTGTCAGCGTTGGAAATAGGCACATCAACGCCAACATGTGATGTGTCAGCGTCAAAGGGTTCTTGGTCAATTTGCATGTGTTCAGGTGAGGGTAAAGGTTCAGGAATAGGTTCAAGTTGTGGTTGAGGGTCAATTTGAGGTTGGGGGTCTGGTTGGGGTTGTGCTGCTGCAATAACAGCAAGCATGGCTGGGGTTAAAGGTAAGTCTCTATGAGGTGGTGAATCCATCTTCGTAAAAATAGCTTTCTTTTGTTCAGGGATTTTATAAAAATCATTGTGATCCCTTGAACAATATCTTTGAGCATCAAAAATCATTTGTAGAAAACGGGGATAAGCTAAAGTCATTTTTGTCCCCTTGTTTTTACACATCCCTTCAAAAATCATTTTAGAATAGTTATATTTTTGCCCTGTTGCAATGCACACAATAGCACTAGCAATAGATCTATTGATCTCATTGTGTGCAGTACATTTGGGACTCAAACATTGAAGGAGAATGTGAATGAGGTACTTCCAGGCTGGGGGAAATTCCTGCTTATGGTACTTATTAAGAGTACCTTCATCAGGAATAGAATATCCCAAAGCCCTAAGCCCTTGTTCTATTTCATTTATGGGAAGGATGGTTATACCATCAGCATCATCAAGATGCAAGGCCTGGCGTACCAAGGCCTCAGTAACCACCCAAGACCTCCCATGAACAATAGAAGTTAATGTGGTCACTCCATTAACTGTTGAGGAACTGACAGTGTTCTAAAACTGCTTAATGTGTGTGACTGGAATGAGTGGTGCATGAGAAAGAGCATACCTTAAGGGGGATGCGTTCAAATACGCCACCATTTGTGTGTATTGAGGAAACAAATCATTATCAGCAACAAGATAAGCAATCATGTTGTGTTGAGACTTGAACCCCAAATCCAATTCTGCTGAGTTAAACCTTGGTGCCATTGATGAAAGCTGTTAATTTGAAGTGTAGAAGATGAATGTTGATAATAGAAAAGTGTTAGACAAGAATTATAGATACCCTGTTTTAAAATAGGAGCCAAATTTATAGGAGATAAAGAATGCATGTGATTGGCCCAAAAATAGGCAAAGATTTTCAAAAACTAATCATGAAAATATTGAAAAAGTTATAAGTTATCTCATGCATTTAATGAAAGTAACAACTCCTAAAATTACGGCTTGAAAATATGTCAAAAAGTAACAACTGGGTAGGTCCCATTGAGTGTCAACGGTCAAAAATAACCCATCAACGCCCAACGGCTATAATCTTGTCAACGTTCGCCTAAAGCCATGTCAGCGTCCAATTTGGTCACAACAACGCTTGGAAAAATCTTGTCAGCGTCCAAAAATAAAATTGTTTTAAAAAGTGAAAAATGACCTTAACAAGTAATTTATCCTAGAGAAAATAACCAAAAGCTGATAATTATTATAGGGCGGTAAGCACTGTCCAGTTATGCACACTTGCATAAGCAAGATAGACATAACAGTCCTCTAGTGTCCCTTGCTAACCAAAATTCTTAACAACCAAGTTACCTTACAAAATCCTTGTTACTCCCAGGTAAATCCCATATCAAAATCATTCCCAAGTCCCCCAACAGACCACAACCAATTCTAGGCCAAAAATGTCTTGGCAGCATGCAAAGTTGATATACTATGCATGCTACAGTGCCTCATGGTTTAGTAAAACTAACCCATACTCACCTGTGGACACAATCTAGAATTGTGATAAGAGTATCATATGGATACCCAAAAATCCTAAAGGTTCCTAAAACCTCCCCTTAAACTATGATACAAAAAGTTTGCTAAAATCATGCATGAACATAAAAAATTTATGTCAAGATAGGAATGAAACATTCCAACCATCATCCATAAATAAAAACTTGTCCAAATGCTTCTCCTTTGATCCATAAGCAACTCTGTATCCAATGGTATACTGCTAACACCATCTGCACATTTAGATTGAAAACCACAAAACTAACATTGTTGCTGACAACGCCCCGATAACACATAACAGCGTTGAAGGAAGCTTTGTCAGCGTTAGACAATTATATTGCTGACAACGTTGCAAAAGCACTTATCAGTGTTCAAACAACCTTTTTCAGTGTTAGAAAAATATAGTAGAAAATCTAAATCATCAATAAGACCAATAATAATAATGCATCATCCTGTACATACTTTTACAAAAAGAATCCAAAACACATATTTAAGTGAGATTAACCATTCCAATACTTGTTACCAAGTATTGAAATCTTCCAGTATCAAAAGGTTTAGTTAATAAATCTGACACATTTTCCTCAGTGTCAACCCTATCTGGTTGTATTAAACCTTTCTCAAAGCAATCTCTTATAAAATGGTGTCTAATTTCTATGTGTTTAGTTTTAGAATGATGCACAGGATTCTTAATGATGCATAAAGTACTATTATTGTCAACAAATATCTTAGTATGCATGAAATTATACCCATAATCCAACAGCTGGTTCTGAATCCACAACACTTGACCACAACATGCTGCTGCAGCCACATACTCTGCTTCAGTTGTAGAGTTAGCCACCACTGTTTATTTCTTGCATTGCCAAGATATTAATCTGCTCCCAAGAAACTGACATCCACCAGTTGTGGATTTCCTATCAAACTTATCACCTCCATAATCACTGTCTGAATATGCAATCAGCTCCAATGGTGAATCCTTTGGGTACCACAAACCAAGATTAGGGAAACATCTTAGGTACCTAAAGATCCTCTTCACAGCATAAATGTGACATTCTTTGGGAGTCACTTGATGACGTGCACAAGCACATACAGCAAACATGATATCAAGTTTGGAAGCAGTAAGATACATCAAGGATCCAATCATGGATCTATAATGCCTGACATCAACATCTTTCCCATCTCCAATCTTTCCCCAAGGGTGTTCTCTATCCATAGGAGTAGAAGCCCTCTTTTCATGTGGAGAAAAGCCAAACTTCTTCAAGATCTCAGCAACATATTTGTCCTGGGAGATGAAGATACCATCTTCTTTCTGCTGAACTTGTAAACCAAGAAAGAAGTTCATCTCCCCCATAGCACTCATCTTGAATTTGTCTGTCATAAGCTTGGAGAAATCCTCACTCATCTTTGGATCAGTAGACCCAAAAATGATATCATCAACATAGACCTGCACAAGCAACACATCTTTGCCTTTCTTCTTTGTAAATAGTGTCTGATCTATGGTGCCCCTCTTGAATCTATTGTCCACCAAATAAGTGGACAAAGTACCATACCATGCTCTAGGGGCTTGATGAAGGCCATACATAGCCTTTTTGACTCTATACACTTTATCTGGATGCTCTGGATCCTCAAAACCAGGAGGTTGCATGACATAAACTTCCTCAACAATGGTGCCATACAAGAATGCACTTTTGACATCCATTTGATAGACTGTGAAGCCCATGCAAGATGCATAGGCTAGAAAAATCCTAATAGCTTCAATCCTTGCAACTGGTGCAAAGACTTCTTCATAGTCTATTCCCTCCTCTTGTGTATAACCTTAAGCCACTAACCTTGCCTTGTTTCTGACCACAATACCTCTTTCATCTCTTTTGTTCCTGAGAACCCATCTTGTCCCTATAGGTCTGACGTATCTAGGACAATCAACCAGCTCCCAAACATCCTGAATAGCAAATTGGTGAAGCTCATCCTGCATTGCTTCCACCCAACTTGGTTCTTTGAGAGCATCAAATATCTTCTTGGGTTCTTCTTGTGACAGAAAACATGCAAACAAACATGCTTGCACAAGAGGGGTATCAACCTTCTTGTGTATATTGGCAATAAATCCACCAAGTCCTTGATGAGATCTTCTTGTCTGAACTGGAGTCATAACATCACCAATGATCTGAGATGGGGGGTGATTCTTCATTGTGGAAGTGAGAACTCCTCCTTCAAAAAGTCTGGTGTCCTCAACTTCACGCTCCATGTTGCCAATATCTTCTTCATCAGACTCTCTTTGAGCAACAGGAATCTCTTCATGAATATTGGAAGGTCCACCTTGTTCAAAACTGGAAGAGAAAAGATGCCCATAAGTGTTGTCAACGTTTGAATCTTGGTTGTCAGCGTCAGGGCTGACAGCGCCTGAAATGTTGTTGTCAACGTCTGAATTGGTCTTGTCAGCGCTAGATTTGCCTTTGTCAGCGCCTGAAGAACCATGCATGTTTGTATCTGGTGGTATTTGGAAACCACCATTATCTTGTCCAGTAGCAGCAGCAGCAGCAAAAGCATCAGTCCAAATGGGAATTGTGACATATTCAAATGTAGGAGATGCCTTTTCTGCTTGTGATCCAACCCTCTCATCAACCTGTGTACCTGAAACATTAACAATTTGTTCCTCCACAACATTTGAAGTTACCTTCACAATGTCTGGATTAGTGACAGGCATATAATTTAAAGTTCTAGATAAGGGTTCCAAGTCAAACAACCAATTAGGACCACTTTCAGGATCACTAGGTTTATTCTCTAAGAACCTAACATGTACTCTTTCAACAATACGTTTGTCCTCTTTAAGATAAACCCTATAACCCTTGCTCTGTACTGAATACCCCATGAAGTAACCTTCATCACCTTTTGCACTAAATTTCCCTAAGGCATCACTAGTGTCTAGTACAACTACATGACAACCAAAAGGTCTGAGAAAACCAATATTAGGTTTTCTTCCCCAAAGTAACTCATAAGGTGTTTTGTTCTGAATTTTGTTAACCAATGCTCTATTTTGCACATAGCATGTTGTATTAACAGCCTCAGCCCAAAAGGCTATGGGAAAGTGAGCATCAGCCAACATTGTTCTGGCTGCTTCAATTAGGGTTCTATTTTCCTTTCAGCAACCCCATTTTGTTGTGGGGTTCTAGCAATACTAAATTGCCTAGTAATTCCCTTCCTGGCACAAAAATCATCTAGCTTCTTGTTCCTAAATTCTCCACCATTATCACTCCTAAGCATTTTAACCTAATTGCCAGACCTTTTCTCAATTTGAGTGATAAATTCAATAAGAACATCAGCTGTCTCACTCTTCATAGCTAGAAAGAATGTCCAAGTAAACCTAGAAAAGTCATCAGTGACAACAAAACAATATGACTTGCCATTCAAACTTTCTATATTAGTTGGACCAAAGAGGTCCATGTGAAGCATATGAAGAGGTCTGGAACTAGTATGCACCTGCTTAGACTTGAATGAGACCTTGTGCTACTTGCCTTTGAGACATGCAACACAAGAGTGGTCATTGTGGAAGGCCTTCTCAGGCAAACTATCAAATAAACCAAGCCTCACAAGTCTATTTATATTTTTAAAATTTATGTGCCCTAGTCTCCTGTGCCACAAATTACTTTCATCTACTGAGGCCTTAGCATAAAAACAAGACATATTTGTATTCACTTTAATCCCATTTAAATTCACATTGTATATGTCCTTATGCCTAGGTGTTCTATACTCAATATACTTCTCATCAGGGATCTTAAAATCCTTGCTTAACACCAAACACTCAGTATCAGTGAAAAGAACCTTATTTTTGTTATCACACACTTGTGATACACTAAACAGATTATAATCCAGTTCTTTTACCAGGAAGACGTTCTCAAAACGTAGATTATTGGTGAGAAGGGTTCCTTTGCCTGTAATGGTGCTGTATCCCCCTCCAAAGTATACCTTATCACCATCTTTAATAGGAGAGAAGTTCGTCAGATAGTCTTCCTTTCCTGTCATGTGCCTTGAGCATCCACTATCCCAATATCCATAATCATTGATCTGCTTTTGAATGCCCTGCACATAAAGAAAACAAATTAGTTTTCTTTGGAAACCCAAGTCTCAGAAGAATTGGATTCATCTGGTTGTTCAATAAGAACAGACTTAGTTCTCACAACAACCCCATTCTCATCCTTTTTAGGATGAAATACCCAGTTAACCCCAATTGGTTTTGTAATGACCTTTGAAATGTAATTAAATCTATTGCAAGTCATTGAAATTCCATTATTATTAGGGTTTTGATCTTTCTTGGGTCTCCATGTTAAGCTTGAAGAAGCTTTAGACCCCTTTCCTTGTGGTTGCAAATATTTAGGTCTGATCACGTTTCTGTCAGCGTTGGATTTTGTCCTGTCAACGCTGAAATTACCCTTGTCAGCGTTGAACCTAGGGTTTGCTACAGGAACCCATTGCCTATTTGACCAGGTGTTTGTCTTTTGAAAAGTTCTTTGTCCATGAGTGTTAGACCTTCTAGAGAAGAATGGGGCAGGTCTAATCACTTGTGGACTTTGCTGCACACAAGGTTTGGGTCTGACAACGTTTGACTTCCTAACAACGTTGACTTTCTTCCTATCAGCGCTGAAATTGTTCCTATCAGCGCTGGCTTTGGGAGCGTTGACACACTTGTATGCCAAATGTGAAAAGCTACCACAAGTATAACAGGCTTTCTTAGACACACTCTTAGGTCTAGAAGCGAAGAAACCTGTTCCATGATTGTTAACTTGGCTCTTGGGTGACCTATTATTTCTATACATCTCTGCATATTTAATGGTAGGTCTTCTAACAGTGTTTGAGCCTAGGTCAACAGCTTTACTAGTAACTGGGTGAGTAACCTTAATGGGTGGGGATTCATTGGGACTTTCACATAGCAAACCTCCCTTAACAAATAAAGTAGGGTTAGCTTTCTTCCACTCATTTAGGTCAGTCAGTTTTTGTTGATACTCTTCCACTGGAGTGACAACTCTTGGTGGAGGAATGAATTCCTCTTCTTGGCATTCTGGTATACCAGTCCAAGATAAATCCTTTCTAAGGACACCATAGAAGTCACCAGCTGGTGGTGGAACCAGAGAGTAATCATTCATCCCAATCCTAGTCATGTCCTTAGGATCCCTTTGTTTAGCTACACAGTCTCCTAGGGCTTGGGTGGCTTTATCAAATCTTTGAATCTTGAGGTCAACATTATCTTTATTCTTAATGGCCTCATCTAACTTAGCCTGAAGGTCTCTATTGACCTTTGTCATGATATTTCTAATATCCATACTACCCTCTAGCTCATGTTTTAAGATATTTATCTTATCTTTTAAATCAAATTCCATTTTCTTGTATTCAGAAACGGTTTTCTCAGTTTCAGTAAGAGCTAGTTGGTAATTGGACAATTTACACCTTTCAGTGCTCATATCATCTTTTAGTTTTAACACCTCTTTGTTAAGTCTATCAGTGTTTAGCCTACAACCTTTGCTACAAAAAGCATCATCATATACCTCATTATCAGATGAAGAGGAGGAGTGTGCCATGAGAGCATATTCAACATGCTCTTCTTCTTCAATATCAGCAATCAAAGCTTTGTCCTCTTCAGCATCCTTAGCCAGATAGCTCCAATCCCATCCAGTACCATCAATTCCTTGAACTGCAACCATGGCTTTGGAGTCTTGAGCTTTAACAACCTGACTTGAGGGTTTACCAGCATCAGATCTTTTAGGAGATCTGCATTCCCTCATGAAGTGCCCCATGCGATGACAGTTGTAGCACTCAACTTTGGATTTATCAAATCCAGCAGTGTCTTTAGCATTGAAGGTCATCTTCTTTTTGAACCTTCTATTCCACCTATTTGCTCTTATACTAGCAAGAGCCATGTTCCACTTGATGTCCATCTCTTCCAAGTGTTCATCACTTATCTGCTCAAGATCCTCATATGTAATCACTGAACCATTGGACAAAGAAGCAATGTAAGCACACACAGTATCCAAATCCAAACCAGCAGGTTTAACTCTTGGGCAGTCATTCATGAATGTGTCAGCGTCTGAAAAGGAGACGTTGACAGGACTTGTTCCAGCGCTGACAAATGATGATCCAGTAACTGGATGCATAAAAGAGTCCTTCTGATTGAATTGACCTTCACTATGAGAGAAGAAGGCCATGTTGCTGGTGCTAGCTTTGCTTCCATGAGCTGAAAGAGTTTCATCTTCCAACAGTCTTAGTTTGTTGTAGATGTCATCAAACGAAGAGCTCTTGTAAGTATTATTGGCAAGAATAGATCTTGCCTCAATCTTCCATGCCTCACCAAGACTTTTCAGAAAGGTAGCATTGGTGTCAACATCACCAACTTGTGTCCCCATGAAGGACAACTTGCTTGTGATGTCAAGCAATCTGCTTCTCACACTACTTAGTTTCTCATTGGGCTGAGCTTTGAAGACAGCATAATTATGCAGAAGTTGCTTTTTCTTTTCTTCCTTAGTTCTGCATTACCACCATATGCAACTTCAATTGCTTCCCAAAGATCCTTAGCAGATTCATAGCCTCTATATTTGTGCTGATTTTCTTGTCCCAAAGAGACTTTCAGAATATTTAGGGCTTTCATGTCAACCATTTTCTTTGCAATATCTTCAGCACCTACAGCTCTACCATCTCCAGGTTTTTCTTTCTTATCTTCATCAGGACATCCTTCAATAGCTGATCTTGCCGTAATGGCATCCTGAATCTTTTGAGCCTTATTGAATGAGTTTCCATATTCAATAATCGCCCAGAGTGTGTAATCAAAGATCCCCAGATATTGTTCAAAGTTGAACTTCCATAAGTCAAAGTTGGTTGCATCAAGCATGGGAATCTTGATGTTTGGTAATGGTGAAGATGAGGAGGTTATTGCTTCAGACATGATGTTTTTAGGGTTTTGAGAAAATTAGGGTTTTGGTGTTCGTGTATCGTTCTGGTGTTCTTCAAAGATCAAAAGTTCCTCAACAAGATCTGATACCACTTGTTGATCCCAAACTTAGATCGATTAGCTTTATGTATACGAGATTAGATCAAGTATAACACGTAGAGAAACCTTTGTTATATGCTTTGTGAATCTAAGTGTTATGCGGAATTTAACACTTAAACAAGAACACAAGATGTAAACAAAAACTTTCACTTTGATTATGAATGTCGAACTTGCTTACAATGAAAGATGTTTACGAATGAAAACTTATGTAAAACTTTTTATATTAAACATTAACCTAAAGGCCTTCTTTTATAGACTAAGAAGCCTTGTACAATAAGCTACGTATCAACTATTCTAGGTAAAGATAAACATAGAAAATACATTGTCGTTTCTATCCTTACTAGAAATATTCTAGAATATAATAAACGTGTAGCTTACATCTTCCATCAGTGCTTGTCTTCAATCTGTCAACGCTTGACTTTAACTTGTCAACGCTTAAGCTGTCAGCGCTCAATTTGTTCTTGTCAACGCTTGAGTTGTTCTTGTCAGCGCTCAAGTGATCTGGCCTTAGTTTATTCCCAACAATGACCACCGACGCACAATCGTGAAGGACAGACTAGGACCTAACCCTACTAGTAGACAAAGCGCCCTTAAAAGGCTAGGCCCCTTAGAAGGAGACGAATCTTAGGATCTGCGAGTTCAGGAAAAGAGCACTGAAAGGAGGCGCAAGATGGATTTTTCAAGCGAAAGTTCCTCGGACTCTAATCATAATGACTGCCACCCCCGCCATAAAAGGGTCTCTCCTTCATCCACTGAGGACTCTGACTCCTCTGACTACGACAGAAAACACCACAGGGCACCAAAAAGACCAAGGATACAAGGTGAAGATCAATGGACCTTGCCATGGCGTCGAGAGAAAGGAAGCGCGTTTTCAGAACACGTAACTACTTTCAGGGATAACAAAAAAAGACGCATGTCGTCCAATGTTAAGACCTATGACGACACGGCGGATCTAGATGATCACCTGAAAGTATTCGAATCTCAGGCAGGGATAGAGTAATGGCCAGAAGCCATGTGGTGTCATATGTTCAACTCAACGCTCATCGGGAACGCTCGAACATGGTTCGACCGTCTCCCACGAAGAAGCATTCATGGGTTTGAAGAACTTCGAAGAGCATTCCGCAGGAACTATGTGTAGTAGAAGAAGTATGTCAAAAGCCCGATTGCACTTGCGAGAGTGAAGCAGAGGCATAACGAGAGCCTAGAGGACTTCATGGAACGCTTTAAATCTGAATGCAACCAGATTAAGGATTGCCCAGAAATTCTCAAGATTTCTGGATTCCTCGCATGCATCACAAATCTGGACCTAATAAAAAAGTTGAACAACAGATCCCGACGACATTTAACGGGGTAATGAAAAAGGTCTGAGCATTTATTCAAGGAGAAACCGCAGCAGCAAATAGCTGGCAGATGGCGTCGGGCTACATGTACCAAGACAGGCCCAAGAAACAAACATATGGGCAAAATATCAGTCGCACGTTGGACTTCCAAGGAGCGGCAAAGTAAGGGCGCAACAACAACAACAACAACAACAAGTTTACCCCGCTGCAAAAAACCTCCCGAGAGATATTTCTATTAGAAGGAGCAAATTTTCCAAAGCCTAGCCCAATGTTGGGACCATTGGATAAACGGGATAACACAAAGCACTGCGAGTACCATGATGATAAAGGGCACGCTACTGATGAGTGTATCCAGTTGAAAAGACACATCGAAAGCCTGGTAAAAGAAGGGAAGCTGAACCACCTGATAAGGGATTGGAGAAAGAACGCGGATGCGAAGAAGGTCGAAGTGAAAAAACAGAAGGATAAACCTATAACCATATACATGGTAGAGAGGGAAAAATCTTTCATGCAAAGAAGAATGGTCACGGAATTTTCGCACGATAAAGAAATAGCATTCCTTATCCTTTCCGATATGGACTACAAAGTCGGGTCATTGACAATTGACATAGCCCTCAGCGACCACACTATAGAAGGCATGTGCGTCGATGGGGGGTCTGCAGCGAACATATTAAACGAACATTGTTTTGCACGGCTGCCATGGGAAATAAGGAAGGAGCTAGAAGAGACATCACAGATTCTCACAGGGTTTAGCGGTGATAAGACTCGACCACTGGGGCATCTCTGCACACAGGTGACAATTGGAAACGCGGAACACTCGACGACGGAGTGGATGGACTTCATGGTTGTGCGCTCTCAATCCTCGTACAATGGGATAATTGGACAACCGACACTAAAGACGGTGCGCGCAGTACCTTCCACGGCACATGGTATGTTCAAATTCCCGGTGCAAAATGGAGTAGTTACCATCCGTAACGTAGACACAATCTAAGGGGGTAACAGTACTTCTAGCACCAGCACTAAAAGGAAGCAGGCGAACAGGTGTCAACATGATATAGAGCCTAGTCCACAAATGAACAGAAGGAGGCGTGTCTCGGAGGAATCCCAGGCGCCGAGCATATCTGTGTGCACGGACTCGCTGTTAGGGCTCCCGTAGGTCCTTTTCTCGACAGGATTCGCAGGGAAAGGGGGGCCAGATGCATGGTTCATCCTCACAAACCAGGGCGACATAAAAATCACGTACGCATTGTTGTTTGACTTCCCTACTACCAGCATGGAAGCAGACTTCGAGGCCCTCATAGCAGGTCTTAGAGTAGCGCTAAGAATGGACATGAAGCGCCTAGTGGCCTACACATACAACCCTCTGGTGGCAAGTAGAGTCAATGGGTCATGCGAGCCACGAGGGCGGGTGCTAATCGAGTATACGGAAAAGATACGGGACATGACGGCACGGTTCGCAGAGTTTGCTATACGAAGGGTTGTAGAAGAGGAGGACGAAATCTTGATGGACATGGACCAACTTTCAATTGTAAACATGAATAAGCCTCCCGGTCACGTTCTAGACGATTTTATCTTGCACAATAATGCGAGTGCGGACATGGAGTCACCAACATGGATGACACCCATTCGAAAGTTTTTGTCCCATAACAAATTCCCAAGCAGCAGAAGGAAGGCTAGGCAGATACAGGTGCGAGCTAGGCACTTTTAAATTGTCAAAGGAACGTTGTACAGGCAAACAGACAAGGGTAGGATGTTATAATGCTTAGCACCTGATCAAACGCGGACAGTAGTGGAAGCCGCACACAGAAGAGTATGTCCTCGCGGCTCGGTAGCTATGGTTGAGGAAGTCACTCGCTTAGGGTACTTGTGGCCGTTTGCACATAAGGATGCGCGCAAAAGAGTGGTGTGTTGTCAGAGATGCCAAGCGGACTCAAGACGTCGGACGAATTCTAACATGATCACTAGCCCACTCTCAACCAAAGGCGCAGAGGAAGGAGGACTCTTCTTAAAGCTTGGGCGTACTCTAGGTTCCCTAGCGACGTCAATTGGAAATATGGCGCGACACGCGGTAACGCTACTCCCGACTAAAGGTAACCATAAACAGCAGCGCAAGGAAGCAGTCGTCCCCGTAGCCAGGATAACTCCACATACCATGCGGTAGAAGGATCATATGGGCGTACTACCAGCAACACGAAGCACGAAGCAGCGCGGTCAGGTGAGCAAAGGATCCACACAGACTAGGATGAGTGCGCATGGCTATGCGGAATCGCTATCTAGCCCTACAAGGAATGACTTAAGAGACGACCAGAGTTCTGAGCGATATTCTCCTTGAGATATCGCATAGTTGGCAAGGACCATTCTCTTGGCTACTAATAGCCCCAATAAGGATCCATGTATTTTTTTCTTTTCAATCGTTTTTTGGGTTTTTGTTATTTGTTTCAAAACATTTGCAAAGGGTATGAATAAAATGTTACGGTTCCTAGCTAGTTCCGCAGTCCAAATGATGTTTTTTCTTTCTTATCTTTACTGCATGCAAGTATATTTCTTTTATATAAATTTGGCCTTAAGATGTACACGTACAATAACGTTTCCAGGCGGAATAAGAGGAATAAGTTTACCCTACTAATTAGACTTGTCGCGTAAGAGGGATGCACCCCCAGCGGCGCCGGATCAGGTATCCTTTGTTAAACAGCTTTTCACAAGACGTTGTGATAAGTATAGCAGTCCTCATACTATATGACGGATAGGCACAGTGTGCACGCCTAACGAACATGTCGTTTTCAATGACATTGCTTATGGTAGTAGTGGCAGGACCATACGTAATGACCTTTAGACTCACCCATAAGTCCAGAGTCGCACTCCAATGGACGTACTCATAAACAGGCGTTCTCCCTCACAACCTCAGAGTGGGTGTAGGAACCTAGACACATATATATACGACTACATGTTAGCCTCAAAATATTGAGTAAACAAGAATGCTCGGTCATGTGTTTATTATGTATCGTATATTAGAACGTTGTAATAGGTAGTAGGTTAGTCGTGTATTACGGGCTTAACTTTAAGCTAAGGTTCATTCATAAGTAACCAAAGCCCAAAAGGAAAGCCCGACCCATAATCATATAGCCCATTATGCCACATGTAGGCAAAGGCTATAAATACCCTTCCTAGCATGTTAGGAAGGGTGTTGGTCATTTCACTTTTCTCTCACTAATCTAATCCTCCAAAAGTTCCAACCATTTTCTCTCTACTTTCTCTCACTACTTTCTCTCTCTAGAATTCATCTTTTATCTACCTTTCTTTCTTGTTTAATCATCATAAATTAATGGGACAACAATTGGTATCAATTGCCATGGGGTAGTTTTGTGATTGATTGTTGTGTTTTCATTTGATTCGTTTGATTTGATCCTAATTTCATCTCTCAAAGTCAAGATTTTTGTGTTTTCCATGCTCTAAATCTGATATAAATCTTCTACATAGTTGTGGTAGGGATTTGGTTGCTTTCGGTTGGTTAAAATCACGGATTTCTTGTCAAAAATCTCATTTTTTTACCTAAAGTTTCGGAACTGCACAGTTATTCTGACGGAATTCCATCGGAAAAGGGTTTTATACTCCGACAGTTATTCCGACGGAATTCCATCGGAAAAGGGGTTCTTACTCCGATAGTGATTCTGATAGCTCATATTCCGACAGCTATACATTCCGATACTACATTTCGACAGACATTCCGACAGAGTATTCCGACAGCTATTCCGACAGACATTCCGACAGAGTATTCCGATGGACATTCCGATAGCACATTCCGATGGACATTCCGATGCTATGTTTAGCTAAATTTTGTTCGAATATTTTTTAGACTTAGCCACCATCTAGACTAGTTTCGGAATATCGTTTACACGAAGATAAAAAAAAGTGTTCTCGTCAAGTAAATTCAAATTTTTTCCATACTAGTTTTAGGAAATTTCTAGCTTAATTTCAAAATTTGGCGATACAAGATTTTTCGGTCTACTGTTTTATCGGACTGGGGAATTTATTGTCGGACTGAAGAAAAATTGCAATTTTTGGAATTTAAACCACAACAACAATCACAACACATCTACTTAAGATCCTTTTCCACTACAACATTTTAAAGCTTCTCAAGATGGATTCTACTACAGAGTATCGTGTGACGAACAACAACATCATGGTGGCGGGAAATATAGAGAGACCACCAATGCTTGTGACCGGTCAATATGCACAATGGCAATCACGTTTTCTTCGCTATATTGATACAAGACCTAATGGTGATGCATTGAGGCAATGTATTAACAATGGACCATATGTTTTATCCGATATCACTGTTCCTCATACACCAGCCACAGACACTACTCCAGAAGTACCCGCAACCACAAGAAAAGAAACTTTATCTGATCTTACACCAGAGAAGCGTGCTTGGTATGATGCAGAAAAAGAAGCGATCTATATGATTCTAAGTGGAATTGGAGATGATATATATTCCATGGTTGATGCATGTCCTACAATACAAGAAATGTGGACGGTTATTGAAAGCTTGCAACAAGGAGAATCACTCAACAAGCAAGATGTTAAAACAAACTTGTTTTGGAATTTTGGTAAGTTTACTGGATTGGATGGAGAATCAATTGAGTATTATTATTCACGATTCTACAAGATGATGAACGATATGAAAAGAAACAACTTGGAGGTCTCCACCATGCAAGTCAATGTGCAATTTCTTCATCAACTTCAACAAGAGTGGACACGTTTTGTTACTTTGGTGAAACAACAGAAGCAGTTAGACAAGGTAAACTATCACACCCTCTTTGATATCTTGAAACAATTTTAGCATGAGGCAAATGAAACTCGAGTTGAACGAGTTGCAAAGACGGCTAATCCACTTTCTCTAGTGTCTACCACTCAAGATCATCGATCTCGTACTCCAAAGTCATACTCCATTCAATCATCCTCACCACGATATTCCACATCATCCAAGTCTTCATCATCCACAAGATCACGCGGAAAAGAACCAAGAGCACCATCACCACCATCTGAGTCATCATCTGAAGAGGATAGTGATAAAGATCAAGCTTAGAAGAATCAGGAGATGAAACAACAAACTGCTTTCATTATGAAGACCTACCAGAAAATCTTCAAACCTACCAACAACAATCTTCGAACATCATCTAACACAAAGAACCAATATGTTGAGAGTCCTCCAAGGTATGACACACATCGACGTGGTGAAAGTCCTTCTAGGTATGATCGACGTAATCCAACATATGTTGAGGGTTCTGCAAGGTATGATCGACAAACTGCCAAGTATGATACTCAGAGGATTGCTGCTGCTACTGGGAATAGGGAAACTGTTGGAATGCAAGTGGTTCAACAAAGTGGGATTCAGTGTTATAATTTCCAAGGTTATGGGCATATGGCAAAGGAATGTAGAAAGCCGAAACGGGTTAGGGGCTCTAGCTATCATAAAGAGAAAATGTTGTTATGCAAGAAGATGGAAGCAGGGGTCAAATTGTCGGCTGAGGAAGGATCAATGCTTGATGACACTGTTGATGAAGCCTCCGACCAAGAATTAGAAGCACATTACTCGTACATGGCAAAGGTTGAAGAAGTTCTCAAAGTAACTGAAGATGACAATGGCCCTATCTTTGACACTGAGCAACTCGATAAGGTACACACCACGGACGAATATAATGTGTTTGGTGATATTCATGAGCATAGTGAGCTACCCAATGCCATTAATGACACATGTATGATGGAAACGGTTGATAGTAATACCACACCTGATTCATCAGACATGTGAAATAATGAGTTTGAGGATGATCAACATGCAAATGAGTATGATGATGAGGATCATGTCACGCTTGCTAATTTAATTGCTAGTTTGCAAAAAGATGTCAATGAAACTAGAAAGAGTCAAAAGCAATTAAAGAAGGCAAACGAGTCGCTCACTCAAAACTTTGAAGAATGCAAAGCCGCTATAATTAAATCTAATAAGACCCTTGAAAGTTATAGAGCTGAGCTTCTTCAAAAGACTAAAGAGCTTGAGGGTTACAAGGGTAGTGCGTTAAAAAGTCAAAAGGACGATCTTGAAAAGAAATACAACGAAACTCTTGAGTTATTAACCAAAGAGAAACGTCAATTTAATGTTTTATTAATGGATGAACGTCAAAAAACGTACCTTGCTACCACCAAAGTTAACGAACTTGAACAACGACTTTCGATGGATAACACCGAGTCTGCTAAAATTCTTGAGGTTAAGAAAAAACAGGTTGAAACGTTAAAACAAGATTTCAAAAGTCGACATGAAAAAGATACTAAAAAGTAACGGAACTAGAGGCACAAGTCGGATTTTTCAAGAAAGTTGTTTATAAAACGCATGACTCTATTCAGACCGTGAGAATGATAGCACATCCGTCTATGTTTAAGGGTCAAGCTAGCTTTACAAGTCCTGAGTACCTTGCCCAAGCTCAAGCTGCGAACCCGCGCCTTTATATGGATGAGTCCGTATGGACCGATCCTGAATATCCTCTTGGTAATGATGAGACATCCCTTTGGGAAGAGGAGAGTAGATCACCAGTCAATAAAGAGTTTGTGAAACCATATAATTATGCGTATGAAAACAGTCTTTATGGTCTTTTCACTCCACAAAAATAAAAGTCTCATGAGGAATTGTTTCTCGAAAGCAAACAAAGAAGATTTCAATGGAAGAAAGCTTTTGCCACTAAGAAAACAAACGTTTCTAAGTTCATCAACTACTTGCCTCTTGATGCTTCTAAAAGCAAGAGTAGGCAGACATTTGGGTTTCTACAACATTACATTGATAATATTAAATCCATTGTTGACAATGAATGGAAACAACGAGAAAATGAAGAGTGGAAAAAACCAATTCCTCAAGATATAACTGTGCTTATCAAACAAATCTTAATACCGAACACGACCACATTAAAAGAAAATATTCTTGAATTTGAAAGATTAATTCTGTCTGAAATGTTTGATGATTTAAACTATGTTGAGTCTATTGAGAAAGAAATTGACGATCTTCAAATGGACAAGTCCGTTTTTTTAGATGAATATGATTTACTCTTAGAAGAATGTCTCTTCAAAGATATTTTGTGTGTTACTCTTCAATCTTGTGCTGATATCGATGAATATTCTGATGTTGCATGCAAATATCTTGATAAGATTAAAGAGTGTGAGCGTCTTGAAATTGAGATTTCGAAACATAAAGAAAATGTTGATAAAAAGGCTTTTGAGTTACTTCAACACAAAACTGATTTCCTTCAAAAACATTGTCATTCTCTTGAACTTGCTTTGCGAAAAGATATCAGAAAAGGTCCAACTGACAATAAATTGCAAGAAAAACTTTCCTAAATGTGTCGAGAAATGATTTGAAAAAAGGTTGGAAATTAAAGAGTTGAAAGCTCAGTTACAAGACAGGGAAATAACGATTGCAGAGTTGAAGAAACTCGTTGCTAAGATAGGTGGGAAATTTGTGGAACCTAGTGTTAAGAAATTTGTTGTTAGGCAACCCAATGCCTATAAAGTGAATAGATCCTCTATCTTGGGAAAACCATCTGCCTTCTCAAATTCCTCGTTCGCAAAACCTGTGTTTGCCCCCAAGATGGATGGAAAGGAAAGGTTACCACAAAATCAACCCATAAGGAATACTCAAGCACCAAGCGTTAAGCACAATAACGTGATTAAACCAGGGATGTATAGAATGACCACTAAACCCACAAACAAAGTTAGTCAATTGCCTCAGACTTCTAGAAACACTAATACTCGTGTGTCTTCTACTACAGGAGTAGTCTCCACTGCTAGTGTTAGCCGGCCTCAGCTTAAGCGCAATCAAGTGAATGATAAAGTTTGGAAACACAAGAGTCAAGGGAAGATGAAGCAAGTAGAAGAACACCCTAGGAATGTGAATGTTTTTAAGAATAAAAAGTCTATAATCGCATGTAATGACGATTTGAATGATTCGACTACTTTGAATGCTTTAAATGTTAAGTTTGTTTGTGTAAATGTGGAAAATGTGCTAATGCTAATCATTTTATGTGTGCTATGAATAATGTCAAAGGCGTAGATACTAGAACTAAGAAGCAAGTTGTGATGCCTATTAGTGCTAGTAAACCCAAACGCAAAGTAAACCATTCTGGTGCATCCCGCATTAAGAAAATTATTGCATCAGACTCCACCACTAAGAAACCTAGAAGCAGAATTAGGGAATTATATGAGTCTGCTAGCAAGTTGTGGAAATGGTGGTTTACTAATCAATGTCCTCCAGGATATAAATGGATGCCTAAAGTTAGGACAGAAAATGTGACAACGAGTGTTAGTATGCCTTTAAATGTTGCTAAGGACACTAATGATTCTGAAATCAAAACTAACGTGGTATCCAATTTAGCAAATGCTCCATCGTGTTCTAAATCTTTTTCAGGTGATACAAATAATTCTCTTCATATTGGACTCCGGATGCACGAAGCACATGAGGGAATCTCAAGCTTCTAATTAACTTCGTGGAGAAGTTCCTGGGTACGGTCTGATTCGGAAATGATCAATTTGCACCGATCCTAGGATATGGAGATTTGGTTCAGGGGAATATCACGATAAAAAGGGTCTACTACGTCGAAGGGCTCAATCACAATCTTTTCTCGGTTGGTCAATTCTGTGATGCAGATATGGAGGTTGCATTTAGAAAGAAGACATGTTTTGTTCGTGATTTTGATGGGAATGATTTACTCACCGGTTCACAGGGTACCGATCTTTACACAATTTCACTTCAAGACACAACTTTCTCAACTCCAATTTGCTTCATGGCTAAAGCTTCAACAACTCAGGCATGGTTATGGCATCAACGTGTATCTCATCTGAATTTCGATACCATCAACTTGCTTTCCAAGAAAGATATTGTGAGAGGCCTTCTAAGCTTGAAATTCATCAAGGATCATCTTTGTTCTTCTTGTGAGCTTTGCAAAGCTAAACGGAGTAGTTTCAAGACAAAGACTAAACCAAGCTCAAAAGGACGGTTAGATCTTCTTCATATCGATTTGTGTGGACCCATGCGTGTTCAAAGCATCAATGGGAAGAAATACGTTATGGTAATTGTCGATTATTACTTAAGGTACACATGGACTCACTTCTTGAGGTCCAAGGATGAAACACCTGAGGTTCTCATTAACTTCCTTAAGTTGATACAACGTGGTCTTCAAGCTCAAGTAAAAGTGGTACGTACTGACTGAGGCACAGAATTCTTGAATTCAACTCTAAAGAATTATTTTGAAGCCGAAAGGATTGAACATGAAACATCTATTTCTCGAACACCCGAACAAGACGGTGTTGTTGAAAGACTAAACCGTACTTTAGTTGAGGCTGCTCGAACACTATTATCCGCTTCAAAACTACCATTATACTTTTGGGCCGAAGCCGTGTCAACCGCATGCTACACACAAAACCAATCCTTAATTATTCCTAGACACGAAAAGACACCATATCACATAATTCATGATTGAAAACCTTCACTCAAACACCTTCACGTTTTTGGATGTACGTGTTACATTATTCGAGATGGTAAAAATCTGGACAAGATGAAAGAGAAAGGTGATGCATGCATTCTTGTGGGATATGCAACTCAGTCTAAGGGATATAGAGTTTACAACAAGATAACAAAATTGATAGTCGAGACTATTCATATCAGATTCGATGAATTGAAAGAAATGGCACTTGAACAAAACAGTTTAAGTCCTGGTCCACAATGAAAAACGACTTCCGTTTACAACCGCACGGAACTCGAAACTCAAGACTACAACAATGAACCGTCAAGTTCAAAGCTGGTTCAAGGAAATGTTCCAAGAGCAGATATGAAAGTCAACACGACACTTAAAGAGTTGGAAATGTTATATGGACCAATTTATGATGAATATTTCATGGGGGAGAAACAAGTTGTATCAAAGTCTTCCGTTGTCACTCATGATAAGAATGATGATATCGATTATCGTGAACAAAATGATACAACTTTATCTACTTCAACACGGGTTGCTGCAGATTTACCTCCTCAGAATATCACATCAACAACCACTCCTACAACATCCACAACTACTGTCATTTCTCTAGAGAACACAAATCAAGCAGAAAATGCATTATCTGACGAAGACAAATTTATCAACCCATTCGGTACACCGGTACACGAAACTGGAGAGTCTTCTACTCTCCATGTTGATCCGTCAAATATGCATACGTTCTACCAACAACATCCTTCAACACATCATTGGACCCGAGATCATCCTTTGGTTCAAGTAAATGGAAACCCTTTGCAGCCCGTTCGTACAAGACGACAGCTTGAAACCGATGGCGATGTTTGTATGTTCGCACTCGCCGTGAGTACAACTGAACCGAAAAACATCAAAGAAGCCATGGCTGATCATGCTTAGATTGAATCGATGACGGATGAACTTCAACTATTTGAAAGACTTAAAGCCTGGGAACTTGTTGACAGACCATACAATGTGATTCCTTTAAATCTTCGTTGGATCTGGAAAAACAAGATGGATGAAGAAAACAAGATCATCAAGAACAAAGCCAGGCTAGTGGATAAGGGGTATGGCCAGAAAGAGGTAATTGATTTTGACGAATCATTTGCACCAGTTGCTCGTGTGGAAGCGGTCAAGATTTTCCTTGCTTATGTTGCACACAAGGGATTTACTGTCTATCAAATGGACGTAAAGACGACATTTCTTAATGGTCCTTTGAAGGAAGAAGTCTATGGCATGCAACCGAAAGGATTCGTCAATCCTCATTATCCTGACAAGGTATATCGTCTCCACAAAGCACTTTATGGACTCAAGCAAGCTCCAAGGGCGTGGTACGATGAGCTCTCAAAATTTCTGGTATCCAAAGGTTTTTCAAAAGGTTCCATTGATCTAACTTTGTTCACTTATAAATATGGGGATGACATTTTGCTTATGCAGATTTATGTTGATTACATTATTTTCGGGTCTACAAACCCAAAACTTTCATAATGGTTTGAAAAAGTCATGCACAACAAATTTGAAATGTCTATGATGGGCGAACTAAAATTCTTTCTAGGAATTCAAGTTCACCAATCCCCAAGTGGTATCTTTATAAACCAAGCTAAATATTGTCAAGAGATAATCAAAAAGCATGGTATGACTTCATGTGACCCCGTTGGGACACCATTATCAACCACATCGCTAGATGCTGACTTGGAGGGAAATGCCATAGATCAAACGAGATATCGTTCCATGATCGGCTCCCTCATGTACTTGACAGCAAGCATACCCGATATTTCACATGCTACGTGTTATTGTGCACGATATCAAGCACAACCTACTGAAAAGCACCTCAAGGAGGTTAAATAGATCTTTCGGTATCTTAAGAATACCACTCATTTGGGACTCTGGTATCCGAGGGAAACCAGTTTCTTTCTAATGGCCTATTCAGATTCTTATCATGCAGGGTGTCTTGATACACGAAAAAGTACTTCTGGTGGTGCACAATTTCTAGGTCAAGATAAGCTTGTGGGATGGTCTTCCAAAAAGCAGAATTGTACGTCACTTTCATCAGCCGAAGCAGAGTATGTGTCTCTATCTGCGTGTTGTGCTCAAGTTTTATGGATGAGAACACAACTCATGGATTATGGCTTCCACTTTGATAAAGTACCTATGTACTCTGACTCAAAGTCGGCCATAGCCATCTCTTACAATCCGGTACAACATTCCCGCACGAAGCACATTGATGTCCGATATCACTTCATAAAGGAACAAGTTGAAAGAGGTATCGTTGAACTATACTGTGTTGGAACGGATTACCAATTAGCCGACTTGTTTACGAAAGCTCTGTCGAAAGATAGGTTTGATTACCTCGTTAGGCAAATTGGTATGAGATGTTTGACTCCAGCAGACCTGGAGATTCTGGCAAAGGTGCCTGCTTGATTTATCTATCAAACATCTTGTAAGTATCTTTGAAAAAGCAAAATACAAAAATATAAAACATATAAAAGTAAAACACAAAATTAAAAATCTTTGAAAATCCAAAAATATTCTTCTTGACATGTCTTTCAGTATCGATAATATGGACGTACCTAGAAATGTCGCTCAATAACGACACGGGTGTGTACATAAAGCTCGAATGAAAGTTGTAAATATTTTTCAAAACATATCATTTTTTTAGAAAAGTAAATTGTCTATTTTGGACAATATTTTCAAACAACGGGTAGAGCAATCTATCTTGGATTGAGATGTCACAAAACATTCAACGTTTTGAGCTCAACATAATGGCTTGTAATCACCTTCAGATTGCAACCCGAATCTATATTCACGGGGGAGTGTACGATTTAGTGTGCTTACACTCAGCAAAAGAAGTTAAATCTTCTTACACTTGAGTGGATTTGTCAAGACATTCAATGTCTATGAACTCAAGTTTATGCTTTAGAAAAACCTCTTCACCAAAAAGAAATAGGTTTTCTCAAAAAGCGTTGAACACAATTTTTTCAAGAGTTTTTCAATGATAATTCAAAATCTTTAAAAAATTGTGTGTTCAACAACTCCTATCCTAAAAAGCGAAATCTGGATCACATCCTCACAATGACAATTCAATTGGATCAATTTTTGAGGGGGAGCATTTCAATTTCATGCAAAGATTGACACATCTTTCTCCCGAAGGTTTTCAAGACTATTTTTTCAAAATATATTTTAATCAAATTTTGTATCTCTAATATCAAAATATTTTATATGTTAGAGATAGGGGGAGAAAATGTGATTAAAATGTGATCTTATATAAGACTCAAGCACTTTAACTCTTTCCTACATGTGCAAAACACTTTCGATTATCGATGCACATGTGAAGGGGGAGCATTTCTGAAACGAAAAAACTATCAAGGTGTTAAATGTTTTTCAAACACCTTGTTAGACATTCTAAGTGGTTTTTTATGGTTACGATCAAATACCCACAACATCTTTAATTCACGACGTTATTGGTGTTAAAAGGGTGGTTAGGTTTAAGTCCTATGATCCAACCAGAACCGGAGAGATCTTCCTAGGGACAATCCAATAGATTATTAGAAGTCTTAGGAAAGATGGAGTAGAATGTGAATGTAGCTGAATGCAGACTAAGTACTGATGCTAGCACTGGAACAATCACAACAAGGTGCTAGTAATGATGTCTTGGTACGCATTGAAGGAGTTGAAGAATGAAAAAGAAATGTAAGGATAAAGAGTGTAAAGAAATTAGCCCTCCATACAACTTAGGCAGAAACCGGGTCAACACATCATGAAGACAACTCATCATGAACCCAATAATGTATAGCACAACCCTTTCCTAGCTACTCAGGCTTCTCTCAAAAGAAGTTTGTTTTATTGTCACGGAGAACAACATGACTTCTATTAGCTTTCTCTTTCTGAGATAGTTAATATTGAATAGGTGGCATCTGCTCCAGCCTCCGACCACTAAAAGTACGCAAATCGAGTCTAGAGCCAAGAGATCAATCAAACCTCGTTAGGACACACGGATGACAAACAAGAGATTCCTACGCTATATCCTTGTGATATTGCTAGAACACTCAGAGTGATACTACTCATTATTCACAATGATGAGTGGAAATCCTTCTAGTATTAACATCAAACAGCACTGCGGTAGGTCATATGTGAGATTCTTTATGAATTAAACATATGTAGAACTAAAAAGCAACAGTGGTTTGATTCTGAATTGATTCAAACTCGTTTCAGGTTTCTACGCAATATCTTTATGGTCTTGCCAGAACATTCAGAGTGATATTCATTAATATTCATAGTGACGAATGGAAATCCTTCTAGCGTCAACGTCAAACAGCGCTACGGTAGGTAACTTGTGAGATTCTTATGAATCAAGCTCGTGTCAACTAGAAAGCAACAATGGTAATATTCTTTATAAATCACACTTGTTCCAGTAATTTGAATTGACGACTTTAATCAAGCGGATATTTATCCAATTGATTCACTCTTTAAGTTCGCGGTCTTGCTTTGAGACGGTCGAGTAAAGAGAACGTCTAGTACAACCGCGAAACCCTGTCAAGGAGACTCTTAATTGAATCTACCTATCACAGGTACGGTATTTTAATATCGTATAACGGTCTTCACCGACCGGAGGTAAAACGCTACCGATTTAGGACGAATGTCAAAGGCATTCAGTCCGAGTCTATGTTTTGTCTCAAGAAGGTGGCGTCACGGTGTACTCAGCAAAGTCAAAGATTCAAAACCACATACTCATGCCTGAAGATATATTCAACAATTAATAGTGTGAGCATGTGGATGAAGACACAAGATCGCAAGATGTCAAAGACAAGTCAAGGATGATTTGAAGATCTCAAGATCAAAAGACAAAGTCGAAAGACAACGACAATGGCTCAAAGATCACAGCATGAAGAAACAAGACTACTATTACACGTTCAAGACTCATTTATGGTGAGATTAGTAATCTCTACAAATCTCCAAATGACAAAGGGTAATGACCTCTCATAAAAGGTAATGACCTCTCATTGGGGGAGATTGTTAGCCTCAAAATATTGAGTCAAACAAGAATGCTCGGTCATATGTTTATTATGTATCATATATTAGAACGTTGTAATAGGTAGTAGGTTAGTCGTGTATTACAGGCTTAACTTTAAGCTAAGGTTCATTCATAAGTAACCAAAGCCCAAAAGGAAAGCCCGGCCCATAATCATATAGCCCATTATGCCACATGTAGGCAAAGGCTATAAATACCCTTCCTAGCATGTTAGGAAGGGTGTTGGTCATTTCATTTTTCTCTCACTAATATAATCCTCCAAAAGTTCCAACCATTTTCTCTCTACTTTCTCTCACTACTTTCTCTCTCTAGAATTCATCTTTTATCTACCTTTCTTTATTGTTTAATCATCACAAATTAATGGGACAACACTACACATGAACATAATGCAGGACGTTATGTACTTACAAACATATGGGTCGCATTATCATTGTACAAATTATTAATTTACAAGATTAGTTCGCGTAAGATACAACAATAGATATGGTGACGCAAGACACCTTCTATAGAAGGTCGCTCGTTGACAGTGACCTCTTTAACCTGCGATGTCGTGGGTTCTGTGACGCGCAATGTTGTGCCCATGCCTCTTTCATATATCGTAGCACGCGTGTATGATATACATCAATGGAAGGAAGAATCACGGGTACACCGTCAGACCGGCTAGGATGTGCTAGGCCTAGACCAATAACAACACCTTTGGTGGAGGTATGATTCTTCTTAGCAACACGACGCACGTACTGATTTAATTTGTCTTCCAGCGGAATCAATATCGGTGCGCCAGAAATATACACAGGGACTTGTAGTTGGGATAGGTCCGGCTCGCCCGTGGTTTCAGGGTCTCCTTCTGTCGGGTCTGCACTGTCATTCGGAAGCATAAGGCCTGTCATGGTTACACTAATTGGGAGGTCCTGGTCTTTCTCAATAAGGTCTATGATTGGCATCGGGAGGTTCCCTAATATGTGGAAGGCGGCGTCAAACATATCATGCGCATACTTGGAATAGATCTCATTTCCCTCCAAAGGACCCCTTAGTAAATTTTCTTTGAGAGCGCGCTCCATGGCAAGGCTTGATCCAAGCAGTAGCGCGGCATCGTATACACCCTTGACTGCGTTGTCAAAATGGGGTAATTTCAATACGCCTTTGGTAGCAAGCGGAAGTCCATGTTTTATTAACCATCGATTCTCGGCGCGCACTGCGGTGAGGTGTGGATATAGCTCTTCATCAAAATCCGTACTCATATACTTCAGAATTTTTGACTTCTTAGCCATGTCTTTGTAGAAGTTGGTGACAAAGTTATCGCAATTCAAAGCAAGGACACTCATGCCTTCTTCTAGTTTAGCCATGGCCCAGCGGTTTTCGTCCTCTTGCTTCACTCGCAGGCGGCGCTCGCAATCTAGGAGCTCAGAGAGCGAGGATTTTTCGTCCTCTAAATATTGGATGGATTCGGCATTTATACTAGACACAGCACGCAAGCGGGAAATTTCGAACTTATCACTTACAAGTTCGAGGTCTTTTTGTTCTGTAACTTGGTTGACCTCTTCGTTTGCTTGTGCTAAGCGCTCGAACAACTGGGATATCTTCCTTTTCAAGTAGGCAGCTAAAGTTACTTCTTATGCGGCAGCTATGTCCAACTCCCTCATTAGTAGTTCGTCGGACATTTCGTGCAAACGTTGGGTGCGGCCAAGGGGAGTTATGTGTTGAAGGAAGTCCCCACAAGCGTTTGCGCTATCTAGAGCGCATGAACGGGTGAATTTCCAGTGAGGAGAGAATCTGATGGACTTCGCGGCGCTGGTACCCGCCTCGGTCCTGGAAGCAAGGGAGCTGCAAATTTGATGTCCTACGAATATTAGAGGCACGCGCGTTGTTTGTTTTTTGCAAAATTAAGAAGGACGTAGTGGTATACCTTGATAGCTGTATGTTTTCCCGTTGCCTTGGTAGTGCTCCCCATGATGTCGCATTGGCACGTGGTCTTGTTTGCAATGTTCTCCCCCTTCTGGGAATTTGCTGCGTGGGGGAGCACGGTAATTTTTTGTAACTCGGCACAAGTATGACTTCTGCGGATGGGCCTGTGTGTGAATCCTCTGTGGCACCATGTTCTTCTTCATCTCCTTGACTCCTTTCTTTTGATGGAGACTCTACGGTGCATGGTACGCTTTGGATAGGGGTAGCGTTTATGACGGTTGTCGTCTCGGCATTCCCACTAGGTGTGGGAGAAGGAAACTCCAGGGCTACGGTACATTGACCAATGCGCCATTCATCTGATAGCTCGACTGGCGTAAAGGGTCGAGCGCGCATGGTCATGGCGCACAGATCCTCGCGCTTCACGAGCTGCGTATAAGTTAATTCTACAGTTATATGAAGGATGTGTGAGTATATGTGCATAAATGGTTTACTTTTCTGGTAAAAAAACAACAACCAAAAGAAGAAGGGGAAGCAAACGAAATAAGGGTTTCCTACCATGGTCAAAGTCATAAAAGTATTGAGGAAGGTGATTGGCAAGAAGAGTTGACGTATGGCTCAGACCTAGGGCGTATAGCAGCGTCTCTGGGTATTCTTGCATCGGTATCCGATCAGCGCTAGTTAATTGTGCGTCTGCATCGTTATACGAACCGGTAATGGGGCGGTCATCTTTTATCATCGTCTCGGGGGTGATGAAATCGTAGTCAAATGGGAAAACAACTTTTTATACCTAGAAGAATTTGTCGGTCCACTTCTTCAGGGAATCTATTTTTCCCGAGTAGCATTGTAGTTGACTAGGGCGTTTCGTGAAGTTTATCCATCCGTTCATCCATGTGGGTCTATAGAAGGCGCGGAACAGGTTTATGGTTGGGTCAACGTTTTTGAGTACACAGTTTATCTCAAAATTTGCGATTTTGGCGGCACCTATACAATGTAGCTGAGAAAGGTGTATACTATAATAATTTAGTATGTCTATCAGAAAACGGCTTAGAGGTATGTGATTGTTGGAAAACTCAATGAACCTGGTGTATATACCAATTTTTCCATCAGGAAAACTTCCAATATGCGCTTGTGGATCTGGCAAGGTTGGATGAAGATATGAAGGAATGTGGTACTTAGTGATGAAACGAGAGAGTTCTTGTTCGGATATACGGCACGTCACATCAAATAGTTGGGCTACCATTTTTTCCTCTTTAGGGTGTTTCAAGTAGGGGCGAAGGTAGTATTTTTTGTTACGAATAGTAGTTCTTACAATTTTCAACAACGGTGGGATAATTTTTGGAAAGGTGAAGAAAGTGACTGTCAGACTGCATCTATATACCCTATGGATGTATGGGATCTTGTGGCACGTGTCTATAACGTTTGGTTCATCCTATGGTGTCCGCTGATTGCTTCTTCTGACATGGTTAATGCTTTTTACGGTTTTCAATAAAGGACTGTGATAGTGGAATCTGACGTGGATACTTATTTGAAGTCATGACTGTGCGGTTTTACTTTTTGATGGGCATTTATGCGAGCGGGCCTTGATGATTCATAGTCTAGTAGCCGCGGATTAGACCTGCGACCACTAGACTGGGGGGACATGATGACGTATAGTCCCTAGTCGGGCTGGATAGTCCGACTCACGGGTACTACCCGCATCCATCAGGAATGTATTGGACACTTGTGCGATGTGCGCACATAGCCTAGAAGGCCCGGTAAGCCGTTGTTGCACAAGAAGCTGATTACTTAACCAAGTCCTCGTCGCAGTACGACAGGATCAGACATAATATAACTTATATTATAGTTATATTCGCCTAAGGAAAAGGGATATACACTTGCCGTAGTTAGAGAATGAAGATCAAGCTATTTCGAGTCATTATCTCTTCCTTAGGCCGCAAGAACAAGGAGCCCATCCTGGACTCTCTCGAGTATAAAAGGAACCCCTTCGGTTCCACAAAGGTACGATACACACAATACCCTAAACACTTACATTCTCAAACCGATTACTTACTCTCACGTTGGAGTCTAATTGTGGGTCACAAACCCACGGTAAGCCTAACGGTGTCTGTTTAGTGCGCAGGGTCCCAAAACAAGTTTCACTTGGTGCAAGAACCGGAGTCCACAAGACCTCAAATCAAGCCTAATTTGGGTCAAGCTCGGTCCATCCAACTTTTGTATCAACAGTTATACTAGTCTTCTAGAGCAAGAAGCAGATTCAGAATTGAATATTAGCTGGACTTCTTCTGATAATGGTGATAGAGGAAGTGGCTAATGAAGAACATGTGTTAGAAAAAGAAATTCAAGGGACGTTCAGTCAACTAGACTAGGAAATGCCTCTTGTGGCTAAGTTCTTGGAAGACCACAAAGAGTGGGTGCATGTAGAATCTATTAAATTTAGGTATGAAGTAGTTTTCATGACTCTTAAGTATCAGCAAGACTATACTAAGGTTAAAGAAAATCATGAAAAGAAAGAAAAATATATGTCTTCTGTTGCTAGAAGAAGGGTCTATTACAAAGCCATGTTAAGAAACCACAAAGGTTATAAGAAGATTAACTTTATTGGAATGTCTTTTGAAGAACTGGAGAGAAAAGCTATTCTAGTTATTAGATTTGTAGAAGATTTCTTAGATCATGGTTCTGAAATGGAGAAAAAGTATCATGAGGATCAAGAAAGGTTTTTGAAAAATGCAGAGCAAAAAGGAAGAGAGTTATAGAGATTGGTACTTCATCAACATATGTAAAAGACTTGGATGAGTAAGGATCTACAAAAGGCAAAATAAGATGATTCCTATAGGAAGATTCATTCTAAAAGGAGATGGTCCTTCTAGTCCAGATGTAAAACCCGCATATAAATGCCATGAACTGTACACTACGTAAATATACGAACCAATTTAAACATTCCATTTATATCATGTACACGTGTCACGGACATTAAATTCAGAAACTATGTACGTGTTAGTGCACGATAATTATTAATTATGTGATAATACATGATAATTATTAAGTATAATAGTTATAATCACGAACATATGATCACGAACATTTTCGAACATGATAATTATTATGTATAATAATTATAACACTACTATTAAAACACGATATATGTACGTAGTATATATAACACGAACATTTAACACGAATTAGAACGAATAATAAACACGAACGAACACGTAAATTAATTAAACATGGAAAAAGCCCGGGAAACCCTTGTGGGCTTATGGTTGCCGCGGACAAGGAGCAAGGAGGGGACCAAGCCCATTATTTTGGTTAACTAAAGAAAAAGTAAAACACACGATTTATCATTCACAAAGTTTTAACAAAAAAAAACTAAAAACCCTAGCCCTCTCCTCCCTTGTTGCCGCCGGCTACCACCACACCAAGAGGGTGTTTGTTTGATTTTTGATCTTTAATTTTGGGAGAAACGTGTTCGTGTTCTAAATCCACATTCAATTACGCGTTCGGTATCACCATAACCTTTATCTTTTTATTTTTATTTTCTTTTATTTATGTACATGAAGTTAAAAATATAAAAACATAATTAAACATGTAGATCAATATAAGAAAACATGAAAAAGATTGGTTTTGGTGGGGTTTTGGTTCGGCTGACACACAACCGAGAGCACCAAGCTCTCGGCTTGGTTTGTTTCGCACCAACAGCCGAGACCCTAGGATCTCGGTGTGGTCTTGGTGGTTCAGCAACAGGGAACAAGGGACCCCGACGTGAGTCAGGTGTTGTTTGGTTTATGTTGGGTCTCGGCGCAGCAGCAGCAGCACCACCAGCTTAAGCAGGTGGTTGTTTGTGTCGAGAAGTGGGAAACGCGAACACAACAGGGGCAACCACCGGCCTACTGCCAGTGGGAATGTTGCTCGGGGAGTGGGAAGCTACGACGCGTAGCAGCGGCAGCAGCCGTCGCTGTTGGTAGCGCAGCTACCAGCCGCGACGCTGTCGCGGCTGTGGGTGGTTGGTGTCGGGTTTTCGGTTTTGTCACAGGTTCGGGATTTATTTTTATAAGTTATATGTTTTTACAAGAAGAATTAAATTAATTAACATGCTAATAATAATAATTAATTTAATTTATTCATGACTTAGGTTTTATTATTTATTAAATAATACATGTTTTAACCTAAGTATTTATTTATTTATTTTATACTATGGTATTAATTAATTATTAAAACATGGACTTATAATTAATTAATAAAACATGACTTAGGTTATAATTATTAAATATTATAATTCATGATTAACCTAAGATTTTATTTAGACTAATTTAATTAAATCATGCTTTATTTAATTAAATCATATAACCTATAGTTAATTAAATTACTATGACATTTAATTAATAAACTATACTACTAATTACATGACTTATGACTTTTAACCAGTAAACTTTAGCTTATATTATTAACTTATTAATTCAGCTTATTTCTAAATATAGCAACTTTCTATTTCAGGAAACTTACTATTTTTGGAAACTTTCTATTTTTAGAAACTGATCTATTTTTGGAAACTTCATATTTTTGGAAACTTTCTATTTTTGGAAACTTGCTATTTTAGAAAGTTACTTATTATTACACAACAAGTATAATAATACAAGAATACAAGATAATACTTAACCAGAATACATGAAATACATGATTAATACAGTATATCATTTTAAACAGTAAAGCAATACAAGAACATATAAAACAAGCTAAGAACATGCTATAACCAGTAGCGTACTCAGTAATCAGACAACTTATACATGTCCCTTATTTATGTAGCATTAGTGAGGTCGGAGTAGGACTATTCATCCTTTCATCTTTCATCGTTCACTGGACACAAGGTACGGATTTTTCGTCCTTCAGTATGGACATTCTTTCCTTATTAGGATTCCCCGTTTGCATCCAACTATTTTCCCAAGTGTATGTTTTATATGTTTTGATTAGCTTATGTTAGTTTTAAATGCCTGAGCCATATACATGCATGACCAATGTCACCTAGTTATGGAGGTACCATAACCATAACACTGGAGGCACCAGTGTTATGACTTCCTCACGGCGGAGTGATTGCTCGTGGCGTCCCTTTTCAATTTTGGCCTTATAGTTATATTATCATATGGGGCGTATGGGTGCATCCTAGTTAAATGTTTTTACAGGATTTTCATGGTGAATGCGATGTGTGCCTTGCATCCTTCACAAGGAGTTGATCCCTCGTACCCAGACTATTTAATTAGAGACAACCCCTCTAATTGCATGATGAGGTCTCCCCTCCAAGTATTTATGCACAGTGGAACCTCATGACCTATATGGGCTATTGGCTAATTAATACAGTTTTCTTATAAAAACGTAAGTCTTTTCAAACTATAAAACCAATTTTATGAACATGTTCCAGGTTATCTAGGACTTATACATTTCCGCTGTTATTAGTCTTTTATGCTTATGTCATTTCATGCTATACTTGTATATCCGTTCACTGGGTGTTATGCTCAGCCGTTTTCCTTTCATGTTCCCAAACGATAGGTACTCAAGGACGCTCGTAGACTTTAAGAGTATGTACATACGGATTGGAAGATATCTAGCCTTGATTACTTTATGCATTTCCATACATTACGTTACTTTATTTCTTTGGACATTGTTTAGTCCTTTTCCATTTCAGTACTTATATTCATGTGTGTGAGCTTATACTTGGAATGCCGATGTTTGTTTCCGGTATTTGGGTCATTTAATGTTTTTGGACATTTACCTTGCATGCTTTGATGACACGCCATATTGCCTATGATATTCCATTTACCAAAATGGGGTGTTACAATTATGGTATCAGAGCCAAGGCTTCGACCTATAGGCTCTTAAAACATGACCTGTGATTAGTGGGTAATCACCATGGTCTTCCTAGAACTTACAGTTGTTTTCATGCATTCATTCATATATCATTGTTATAGGAATTTTGACTAAGTAATGGTTGGTACAGGACTGACCATATTTAGTCGCATGTGCTTTTAGTCGAATCATTTTGTTTTGATGAACCGACCCATAGGCGTTCATCCTCATCATGTCATTTTGTTTAGGTGAACCAACCCATAGGTGTTGACCAAACCCCATGTCATTTTCATTATCATGCATTCATACACTGTTTTCATGCATAATTTTTTTTCATGTTTATATGCATAAATTTTCTTCATATATATATATATATATATATATATATATATATATATATATATATATATATATATATATATATATATATATATATATATATATATATATATATATATATATATATATATATATATATATTATGTTTTAATCAGCTTAATCATTGCATTTTGTTTTATACTGTCAGATGGTTCTCACACGTAAACAAGAGCAACTGAATGCAGCAGTTCAAGCTGCCATGCAGGCCATGCTTCTTCAACTGAGGAATGAAATTCGGGCTGAGGTGCAAGCTGCCAACAATCAGCACCAGCACCATCATTAGAATCCTCCTCCTCCACCTCCAGCTACCCTGCTCACATGACTGGAGCGATTCAATAAGCAGCGTCCGAGATCCTTCGAGAAGACTGACAGCCCCGCTGAGGCTGAGAGTTGGATAGCTCATATTGAGAAGATCTTTGACGCAATGGGATGCGACCCTGTCTTTAAGGCAAGGTTAGCCTGTTACAAGTTTGAAGGGAACGTGCTTGCATGGTTGAAGGCACTGAAGCTGTCAGAAGGAGGCGACGACTGGGTGACTGGATTAACTTGGGCAATGTTTAAGTAGTAATGGGGCAGTTCATCCCGAAAGCTGAGCAGGACAAGCTCAAGAGGGAGTATCATGGGATTAGGCAGAGAGCTAGGGAAAACAACAATGAGTTCATGCAAAGCTTTCTTCGTTTGGCTGGATTCCTTGGTGCAGCAGCCAGAACTGTAGAGGAGCAGGCGTATCACTTTCGTTGGGCTCTTCGCACATCTGTCGCCAATGACTTGGTGTGTGCTACATTCAATATTGTAGCACAAGTAGCAGATGCAGCCCGTAAGTTGGAGATGCTGCAGGAGAGGGATGAGTTTGGAGAGGCAGAGAGACCTGACAAGAGGTATATTCGTCATTCAGCGGTGATCATTTCATTTCATTAATTACTATCCATATATTTATCTTTCTTTATACAATTGCATCTTTCAGACAGAAGACTGGGGACCGGTCCCAACCGACCACTCAGCAGTAGAGTCAGAACAAGGGTAACGGCCAGACCCAAGACCGTTCTGCTTCAGATAGGCGTGGCGATAATGACAATTACCGTAACAACGCTAACAACTTCAACAGCAACAGGTCCCTAAACTTACTCAATTCTATGTTATATGCTTTATGATTCATAATTCTGACACTTCAACATCCACTACCAGGAATAATGGAAACGGAAGGGGAGCAGGACCGCAGAGGTTCACAGCCCAACCGTGCAACTGCATCTGGTATTATGTCTTACGATTTTTTGCATTGTCCTGTTTGTACCCATTAACCATGTCTCACGTATACTTTTCTGAACAGGCTCCCAGCCAGCAAGGGAACCTGTTGGAGGGTATACTCACCCTCTCTGCACAACGTACAACAGCAGGCACCTAGGGCCGTATCGCCGTGATAGCGATGCTTGCTTCAAGTGTGGCCAACCAGGCCATCGCATAAAGGACTGCCGTAAGGGTGAGATCGAGGGCACATCTGGACATACCGACTCCAAGCCACCTCCTACTACTAGACGGGTGTACACAACCTCGCGTGATCAGACCAACAAGTCAACAAGTACCATCACTGGAATCTTGTATATGTATGGTCAAGCTACATACGTATTATTTGACACGGGTGCTACTCATTCGGTTATCTCTACTGTTTATGCCAAGAGTGTTAGGATATCCCCCATGCCATTAGAAAATGTCTTAAACATTTCCACGCCCCTAAGAGACTTTGTACGCATCACACATGGGTACAAGGGTCTTCCCCTTGAGTTTGACGACAAAATTCGTCCAGTTGACGCACTACCATTGGACATGTGAGATTTCGACATGATATTAGGCATGGACTGGCTATCCAAACACCACGCCACTATTGTCTGCCATTCATATCGGGTCATCTTCGGTGATGTAAACGCACCAGAGTACATTCACAATGGTTTTATACCCGGAAGGTCTGTACAAATAACTTCAACCTTACAAGCACGTGCATTACTGTCACATGGTTGCGAGGGCTACTTAGCTACTGTTCATGATATGGAGGCTGAATCTCCATCTATCCAGAATAAGGCGGCCGTGTCCGAATTTCCTGACGTGTTTCCAGAAGAACTTCTGGGCATACCACCTGCCCGTGAGGTAGAGTTTAATATTGAGCTCATCCCAGGATCTGAGCCAATTTCCAAGGCTCCTTATCCCATGGCTCCCATAGAGCTTAAGGAGTTAAAGGAACAACTATAGGAACTTTTGGAACGAGGTTTCATCCGACCTAGTGCATCTCCAGAGGGTGCACCGGTTTTATTCTTGAAGAAGAAGAACGAAATTATTCGTCTCTGCATTGATTATCATGATCTTAATAAGATCGCCATCAGGAATCGATATCCTTTGCCAGGCATTGATGATCTGTTTGACCAACTCCAAGGGGACAAACATTTCTCCAAGATTGATTTGAGGTCGGGATATCATCAGTTACGGGTGAAAGAGCAGGACATCGCCAAGTCTGCTTTCCGTACACGTTATGGACACTACCAATTTGTAGTCATGCCATTTGGCCTTACCAATGCTCCAGCAGTTTTCATGGACTTGATGAACCGTATCTTCCATGAGTTTCTGGACAAGTTCGTCATTGTCTTCATTGACGATATTCTGATTTTCTCTAAGTCAAAGGAGGAACACGAAGACCATCTTCGTACAATATTACAGATACTTCGCTAGAAGCAGCTGTATGCCAAGTTCTCCAAATGCGAATTTTGTTTGAGTAAAGTAGCGTTCCTAGGCCACATAGTATCTACAAAGGGAATAACCATGGATCCTGCGAAGGTTGAGGCTATTACCAAGTGGCCAAGACCGACATCAGCAACTGAAGTTCGCAACTTTCTAGGCTAAGTTGGTTACTATCGTAGGTTCGTAGAGAACTTTCCCCGATTAGCACTGCTAGGGGTGTTAT
Organism: Glebionis coronaria; assembly: GCA_025667525.1. NCBI lineage: Eukaryota > Viridiplantae > Streptophyta > Magnoliopsida > Asterales > Asteraceae > Glebionis > Glebionis coronaria. The sequence goes on from CM046881.1 coordinate 183,781,135, forward strand.
CGGGTCAGGTTATCGGGTTGCGGGTCTTATCGGGTCGGGTTTTGTCAGGTTTTGATTTTTAAAAACTCACCCGCAACCCGACCCGATAAGATATAAGGTTATGGGGTTCGAGTGGTATTCGATCGGGTTAAATCAGGTCAGGTGATTCGGGTTAGCGGGTCATACTACATACTCGGTGCATTACAAAGCTATCTGGATTACAAACCAAAATAAAAACCGCAGCTTCCATGTTTTATTCAAATCACTTGTTTCATGTATGTTTTACAACAAAACTAATCACGGTTGCATATTTGCAAAAAATGTCTCACCGATAATAACATTAGAAATACTAGATCACTTGATTAAATATTGATTCATTTGCGTAGCAATATGTAAAATCACATCAGATTGCTTAGGAATTATACGAGCACATCAAATGACTAAAAAACAAGGTCAGCAACTAAATTAGAAGAGTTGTGAGTTCTACAACATTTGTTAAATACGCACAGATATCTCTACGTTATCATTGTGAAATTCTACTTTATGAATGGTTGAGTAATTGTTGTCATTGTTATTATCTTTTATAGTAGTAACAATCGATATCAATACGCAACAAATTTCAGAAAATTAGTCAAAGACTAGGTAGTGCAATGTATATATATAATCAATCGGTTATCAACAAAAACAAAAGAATTGTAACTTTCAAGTGATATTAGTCTGTAAGGCCTTACAAGTTACCAACAAAACTGTGATCTGTGATAAACGATATGACTTTATGATCTGTGGTAAACATCACAAGGCTTAATAAACCTTGAATTATGATTTATACTAGAAAATTGCAATTGACTGCAAGAAAAGTATTTATTACAAAACAAAAAAAAATTATTTTTGGGTCTTATCGGGTTGACCGATAACCCGACAACAATTTTTATCTAACTCGAACCCGACCTGATAATACTATCAGGTTATCGGGTCGGGTGAAAACAACCTGATAATACTTTTCACCCGATTTAACCCGACCCCATAAGCTTTATCGGGTTCGGGTGCGGGTCGGGTCAACCCGACCCTACTCACACCCCTAAGCACTACCATTGACCAAACTGATGTGGAAAGGGGAGAAATTCGTTTGGACTGAAGAAAGAGAGAAGAGCTTTGAAGACCTAAAGCAGAGGCTGGTATGTGTACCGATTCTTACTCTCCCATCTGGTACAGGTGGATTTCAGATCTACAATGATGCTTCAGGGAAGGGACTTGGCTGTGTTCTCATGCAACATGGGAAAGTGATTGCTTACACATCACGGCAGCTTAAGCCTTATGAGGAGAACTACCCTACGCATGACTTGGAACTTGCAGCAGTCGTGTTTGCATTGAAGAAATGGAGGCACTACTTGTATGGCGAATCATGTGATATCTTTACAGATCACAAGAGTCTGACATACATCTTCACTCAGCGTGAACTGAACATGAGGCAGAGAAGGTGGTTAGAGTTGTTGAAGGATTATGACATTAATCTGCAGTATCATCCCGGCAAGGCGAATGTAGTGGCAGATGCTCTTAGTAGGAAGTCGGGTATGATCAATGACATTAAGATAGAGGAAGAGTTTATAAGAGACTTGGAGCGACTGGATATTGAGATCATGGTACGTGTCCAACATGGCTACTAGGCTAATCTTAGAGTGGAACCTGACTTACTGTCTAGGATCAAGGAAGCTCAGAAGGATGATGGTGAAATCTGGGCAATTATTCAGAACTTAGATCAGTAGACAGAGTTTCGATTAGATGACGACGGTATCTTATGGCAGGGCACTAGACTTTGTGTTCCTGAAGATATTACACTCAGGGAAGCATTATTGGCTGAAGCTCATAGCTCCCCATTCTCCATTGATCCTGGTTCCACCAAGATGTACCACGACATCAAACAGTATTTCTAGTGGAGTGGTATTAAGCAGGATGTTGCTACCTATGTCTCCAAATGTCTTACCTGCCAGCAGGTTAAGATCGAGCATCAATGATCTAGTGGTCTACTACAACCATTAGACATTCCAGAGTGGAAGTGGGACAAGATCTCCATGGATTTTGTCACCGGGCTTCCGCAGACCAGAGGAAGCATGATTCCATTTGGGTTATCGTTGATCGACTTACCAAGTCATCTCATTTCTTACCCATCTGCAAGGATGATCCATTTTAGCAAATTGGCTGACACATATAAGAAGGAGATCATGAGACTTCATGGTGCTCCATCCAGTATCATCTCGGACAGAGATCCTCGGTTTACTTCACGATTTTAGAGGAGTCTGTAGAAAGCTTGGGATACCAACTTAAGCTTATCCCAAATCTCACTTGTGATGCTTATCCCGAATGAAGGTAAAGTTGCTTATCCGGAATATGTTGTACGTGCTCTTATCCGGAAAAATCTGACTATCTAGAATAACTGAAAGAACTACTATTCGGAATAAAGGGAAGATGCATATCCGGAATAACTAGATGAGTGCTATTCGGAATAACTGAAGAAGCTCCTTATCCGGAATAAAAGGGTTATAAAAATAATCCGAAACACTCAAACTTAGCAATAAGCACAATTAAGCCAAAAATCAATAAGCACTTACCAAAACTTAAACCAAAAAGATTTTTAAGAAAAACAAATAAGCTAGAATTTAAAAACTTTTAAACATTAAATAAGCTAGAAATTAAAAAGCACTTTTTATAAAAACTTAAACTTATCAAAAACAACTTATATATAAAAACTATTAAAACTTTAAGATTAAAGAAATAAGCACTTTTATAAAGAAGCTTTTAAGATCACCAATTTAATAAGCACAACCAAATAAGCTAAACAATCAAACCATCAACAAGATTAAGATAAAACTACATGATTATCAAGATTAAGTAAAAGATTAAGAAAGGTAGAATGAGAATTAAGGAAATAAGCTTGATTGATTAAAGATTAAGATCAAAAGATTACAAGATTAAAGTTGATAAACTTGAAAACTAGAGAGAAGAAAACTTAAGAAAAACTTGAAAACTAAACTACTACTAAAAATTAACCACCTAACCACCCTCCTAATGACACATTAGGAGGGTATTTATAGGACATGGGAAGATTACATGCATAAGCTATCTAATTTCTTTCTTCTCGACTCGACTCGACTTAATCTTTGTCTTTCTCGATGTTGTCTCGGGATTTGTCGATATAAGTTGAACTTGTCTTATAATTTTCTTCTAAAATTAGACTTGAGTTCTTCGACTTCATTAAACTTCCGTCTTTAGACTTTTTCTTCGATAAATCTTCAGAATTGGCCTTGGACTTCCGTTCTTTTTGCATTCTCGATCTTTCGACTTTGTCTTTAGTCTTTTTCTTTGATAAAAGCCCGTGATAGCCCATGTTTTCTTCCTTTTGCATCTTTTGGTCCTAAAACACAATAAAAATACAAACCACGCATAATTCCGACTTTTACGACATAAAATACACGTTTTGGTCTTGTTATTATTGGAAATAAGTGGTAAAAGGATAAGTGTTTTCACACTTATTAAATCCCCTACACTTGACCATTGCAATATCCTCATGCAATGCACTAATTTCAAAGAACGATTTACATTTTTCATCATAGATAACCCACCTTGGCCTTTATTAAATGCTAAATGCTAAGGAAACTATAAGAACAAAACAAGTAAGAAATCAGAGACTTACATTGGGATTTTGGTTGTCATGAATGTTAATCATTCTCAAGTTTCACGTTCCCCATACCAAGCTTAAAAACGAGATCATTGTTATTATAAGTTAGCAAACTAACACGAACTCATGTGGCCCAATTATTCACTTAGACTCCCTTATTCCTAGGTGTATCTCTTATATTTTATTTTTGTCTTGAATGATCACGAGGATGCATTGTTTGACTTATTTTGATAGTTATTTAGGCTGAAAACAAAGTGGGACGATTTAATCAATAGTTAGCTAAAGGACAAAATCTTTTAAAACTGCTTCTCGGGATCTCATAAAGTTCATATCTTGGCATAACTCGCTGCACGATTTGAGACCTTTCTCGGACCGATATTTGGCAGTGACTTCATACTTCAAATCTTCGAGAGACGTTCTTGAAATTATGGTCTTCTCTTCATAATAGGAATTTCTTCACTTGAAGTTTTGAGAGATTCTTCATATTTGGACCACGACTTCTTTATTTTTCTCCAATCTTTATTTTGTACTTTGATATACAACGATCCGCCTCCTTTTAGGACTTGGATCTATTTATCCTCATACCTTGTTAGGGTATTTTTTGATAGACTTCTCCATGATCTTTAGGGGAGTATTTACTTTTCGTCGTGTGTCTCGATCCTTCATATTGATTTCTGATAAATGATTCTTCACATCACTTTTGGATCTTTAGCAACAAAATGTAGCCCTCATGCCTTGTTAGGGCCTTTTCAGACTCGCCAATCTTCGCATCTCGCTTCAATAAGTTATGCCTTGGCTATGAACTCTAATTAATACCGAGCAACTTTTAAACGATCTTGTGCTAGAAGCTAAGTAACTTTTCAAATCGTGCAACCTTATTTATTGAAGATAAATTTATTAGCAAGCGATGGGAGAATAGGCTTATAATCAACTCACATAAATTCACGAAAGAATACCAAACTTATAATTGACTCTATCATCTCTCGTTCTCCATAATTTAAAATCTCAAGGAATGAGACTCGTGGATGCTTAGCCAATTAAATCAAAGTTTTGGGTTTTCGAGTCATCTATAGGATCTTGCAAACTCTTAGACTTTTTCAAGTTTAGAATTCGCATTTTAAAGTTCCCTTGATAAACGACTCTCTAGGATCAATTATAGGAACTTGCGAAAAGTTCTTGTTCTTAACCCATGAGAGTTAAGACTTTCACGTTTTAAAGTTTCCTATATAAAAGCCTAGCAAAACTTGACTTGAACACGTTAAGGATACTAGCTAGAGTAAACTTAGATAAGTAAACTCGGGATGAGTCAAAATATTCACGACTTTCAAAAATTTAAAACCACTTTATTGAAAATTTATTCTAGCAAGGAAAGAAAATAACCATAGCAAAGGAAAATACAACTATACAACTAGGCCAAATTAGATCAAAAATTTTGAAGTCGAAAAATCAAATTTTCTGGTTAAAATGAGGACAAATTCATGGAAAAGACCACTTACTTCGATAGAAGTCCCCCCTACACTTGATATAAACATTGTCCTTAATGTTTAAGCATGTGGGAGTAAACTCCCCTACACTTATGACATTGTGCACTTTGTTTAAATCTAGCTAAGGAAAGGGCAACTATAGTGATTTCAATGTGAACATATAAGATATGAAATATTGAATCACGACAGTTTAGGATAGAACCGGGAAGACGGGTACACGGGATCACGGTTCGTCAAAAGTCATCGAGAATGGATCTTTGAAGCTTTAATCCCTGCACAGAAGAAGAAGCAAGACAACAAACACATACGGGGTTCCCCCTACACTTATTATGAAAACGGTAAAGGATAGATCACGGGTTGCCTCCCGAGAAGCGCTTGTTTTTGTTAACCGAGTCACGAGCCTGACTCGACCCAGAACTTAATTCATGGGAAACTTGGTAAGGGATGGAATCATCTCATGAGAGATGTCCTCACCAAAGTACAACTTCACACGCTGGCCATTCACCTTAAAATTGGGCCCATTTGGCTGAGAAAGCTCAATGGTGCCATAGGGAAAGACTTTGGCGACGGTGAATGGACCAGACCAGCGGCTCTTCAACTTGCCCGAGAAGATCTTCAACCGAGAGTTAACAAGTAAGACTGGATCACCAACGTGGAACTCTCGGTTCTTAATCCTTGCATCATGGATGATCTTGGTCTTCTCCTTGTAGATCAGTGAGTTCTCGTAAGCTTCATTCCTCAGTTCATTGAGCTCGTTGAGTTGAATCTTCCGAAGATCGCCAGCTTTGCTGATGTCAAAGTTAGCCCACTTCAAGGTCCAGTATGCCTTATGTTCCAGCTCGATAGGGAGGTGGCATGCTTTCCCGTACACAAGACGATAAGGTGTACAACCAATCGGGGTCTTATAAGCAGTACGGAAAGCCCACAAAGCATCATCTAACTTATCGGCCCACGAGGCACGATGCTCTCCCACAGTACGCTCCAGAATTCGCTTCAATCCGCGGTTGGAAATCTCGGCTTGACCATTGGTTTGGGGATGATAGGCGGTGGAAAGACGGTGATTGACACCATACTTAGCCATGACTCTTGCAAATTGATCATTGCAAAAATGAGACTAATTATAGCACGAGGAACACCGAATCGAGCAAACAATTGCTTCAAAAAGTTCACAACCACCCTCGCATCGTTCGTTGGGAGAGCCTTAGCTTCAACCCATTTAGAAACGTAGTCAACGGCTACGAGGATGTACTTGTTCCCTTTAGATGATGGAAATGGCCCCATAAATTCGATGCCCCATACATCAAAGATTTCACATTCTTGTATGAAATTTTGAGGCATCTCATCTTTATGTGTGATCTTGCCTTGTCTTTGGCAAGCATCACAATGTTTAACCATGTCGTGAGCGTCAAGATAAATGGTGGGACAATAAAATCTAGAGTCGAATACTTTCTTCGCGGTGTAATTGGGACCAAAGTGACCACCGATGGGTCCTTTATGGCAAGAGTCAAGGATTTGTACCGCTGTCGGCCCATCAACACATCGACGAATAACAAGATCCGCACATTGTTTGAAGAGGTAAGGGTCGTCCCAGAAATAATGTTCAATATCTTTAAAGAACTTTTTCTTTTGTTGAGACGTTAACCCTTCCTTGAAAATTCCACCCGCCAAGTAGTTTGCAATGTCCGCAAACCACGGGGTGTCATCAAGATTGGAGTTGATAGACATTAAGGCCTCAAGGGGAAAAGAGTCATTGATCTCTTGATTCGGATGATCCCCTTGATAAGGATCCTCAAGTCTACTTAGATGATCCGCGGCTAGGTTTTTGGCTCCCTTTTTGTCACGAATTTCGATGTTGAATTCTTGAAGGAGCAAAACCCAACGAAGAAGTCTTGGCTTAGAATCTTGCTTAGTCAACAAGTACTTCAACGCGGAATGATCGGTATACACGATGGTGGTAGAAAGGACAAGATAGGGGCAAAAATTTTCAAAAGCATACACTACAGCTAAAAGATCTTTTTCGGTAGTGGTATAATGCAATTGAGCCCCCGTCATTGTCTTACTAGCATAGTGGATTGGTTGGAAGTGTTTGTTCACTCTTTGGCCCAAAACCGCTCCAATAGCAAAGTCGCTAGCATCACACATCAACTCGAAAGGTAGCTCCCAATTAGGGGTAACCAAGACCGGTGCCTTAGTTAGCTTATCCTTAAGAAAATTGAAGGATTCAAGACACTCTTTAGAAAAGATGAAAGGAGTATCTTTTTCCAAGAGGTGGGTCATCGGGCGAGCGATTTTAGAAAAATCTTGGATGAATCGAAGATAGAAGCCCGCATGACCAAGGAAACTTCTCACACCCTTCACGGTTGAAGGTGGAGGTAATTTGGCTATGACATCCACTTTAGCACGATCCACTTCAAGACCGGCTTTTGAGATTTTATGTCCAAGCACAATGCCTTCTTTTACCATGAAATGGCATTTTTCCCAATTTAGAACAAGGCGAGTGTCTTCACACCGCTTAAGCATGCGTTCCAAATTGGCAAGGCAATGAGAGAAAGAATCACCATAAACCGAGAAATCATCCATGAAGACTTCCATAGTTTCTTCAACCATGTCATGGAAGATAGCCATCATACACCTTTGGAAAGTCTCAGGAGCATTGCATAAGCCGAAAGGCATTCTTTTATAAGCAAATGTTCCGTAAGGACAAGTGAATGTGGTTTTCTCTTGATCTTTGGGATCGATGGGAATTTGAAAATACCCGAAGAAACCGTCTAAAAAGCAGTAATAGTCATTACCCGCTAGGCGTTCAAGCATTTGGTCCATGAAAGGAAGGGGAAAATGATCCTTTCTCGTAGCATCATTGAGTTTGCGATAGTCTATACAAACTCTCCACCCTGTAACGAGAATAGTAGGAATCAACTCGTTGTTTTCGTTGGGCACAACGGTGATTCCGCCTTTCTTAGGCACACAATGGACGGGACTAACCCATGGTGAATCTGAGATAGGATAGATCATTACCGCATCAAGAAGTTTGATAACCTCTTTTTTGATAACGTCATGGATCTTAGGATTCACCCTTCTTTGGCTTTGAATAGTGGGTTTAAAGTCGTCCTCCATGAGAATTTTATGTGTGCAGAAGTGAGGATCAATTCCACGAATATCAGAGATTTTCCAAGCAATCTCTTTCTTGTGATTCTTTAGCACGGCGATAAGTCGGGATTTTTCTTCTTCTTTCAAGTCCTTAGCGATGATGACGGGTGACTTCTTGTTGTCTTCAAGGAAAACGTACTCGAGATGAGATGGTAGGTCCTTAAGCTCTAAATCCGGAGGAGTTTCGATGGAAGGCGTAGTCAAATTCGGTTCATCGATAGAAATATCCTTAGGAGATGGTGGAGAAATATGGTTCTCATTGAGAAGTTTCTCAATGGTACGAATGTCTTCATCCTAAATGGAGGGAGAATCGTCATATTGCAAGTCCACATCTCCCAAAGTTGCTTCAAATTCTTTCAAGATGAAATCACTTTCTCCAAATGGAGTTAGTGATGGAGCAATAGAGGCAACGGTCTCAACAATGGGTAGAGAAGAAGAACCACTTTTACAAGCGTCTTTGAAATGTTCTTCACAAGCCTCATCAAGAACATCAATGAAATTAACACTCTCGTTTTCAGAAGGCTGCTTAGAAAGTTTACCCATGTTGAAGACGATTTTATCGTCACCAACTCTCATGATTAATTCGCCCGCGGATACATCGATGAGAGTGCGACCGGTCCTCAAGAATGGACATCCAACGATTAATGGAACACGGGGGTCCATCTCGTAGTCAACGACAACAAAATCCGCCGGAAAGGTGAATTTGTCGACACCAACGAATACGTCTTCGGCTATCCCCACTGGATAAGCAACCGTACGGTTAGCTAATTCCAAAGTCATTCGTGTGGGGACTAGCTCGGGTAGAGATAATTGTTTCCAAACACTTAATGGCATTAAGTTTATACTAGCACCTCGATCGGCTAGGGCCATACAATTCTCTACCCCAGGGAAGTTGCAAGGAATCAAGAAACGACCCGAATCACCAAGTTTGGTTGGTAATTTCTTTAAAAGCACTACGGAGCAATTCTCATTAAGTTGGGTCTGAGCAATATCGAGAAGTTTCTCCTTATCACTGAGAAGATCTTTAAACATTTTAGCATATTTCGGCATGTGAGCGAGAGCCTCAGCAAAGGAGATATTGAAATTCAGTTGTTTAAACATTTTGAGAAAGTTAGAAACCTGAATATCATCCTTGTTCTTCAATTTCTCTTTCCTCAACCTCGAAGGATAAGGTATATTGGGTTGAGATGAAGGCTTTGGTATGGAATTCTCACTCACATCCTTGGGTGGTGGAGGGGTGGAAGTAGAAGGTGGAGGAATTGGAGAAATAGAAGGTGGAGGAATAGAAGATGGAGGATTTGGAGAAGGAGACTCATTTTCCTTTGTCATAATCACCGGTATAGGTGTAGGAAGCTCGGGTTCCTTTAAACCTGTTCCACTGCGAGTGGTGATTGCTTTCATCTCCCCTCTTGGATTAGCAACGGTGTTACTCGGAAGAGAACCCGATCCAGAGGCTTGATTACTTGGGAAGAAACTAGCCATCATGTTCCTTAAGTCATTCGTTTGACTTGCCAAAGTGTTGCGCATATCGGCTCGAAGATCGTTTCCTTGTTTCACCATATCTGCTTTCAAGTTGAGCATTTCCCGCTGAAGATTTTGCACTATCGCATCATTAGTCCTCATGTAGGTTTCAACATCTTGGTGTAATGCGGTGGGTTGGTTGGGAGGAGGAGCATGGTAGGCGGGTGGTTGATAAGCAGGTTGTTGGTAAACTTGGTTGTTTCTTTGAGGTGGATATGGGTTTCTTTGGTTTTGATATGGAGTTGGAGCACGTGGTTGGTTTTGATTGTTGCGATTGAGGTTGTTTGGGTTTTGTGGGGGAAAACCAGGAGGTGAAAGAAAGTTGTTTGAGCGATAGCTGAGCAAGTTGCGGTCACCTTGAGGACGTGCTTGATAGCCTCCTGTAGAATAGGTACCGTTGGCGGCATACACATTTTCCGGATTGTCATGAGTCGAAGGACAATCGGTGTATGAGTGAGATCCCCCGCATATTTCACATGATTGAGTCAAAGCACTAGCTTGGGCAGTGATAGCTTTGGTATTATTGGCGGCTTGGAGAGCAAGTGATTCAACAACCAAAGTAAGCTTGTCAATTCTCTTGTCGCTCTCATTAGTGCTAGCATTAGCCACATTGGTCCGAACACTCTTGGTTTACACTCTAGACTTGTTCTCAATAATATCCCAAGTGGCATTAGCAGACTTAACCAAAATGTTACCCCTCGAGGCACTATTTAGTGAATCTTGGTCATTCATGCTTAAACCATTGTAAAAAGTATTGATTTGATGTACTTTTTTAAACCATGTTGTGGACACTTTCTTAAAAGTTCCTTAAAACGGTCCCAAGATTCACTAAATGTCTCACCGTACTTTTGTTCAAAAGTAATGATTTCATTCCGCAAAGCGGTAGTACGTGAGGGTGGTAAAAAGTAATTAATGAATTTGGTCTCTAAATCCGTCCACGTAAGAATACTTTGTGGCGGTTCCTTATCAAGCCAATGCCGGGCTTGTCCCGCTAAGGAGAAAGGAAAAAGTTGCAAGCGAATTACCTCTTGTGAAACCCCATTATACTTAACCGTATTAGTGAGTTGAAGAAACCGTTTAATATGGTCATGAGGATCATCAATTGAACGCCCCAAGAAGGGTTGAGCAGAGACTATTTGAATTAAGCCGGATTTAAGCTCGAAGTTGTTGGCTCCAATCTCGGGTATGACAATAGCATCGGTGTTGCCCTCTACGTGCGATTGCAAAAGCTCGATCATTGGTTGATTGTCCATGGTGACAATAGGTTGAGTAATGACTTCGGCTTGAGCTACTTTCTTCTTACGAGCACGAGTACGCATACACACCTACAAAAGGAAAAACAAAATAGACAAAAAATATTTTTGGTTTTTATATGTTTTTCTATTTTTTTGTATTTTTGAAAATTTTTTAATTTTTTTGGATTTTTGAAAATTTTTAAAGCAAGGAAAATAACGTTCAAAGATGAACGGATCCCAAAATCCAACGCGTCTCTCACTTAAAAACATTAATCTTAACGGAAAGAGCCGGCAGCGGTGCCATTTAATACTAGGTTTTTAAGCTCGTATGAAAGTTCGTTATTCCGATCTTTTCGAATTGATTATTGGTAGAAAGTGCGACTCAATTGTTCTTGGTGGAAAATAAAAAGGTTTGGTTATCTATTTTAAACTAAAAATGAAAATGTCGTTGAGTAAATAAAGATGAAAGCTTTAAAATTTAAAACTGAAAATAAAGACTTTAAAAATTGAAAAGTAATCGATTAAAACTTATAAAAATGTAAAATTTAAATCTTTAAACTAAAATAAGACAAGTTCGAAATAAGCTAAGTAAAAAGGCGGGAAAAGTAAAATTCAAAAACTGTAGAAACAAAACCTTATCCGGAATAATATCCGGATTGTAGAAAGGTAGATTATCCGGAATACTCACTTGTGATGCTTATCCGGAATACTCGTTTGTTTTACTATCCGGAATAACTAGCTGCTGCTTATCCGGAATAAACTAATGATAGCTTGTCCGGAATAACTAAACAGGATCCTTATCCGGAATGTTCTGATGAGATGCTTATCCGGAATTCCCACTTATGGTTTATCCGGAATCGTTGTTCTAATCCTTATCCGGAATAACTTTGGATGCTTATCCCGAATAATTGAAGTGTGGCTTATCCTGAATAAACTCCGGATAGTTATCCGGAATACTCACTTGTGATGCTTATCCCGAATGAAGGTAAAGTTGCTTATACGGAATATGTTGTACGTGCTCTTATCCGGAAAAATCTGACTATCCGGAATAACTGAAAGAACTACTATTCGGAATAAAGGGGAAGATGCATATCCGGAATAACTAGATGAGTGCTATTCGGAATAAATGAAGAAGCTCCTTATCCGGAATAAAAGGGTTATAAAAATAATCTGAAACACTCAAACTTAGCAATAAGCACAATTAAGCCAAAAATCAATAAGCACTTACCAAAACTTAAACCAAAAAGATTTTTAAGAAAAACAAATAAGCTAGAATTTAAAAACTTTAAAACATTAAATAAGCTAGAAATTAAAAATCACTTTTTATAAAAACTTAAACTTATCAAAAACAACTTATATATAAAAACTATTAAAACTTTAAGATTAAAGAAATAAGCACTTTTATAAAGAAGCTTTTAAGATCACCAATTTAATAAGCACAACCAAATAAGCTAAACAATCAAACCATCAACAAGATTAAGATAAAACTACATGATTATCAAGATTAAGTAAAAGATTAAGAAAGGTAGAATGAGAATTAAGGAAATAAGCTTGATTGATTAAAGATTAAGATCAAAAGATTACAAGATTAAAGTTGATAAACTTGAAAACTAGAGAGAAGAAAACTTAAGAAAAACTTGAAAACTAAACTACTACTAAAAATTAACCACCTAACCACCCTCCTAATGACACATTAGGAGGGTATTTATAGGATGTGGGGAGATTACATGCTTAAGCTATCTAATTTCTTTCTTCTCGACTCGACTCGACTTAATCTTTGTCTTTCTCGATGTTGTCTCGGGATTTGTCGATATAAGTTGAACTTGTCTTATAATTTTCTTCTAAAATTAGACTTGAGTTCTTCGACTTCATTAAACTTCCATCTTTAGACTTTTTCTTCGATAAATCTTCAGAATTGTCCTTGGACTTCCGTTCTTTTTACATTCTCGATCTTTCGACTTCGTCTTTAGTCTTTTTCTTCGATAAAAGCCCGTGATAGCCCATGTTTTCTTCCTTTTGCATCTTTTGGTCCTAAAACACAATAAAAACACAAACCACGCATAATTCTGACTTTTACGACATAAAATACACGTTTTCGTCTTGTTATTATTTGAAATAAGTGGTAAAAGGATAAGTGTTTTCACACTTATTAAGTCTGTAGAAAGCTTGGGATACCAACTTAAGCTTAGCACGTGTAACACTCCCAAATTTCGGATAGCAGCGGAAGGGTCATTAGAGGTATTACTTCATAGAACAACACACAAGTTACAGAAAGCGACTCAAAACGAGACGTTTGAAAAGTTTAATCCATTCGATTAATAAAACATTCGAGTTTACAGCAGGTCCCAACTTTAATGTAAATATAAATAGTTTTAAAACGTTTATCGAATGGTAATCAATATTTTATTGCCTTTAAAATGTCTAGTGCGACTCCATGCTCCAGCTGCTCTTAAACCTGAGTACCTGAGAAATACATGCTAAAACGTCAACACAACGGTTGAGTGAATTCATAGGTTTGCAAGTAAAAACAGTGGACCACAAGATTTCAAGTATCCAGTTTCCAAAGTCAGATAGCATCAGTTATCACATTTAGCTCATGAAACCGAACATTAACATCCGTTATTCCGTTCAAGTTTCAAATACAGTGCGTCCAGTCGGTTTTCCGTTAAACCCGGACGGAGAGGTCAATCCCAATAGATCTATTCACAGCATTCACGTTTACTCGACCAGCACAGTCGGTCCAAGTAATTAACGGTTCATGACTAAAAGGGATAAAATAAGCATACAGTTCAAGTACTTGCGTCCATTCGTAAAAAGTAGCATGTATCCCCCTCGCGGGTTTAATAAAATAATTAAATAAGTAAAAGCGAGGCTATGAACTCACCTTAGCGATATCGGTGTCAAACGAGAACAATGATCAAGATAATAGTGATTGGAGTGGAACGATGAAATAAGATAAGCCGAGAAACCACAAGCTTCTAAGGACGACCTAAAATAAAATGACGCGTCATAGAGATATAAACCCCAACGTAATAGAGTAAATGAGTTTTATAAAAGTTCTTTAAAAAATATAGTTTGCACTAGTTTTGAAAAGAATAGAATGAACTAAGGTTAAAAGTGTTACTTCATTTACTTACTACATTTATTTAGATCTAGCTTTAAAACTCAAGGACTAAAAGTGTAATAATCCAATTTATTTGCGTGAAAATGACGTAAACATAGATTCATTTCTTCATTCTCTTTTGCAAATTGCAAAGAGATGGTTTTTATTATTCATATTTCATTTGAAAAGTTCAAACGACTGTAAATCGTAATATGCAGTTTACACCAAGTGATACCTTAGCTCGATGCCGAATTACGAGTGATTCGGGTTGCGATGCACGAGTATGAACACCACATCGAACATGAATATTAACAAAAGTAAATATTCTCAATACTCGTGACAAAGCACGAACACGAACCCGCGGCTAATGAACCGAATACCAATGATTAGGAAACCAAAGTTCGAACCAACCGATTTTAACAAGGCCGACCAGATCGAACCCAAATATATACGAAAGTTCTAACCCGCTCTCTATTAGAGTAATAAAATGTCATGTCGCGACTTAGCTCCATTCGTTATGACTTTCACCATGAGGCTTCCTAAACATACAAGAACATGACCGTGTGATTTGATTTCAAGCTGTTATTAAACTTCACACCTTAGTTATATGAATTTATTTGTTGTAGCAGCGATGTATGTCTCTCTCGTCGCTCTTGCTCTCGCTTACACGCCGACCGCTAACATGTTAAATCATATTTTATTCTACCCTCATGCTGACCTTGTCATCTTCTCATGTAACAACATAGAGAGAAGCTATTCATTTTAGAGATTTGTATAAGAAAAACGCAGGATGGAGAGTTTATTTTTGATCATATCCTGACGTGATACATATGATAAGAAAGAATTTGCTCTATGTTTGTGGTGCATGGAACGTTATGTATAGGTTTAGGCGTTTTGTATGTTACACGTGTTCTTGCTTTTCCACATGTTATCATCTTGTCTCGTCTACTTTCTAGTCCTACTAGTTCCTTAAATGAAATCTGGATATACATGTCATATTAGTAAAGTTATTTACAAAAAGAGTGTAATGTAGACATGTCTATTAAGTGACATCGTAAATGTACATGTTAATGGATTTTAAAAGTGATTTGTTATATTGGTAACGTTGAAGCTTTGCTAAGCTTCAACATGAATTAGTATCTAAACAATATTATTGTTTGGTTTGTGGTGTTGTAGTTCGGCAAGAAAAAGAAAGGAAATAATATGTTTTAGTTTTCTTACTTAAAAAATAAAATGTATAGAATGCTTAGGACTAGTGCATGTAGATTATAATAAAGTTTATTTCATAATTTAAAAGCAGTTATTATCGAATCTCGATATTTTAAAAGTTACGCGATATAAAATTTTTATGTGAAACAAGAAAAATAAATGCTCGATATAAAATGAGAGCGACGACATTCGGAGAATGTTGATATCTCGATAAATAAATAAAGGCTTATAATTTAAAATATGTTAACGCGTCATATAAGCGAACAACGCTTAAAGGTTTACCGTAAAATACAAAGAATGCACGTAAACCGAATAATTAAAAAGACAAGAATAAAAATATTCTTACGCCATGAGGAGAATATTTACGATCGATGACGGGCATAGACTCTGCCGATATATATTAAAGGACACGTATTTGATACGTTAAGCCATAACCTTGTCGGTTAACAGATAATTCCATATTTTTTTATATAAAAAAAACATGATAAATAAAAGCCGTGTTATAAATATTGATTCGAAAGTTACGAATTGCTACATTCGCCAATCCATAAAGAAAATCCGTCCCGGATTTTAGTTCACGTTACTCATCAATGGTTTGATTGTAATATGGCGAGAATATTGGTTTTGAATTTCGCCCAATGAATAAGTTTAGATTTTTTTTTATCACAAGGTGTAAAATTTGTCAAGACACTCTTAACATCACGGTCCCATGATTATATAGATTTACTAAGAGGTCTCGGAAGTTGTCTAGCAATAAAAAAACGGCGTGGTGGACGATCTCAAAGGGTTCGATCAAACAATTAGACAAGGTTACAAGTTAATATAAGGTCAAAAATAATTCACACACAAGGTGTGTGCAACGTGCGTGCATGAGAAAATGGATAACATATCGCGAGGATCCTTAAAAGATGGATAAGAATATAAGCATAGCAGATTCAACCATAGGGATTTAGAATTTAGAAAGATGTCGACTCACACGAGTGGCTAGTGGTTCACCACAGTCGACACTTAAAGTTCGCGGCGGTCAGTACTCAACTGAGAAAGAAATCCATACAACAAATATCGGATCAAAGAAAATTCTAGATGGTAATACGTACAAGATAATAACGATACGAATTCGAGTAGCGATAAACAACGGATAAACCGTACAAACGAACTACGCGTCGAAAGAAAATAGTTCATGCGAATACCACATGCTTAAGCCTACTTGTTCATAAATCATTAATTACATGGGTTTGTCATGTCCATCTAATTAATATTTAGAAACTAATAGCTCGGTAATTTATAATTTGCTTGTTCAAACGAGTGACGAATTCTTTTCAACAAGTTTATTATAAATTAGGCTACCT
This sequence comes from Glebionis coronaria, assembly GCA_025667525.1. Taxonomy (NCBI): domain Eukaryota; kingdom Viridiplantae; phylum Streptophyta; class Magnoliopsida; order Asterales; family Asteraceae; genus Glebionis; species Glebionis coronaria. Next base: position 183,797,835 of record CM046881.1, read on the forward strand.
AAGCATCGTTTGCACAAAACACGAGATCAAGACCAAATTAGATGTTTCATAGAAAAATAAATATAATCTCCTTTACGACATGATTCTTTTGAATCATTCAAAGTGATAAGAAAAACAAAGAGCACAAGAAACTGTGTTTCAAAGAAATAGGTGCCCCAAAAATGGCATATCAGAAGGTGACAAGTCAAAGTCGTACTCCAATCAACTGGAAGACTTTACAAAGACGGTCTATGAAACAACATTTGTTATTCCAAAGCACAAGAAGAGCATTCAAACTCGGAATCAGAAGGTAAATAACCAGCGGAATTGGCAGTTGGTGGTGAGTTCACGCTTATATAAAATAGTTATCATAGAAGTTATAAAAAAAAAACTTTACCAAGACCATTGCTTCACTCGCAATGTATTGAAAGAGCTCAATATATATATATAAATAATCTCTTCATATAACGTACCAATGAATAGAAAATATATATACCAATATACATATTTTACAAGCTTTCGGGTAGCATGAGCGCGCACGGATGATCTTCGAGGCAATAAAATCATTTTAATGAAAGATCTGTTATAGTTTAGGTTTTATAAAAATGACCTAGTTCTCTATAACACATGCTCTGATACCAATCTGTAACACTCCCAAATTTCGGATAGCAGCGGAAGGGTCATTGGAGGTATTACTTCATAGAACAACACACAAGTTACAGAAAGCGACTCAAAACGAGACGTTTGAAAAGTTTAATCCATTCGATTAATAAAACATTCGAGTTTACAGCAGGTCCCAACTTTAATGTAAATATAAATAGTTTTAAAACGTTTATCGAATGGTAATCAATATTTTATTGCCTTTAAAATGTCTAGTGCGACTCCATGCTCCAGCTGCTCTTAAACCTGAGTACCTGAGAAATACATGCTAAAACGTCAACACAACGGTTGAGTGAATTCTTAGGTTTGCAAGTAAAAACAGTGGACCACAAGATTTCAAGTATCCAGTTTCCAAAGTCAGATAGCATCAGTTATCAAATTTAGCTCATGAAATCGAACATTAACATCCGTTATTCCGTTCAAGTTTCAAATACAGTGCGTCCAGTCGGTTTTCTGTTAAACCCGGACGGAGAGGTCAATCCCAATAGATCTATTCACAGCATTCACGTTTACTCGACCAGCACAGTCGGTCCAAGTAATTAACGGTTCATGACTAAAAGGGATAAAATAAGCATACAGTTCAAGTACTTGCGTCCATTCGTAAAAAGTAGCATGTATCCCCCTCGCGGGTTTAATAAAACAATTAAATAATTAAAAGCGAGGCTATGAACTCACCTTAGCGATATCGGTGTCAAACGAGAACAATGATCAAGATAATAGTGATTGGAGTGGAACGATGAAATAAGATAAGCCGAGAAACCACAAGCTTCTAAGGACGACCTAAAATAAAATGACGCGTCATAGAGATATAAACCCCAACGTAATAGAGTAAATGAGTTTTATAAAAGTTCTTTAAAAAATATAGTTTGCACTAGTTTTGAAAAGAATAGAATGAACTAAGGTTAAAAGTGTTACTTCATTTACTTACTACATTTATTTAGATCTAGCTTTAAAACTCAAGGACTAAAAGTGTAATAATCCAATTTATTTGCATGAAAATGACGTAAACATAGATTCATTTCTTCATTCTCTTTTGCAAATTGCAAAGAGATGGTTTTTATTATTCATATTTCATTTGAAAAGTTCAAACGACTGTAAATCGTAATATGCAGTTTACACCAAGTGATACCTTAGCTCGATGCCGAATTACGAGTGATTCGGGTTGCGATGCACGAGTATGAACACCACATCGAACATGAATATTAACAAAAGTAAATATTCTCAATACTCGTGACAAAGCACGAACACGAACCCGCGGCTAATGAACCGAATACCAATGATTAGGAAACCAAAGTTCGAACCAACCGATTTTAACAAGGCCGACCAGATCGAACCCAAATATATACGAAAGTTCTAACCCGCTCTCTATTAGAGTAATAAAATGTCATGTCGCGACTTAGCTCCATTCCTTATGACTTTCACCATGAGGCTTCCTAAACATACAAGAACATGACCGTGTGATTTGATTTCAAGCTGTTATTAAACTTCACACCTTAGTTATATGAATTTCTTTGTTGTAGCAGTGATGTATGTCTCTCTCGTCGCTCTTGCTCTCGCTTACACGCCGACCGCTAACATGTTAAATCATATTTTATTCTACCCTCATGCTGACCTTGTCATCTTCTCATGTAACAACATAGAGAGAAGCTATTCATTTTAGAGATTTGTATAAGAAAAACGCAGGATGGAGAGTTTATTTTTGATCATATCCTGACGTGATACATATGATAAGAAAGAATTTGCTCTATGTTTGTGGTGCATGGAACGTTATGTATAGGTTTAGGCGTTTTGTATGTTACACGTGTTCTTGCTTTTCCACATGTTATCATCTTGTCTCGTCTACTTTCTAGTCCTACTAGTTCCTTAAATGAAATCTGGATATACATGTCATATTAGTAAAGTTATTTACAAAAAGAGTGTAATGTAGACATGTCTATTAAGTGACATCGTAAATGTACATGTTAATGGATTTTAAAAGTGATTTGTTATATTGGTAACGTTGAAGCTTTGCTAAGCTTCAACATGAATTAGTATCTAAACAATATTATTGTTTGGTTTGTGGTGTTGTAGTACGGCAAGAAAAAGAAAGGAAATAATATGTTTTAGTTTTCTTACTTAAAAAATAAAATGTATAGAATGCTTAGGACTAGTGCATGTAGATTATAATAAAGTTTATTTCATAATTTAAAAGCAGTTATTATCGAATCTCGATATTTTAAAAGTTACGCGATATAAAAATTTTATGTGAAACAAGAAAAATAAATGCTCGATATAAAATGAGAACGACGACATTCGGAGAACGTTGATATCTCGATAAATAAATAAAGGCTTATAATTTAAAATATGTTAACGCGTCATATAAGCGAACAACGCTTAAAGGTTTACCGTAAAATACAAAGAATGCACGTAAACCGAATAATTAAAAAGACAAGAATAAAAATATTCTTACGCCATGAGGAGAATATTTACGATCGATGACGGGCATAGACTCTGCCGATATATATTAAAGGACACGTATTTGATACGTTAAGCCATAACCTTGTCGGTTAACAGATAATTCCATATTTTTTTATATAAAAAAAACATGATAAATAAAAGCCGTGTTATAAATATTGATTCGGAAGTTACGAATTGCTACAGCACGGCTTTTCATCCTCAAACAGACGGGCAGTCAGAGCGAACCATTCAGACATTAGAAGACATGCTTCGTGCATGTGCCTTAGAATGGACAGGATATTGGGATGATTATATCTGTTTGGTAGAGTTTGCATACAACAACAGTTGGCACGCCAACGTCAAGTGTGCATCGTTTGAGATGTTGTATGGCAGGAAGTGTTGCGCCCCAATTTGCTGGGATCAGGTTGGTGAGCGAACACTTGAAGGTCCAGAGATGATAGAGTTGACCAACGAGAAAGTCGTTGTAGCTAGGGCGAAATTACAAGAAGCTCGTGCATATCAAAAGAGTTATGCCGACAAGCATCGTAGAGATTTGCATTTCAACGTGGGAGATCATGTCTTTCTTAAGGTATCACCAGAACGTGGTGTTCGACGTTTTAGAATCAAAGGAAAACTCAGTCATCGATTCATCGGACCGTTTGATATCATCGAGCGAGTCGGTGAAGTATCATATCCTTTAGCGTTACCTCCGCAGCTTTCTCACGTTCATGACGTTTTCCATGAGTCCTTACTCAGAGGGTACAAGTATCATCCCCTTCACATGGTTCAGTATCCACTTGAACAGATTCGTGAAGATCTTACCTTCATCAAGGAACCCGAACAAGTTCTTGATCGACAGGAACGAGTCATGAGGAAGAAGATGATTCCATTCGTCAAAATCCTTTGGAGGGATCATACCGACCGGGAAGCCACTTGGGAAACAGAAGAGTCTATCCGGACTTCTTACCCTCATTTCAAGTTTTGATTCGGGTATGTTCCTCTTTCAGTTTACGTTATCTATAATTCGTGGACGAATTACTCTTTTTAGGCGGGAAGAGTTGTAAAACCCACATATAAACGCCATGAACAGTACACTACGTAAACATACGAACCAATTTAAATTCCATTTATATCATGTACACGTGTCACGGACATTAAATTCAGAAACTACGTACGTGTTAGTGCACGATAATTGTTAAGTACGTGATAATACACGATAATTATTAAGTATAATAATTATAATCACGAACATATGATCACGAACATTTTCGAACATGATAATTATTATGTATAATAATTATAACACGACTATTAGAACACGATATATGTACGTAGTACATATAACATGAACATTTAACACGAACTAGAACATATAATAAACACGAACGAACACGTAAATTAATTAAACATGGAAAAAGTCGGGGAAATCCTTGTAGGCTTATGGTTGGTGCGGACAAGGAGAAAGGAGGGGGCTCAAGCCCATTATTTTGGTTAAATAAAGAAAAAGTAGAACACAAGATTTATCATTCACAGATTTTTAACAAAAAAACTAAAAACCCTATCCCTCTCCTCCCTTATTGCCGTCGGCTACCACCACACCAAGAGGGTGTTTGTTTGATTCTTGATCTTTAATTTTGGGAGAAATGTGTTCGTGTTCTAAATCTACATTCAATCACGCGTTCCGTATCACCATAACCTTTATCTTTTTATTTTAATTTTCTTTTAATTATGTTCATGAAGTTAGAAAAATAAAAACATAATTAAACATGTAGATTAATACAAGAAAACATGAAAAGATTGGTTTTGGTGGGGTTTTGGTTCGACCGACACACAACAGAGAGCACCAAGCTCTCGGCTTGGTTTGTTTCGCACCAACAGCCAAGACCCTAGGGTCTCGGTGTGGTCTTGGTGGTTCGGCAGCAAGGAACAAGTGACCCTGACGTGAGTCGAGGTGTTGTTTGGTTTGTGTTGGGTCTCGGCGCAACAGCAGTAGCACCACCGGCTTAAGCCGGTGGCTGTTTGTGTCGAGTAGTGGGAAACGCGAACATAGTAGGGGCAACCACCGGCCTACTGCCGGTGGGAATATTGCTCGGGCAGTGGGAAGCCACGACACGCAGCAGCGGCAGCAGCCGCCGTTGTTGGCAGCGCAACCACCAGCCGCCACGTAGCCGCGGCTGTGGGTGGTTGGTGTCGGGTTTTCGGTTTTGTCACGGGTTCGGGCTCGGGATTTATTTTTACAAGTTATATGTTTTTACAAGAAGAATTAAATTAATTAACATGCTAATAGTAATAATTAATTTAATTTACTCATGACTTAAGTTTTATTATTTATTAAAGAATACATGTTTAACCTAAGTATTTATTTATTTATTTTAGACGATGGTATTAATTATTTATTAAAATATGGACTTATAATTAATTAATAAACCATGACTTAGGTTATAATTATTAAATATTATAATTCATGATTAACATAAGTATTTTATTTAGACTAATTTAATTAAATCATGCTTTATTTAATTAAATCATATAACCTATAGTTTATTAAATTACTATGACATTTAATTAATAAACTATATTATTAATTACATGATTTATGATTTTTAACCAGTAAACTTTAGCTTATATTATTAGCTTATTAATTCAGCTTATTTCTAAATATGGAAACTTTATATTTTAAGAAACTTACTATTTTTAGAAACTTTCTATTTTTTGAAATTGATCTATTTTTGAATACTTTCTCTTTTTGGAAACTTTCTATTTTTGGAAACGTGCTATTTTTAGAAAGTTACTTATTATGACACAACAAGTATAATAATACAAGAATAAAAGATAATACATAATCAGAATACATGAAATACATGATTAATACAGTATATCATTTAAAACAGTAAAACAAGACAAGAACATATAAAATAAGCTAAGAACATGATATAACCAGTAGCGTACTCAGTAATCAGACAAATTACACATGTCCCTTATTTATGTAACATTAGTGAGGTCGGAGTAGGACTATTCATCCTTTCATCTTTCCTCATTCACTGGACACAAGGTACAGATTTTCCGTCCTTCAGTATGGACGTTCTTTCCTTATTAGGATTTCCCGTTTGCAGCCAACTGTTTTCCCAAGTATATGTTTTATATGTTTTGATCTGCTTATGTTAGTTTTAAATGCCTAAGCCATATACATGCATGACGAGTGTCACCTAGTTATGGAGGTACCAGAACCATAACACTGGAGGCACCAGTGTTATGACTTCCCCACGGCGGTGTGATTGCTCGTGACGTCCCTTTTCAGTTTTAGCCTTATAGTTATATTATCATGTGGGGCGTATGGGTGCATCCTAGTAACATGTTTTTACAGGATTTTCATGGTGAATGGACGTGTGTCTTGCATCCTTCACAAGGAGTTGATACCTCCTACCCAGACTATTTAATTAGAGGCAACCCCTCTAATTGCATGATGAGGTCTCCCCTCCAAGTATTCATGCACGGTGGAACCTCATGACCTATATGGGTTATTGGCTAATTAATACAGTTTTCTTATAAAAACATAAGTCTTTTCAAACTATAAAACCAGTTTTATGAACATGTTCCAGGTTATCTAGGACTTATACATTTTCGCTGCTATTAGTCTTTTATGCTTATGTCATTTCATGCTATACTTGTATATTCGTTCATTGGGCGTTATGCTCAGCCGTTTTCCTTTCATGTTCCCAAACGACAGGTACTCAAGGACGCTCGTAGACTTTAAGAGTATGTGCATACGGATTGGAAGCTATCTAGCCTTCATTACTTTATGCATTTCCATACATTACGTTACTTTATTTCTTTAGACATTGTTTAGTCCTTTTCTATTTCAGTACTTATATTCATGTGTGTGAGCTTATACTTGGAATGCCGATGTCTGTTTCCGGTATTTCCATTCATGGTCATTTAATGTTTTTGAACATTTACCTTACCATGCTTTGATGACACGTCATATTATCTGTGATATTCTATTTACCAAAATGGGGTGTTACACCAGAGCTTAAAAAATGTTTATAGTTAGTAATTGAAGATAATCCAGTTGTTCCTTTAAATTAAAAATTTCCAATCATCAACTATGAAATTTGCCATGTTGATAATGCAAGGTGGTGGAAAATCTTCAGAGCTGGAGGAGAAGTAGAGCAGTATCAATTTTTGGGATATATGTTTCAAGTCTTGGACAAAGAAGATGTTAATGATATGTGGAAGATATTGAATAAGAAGTTTGGAGCTGTAAAAACCTCATATATACAGAATATGATGGATGTCTATTTCTGGGAAACTATGAGGAAGATGTATAAGGTTGACATAAACAATAGCATATGGAAGAAGCTTAATAAAACTGTAAAACCCGCTTTAAAATACCTTAGAACATTAAATGCATGAAAATACGGTTAAATTAAAACTTTACAGTTAATTAATATACGACACGAATCATGAATATTTGATATGAATATTACGTATATTAATTAATTACTACAAGTATTACGTATATTAATATTATTATTAATACATGATAAGTATTTACGTATAATACTTAAAACGTTACAAGAAATAAAACACGATCTTAAAATACGAACACACATGATAAATAATTAAACACAGAAATCAAAACGAAAGTATGTAAGTGTGTGTGTGTGTATGTTTGGACGGCAAGAAGAAAGAAAGGGAAGGGCTTGGCCCGACCCATTTAGCAATCCAAAACCTTAAACAATTAAAGCTCCAAGAAAGATTTCATATATCACTTTCACAGGAAAATAACAAAACCCTAACTTCCTCTTTCTTCTCCTTTTGGTCGCGGCACACAAACACACACAAGAAAGGAGTTGTTGATTTTGATCTTTAATAATTAACGGGTTCGTGTTTGTGTTCTAAATCCTTAATCCTTCACGCTTTGGTATCTTTTTATTCCCTAATCTTTTAATTATTTTCTATGCTCAAGATCTTTAAAAACAAGTATTAAAAACATGTTAATTAAAAGATTTGTCATGGGAATCGAGTAAAGGGTTGGTTTGTTTCGGGTTCACGCAAACCGAGAACAAAGATGGTCTCGGTGGTGTTTCGGATCACACAGCCGCACCCTACAACTGGTCAGCGTGTGTTTGTCTTTGGCAGCCGCAACCCTAAACAACCCCACGGTGGGGGACTGTTGGGTAAACAGTGGGAACAAAGACCTCCAAGGGTCTCGGTGGGAACAGGGTGCGCAGCAGGGGGAACCCGGCTAGGCCGGGGTGAACCTTGGCTAAGCAGTGGCATCGGTAGCAGCCTCGACTAGGTAGTCGTCGGCAGCAACCACAACCGATGGGTTGTAGTGCTTGGTTTCGTGGTCTCGGGTCTTTGTTGGGGCTAGGGTACAACCGAACACACCAAGGGGTGGTTTGGTTAGACTTTTTGCAAAATAAACTTTATGTTATATTAATTAGTTTAATTAAGACATGGGTTAAATTAAATTAATTAATAACCAAGACTTATGTTATAATTTATTTAAATAAAAACCATGATATAATATATGTCCATTTAATTTAAATAAACTTTGGGATAAAATAATTATTAATATAATTATTTATGTACATTTAATTAATTAAGAAAACTTAGCTTAATTAATTTATATTAATTATAACCAAGGTTTAATTAAATTAATAACATGGTATAATTTAATTATATAATAAGTCATTTAAGGTAAAGTTTAATTATTAAAATCATGTAACATTATTAATTAATAATTACTTATGATATCATGTATTATTATTAATTAATAATCATATGTTAAGACTAATTATTAGATATAATTAAACTTTACTATATATTAATCATGACATTTAATATGCTTATTAAAACTATAGCTCATATCATTTTACTTATTTAATAAGCTTATTGTTAATTATGGAAATACACTGAGTATGGAAACATGCTACTTATGGAAATATACTAAATATAGAAACATGCTATTTATAGAAACGTACTAAATATGGAAACATGCTGTTTATGGAAACATACTAATTATGGAAACTTTATATTTTTGGAAACTTACTAACTATGGAAACTTTCTGTTTTTGGAAACTTACTATTTAAGGAAACTTGCTATTTTGAGAAAGTTATCATATATGAAAACCTGCTATTTTTAGAAAGTTATTATATATAGAAACCTTCTAATTTTAGAAAGTTACTTATTATGTTATAACAAGTACTACAACACATAGAACATGAAATACACTAACCAATAACACATGAAACACTAAGGGGTCGTTTGATAAAACTATCTGATTTAGCGCTGAATGATTTATTCCTTTGAATGATTAAAAGACTCTGACTAGAATATTTCTGAATGATAACATGATGTTTGACAAGTGTTCTGAATACATATTCTTATCAACTAAATTTACAAGATTAATATTTTACACAAAAGAATATATATATTTATTATTATTACCAGTTTTGATGTAGCTCTAGAGTAATAGTTGTCAAAAGCTCGTATGTTTATTCTTTCACATTTTGTATATTCGTTTGTAATTATTTTTTGGCTTAATTATAGTTTTAATATTTAATTGTATTATTTTGTTTGTTACAATAATATAGAAGTACACGACTTGCAAAAGTTAAAACGTAAAAAAGAAAAAAATGACTAGTAAAGTCATTTGAAATGAATTAGGTTTCTTTTATAAATAAAATATTATCAATTGAGGTTTGCATTAGTGGTTACGGGTTTCTTGCTCTTTAACCAAGATCTCGGGTTTGAGTTTTGGGTATAGAAAAAATCTCAACTGGGAAGGATGTTGTCCATCAAGTTACTCAGGCAAACTCTCGCGAAAGATTAATCCACTTGACAAATGACGGTAAGAACTCCTCGTACTAGTACCAAAAAAATAATTATAAAAAATAAAAAATAAAATAAATTACAAATAGGCGCTGAAGTTGTATAAACTAGTGTTACTCCGTAAATCAATAATAATATATACCGAGCATATAAGTTATTATTATTTAAAATTAGTACTACGTAGTAAAAGATCTTTATTGACACACTGAATCATTTTGCATTTATTTGACACTGAGCCATTAACTTCCTAGTGGAACCACTAAGTGGAATAAATATTGTTATCAAACACCAAACATCTCTGACCGATTTAGCATGAAGCCCATTAAGAGGCTATCAAACACCCCCTAAGAATCACATGATAAAACAAGAACAAGTATAATAAGTAATGAACACGCCAAGTGAACTAAGAACCAGTACATATAAGTTAAACAAACAACTTATTCATGTCCCTTTCATTATGTAGCTATCGTGAAGTCGGAGTGATCTTCCACTTTTGTTTTCATCCTCGTTACTGGACATAAGGTACGGATATTCCGTCCTTTAGTAAGGACACTCTCTTCCTATATTAGGATTCTCCGTTTGCAACCATCTGTTTTCTCCAGTAGTTTACTTTAAACTAAACAGAATTATATGATTAATATTCTAGATTACCTGAGCTATATACATGCATGCCAGTTCTACCTAGTTATAGAGCTACCATAACCATAACACTGGAGGCACCGGCGTAATGACTCTTCCACGGTGAGAGTGATTGCTCGTGACGTCTCTTTCAGTTATTTAGCCTATATTATTATTATTATGTGGGGCGAATGGGTGCATCCTAGGACAAGTTTAACAAGATTACATGGTAACTACGGTGTGTGCCTTGCATTCGTTACATGGAGTTGATCCCTCCAACCCAGACTATTATAATTAGAGGCAACCCCTCTAATTACATGATGAGGTCACCCCTCTAAGTATTCATGCACGTTGATACTTCATGACCTATATGGGCCTCGGGCATATTTAGAATACAGTTTTTCAACATAAAATAAACATAACTCTTTTCAGAATATAAACCAGTTTATAAACATACATCAGGTTTTTACAGGATTACACTTATTCCGCTGTACTTCATTTCATTTCAATTCTTGCCTATGTTTAAGCTTTACATTTCATTGTCATATATCCGCACACTAAGCGTATTGCTCAGCCGTATTACTTTCTATGTCCCAATATGGTAGGTACTAAAGGGCAAAGCTAGGATCATCAAGAGTATGTGCATTTGGATGGAGGCTCCCTTGTTTTCACTTCTTTTAATGCATTTACATAGTTTGGCTTTGCTGGACATTGTTTAGTCCTTTCATACATTTCTTTACTTATGCATTATGTGAGGAGCTTATGTTTGGAACCGATGTTTGTTTCCTGTTTCCTTTATGGTCAGTTAATGTTTTAGACATTTACCTTGCATGCTTTGATGACACGTCATAATTACTAAGTAACGTTCCACTTATCCAAGTGGGATGTTACAATTATGGTATCAGAGCCAAGGTTTCGACCTGTAGGTTCTTAAAATTGACTTGTGAGTCACCAGAGTCTTCCTAAACTTACAGTAAATTATATTCACTTCATTTCATGCATCATTTGTTTTCTGTTAAGTTTTTGACTAAGTAATGGTTGGTACATGACTGGCCATATTTAGTCGCATATGCTTTTCATTCGAGTTTTGTTTTGTGAACCGACCATAGGCGTTCACCCTTGCTCATGGAAGTTTTGTTTTGTGGACCGACCCATAGGCGTCCACCATTGTCAATGGCTGTTTTTGTTGGCTATGCCTTCATAAACTCTTCATGCATTTCTTATGTTTATCCTATGTTTCTAACAGATTAATCATTTTGCTTGTTCCTCTTTTAAACTGTCAGATGGTTAACACACGTACCAACGAGGAACTGGCTGCATCTGTCCAAGCAACTCTGCAAGCTATGCTCTCACAGATCAGGAATCAGATCCGGGCTGAATATCAGAATATCCCGAATCAGAGCAATCCTCCTCCTCCTTTTCCTCCACATGTTACTCTACACACCTGGCTGGAGAGATTCAACAAGCAGAAACCCTAGGCATTTGAGAAAGCTGAGGTGCCATCTGATGCTGAAAATTGGATCTCATACTTGGAGAAAATCTTCGATGCCATGAGATGTGATGGAGTGTACAAGGTATGTCTGGCTTGCTACAATTTCAAAGGCGATGCACTAGCTTGGTGGAGAGCATACAAGCTGACAAATGGAGGTGATGTATGGTTGGCTGCTTTGACCTGGGTGCAATTCAAGGAACTGTTATATAATCAGTTCCTCCCAAGGGCTGAGCAGGAACGGATAAAGAGGGACTACCATGCCATTCGTTAGAGAACTGGTGAGAACATCACGGAGTTTATGCAGAGATTCCTTAGGTTAGCTGGATTTCTGGGCGCTGCTGCAAGTACAGCTAAAGAGCAAGCGACGCACTTTCGCTGGGTCCTTCACTCCTCGACTGCTGATCGGCTACTTAGTGCCACTTTCACCAATTTGTCACAAGTGGCAGATGCAACACGTAGTTTGGAGATGCTCCATGAGAGAGACGACTATGAGGAGCCAGCTCGTCCATAGAAAAGGTATAAACTTTAGTCATCAAGTGTTATCATCTTATTCAAATTTGTACGTTCATTTTATATCTTGTCCTATCCAATTGTACCTTTCAGGCAGAAGGGTGAAGACCGGTCCCAACCGGCCACTCAACAGACGAACAACAAGGGGCACGGTCAAACTAATGACCGATACGGATCAGACAGGCGTAACGGTAATGACAATTATCATAACAATGCCAGCTATTCTAACAACAACAGGTCCCTAAAATTCATAAACTCTTCTATGTTAAGTTTCTATATGTCATACATGCTAACATCTCAGCATCATAAACAGGAACTCTGCGAGTGGGCGTGACCAGAATGCTAAGGGTCATCAGCCCAATAACTCATCTTCATCTGGTATTATATCTTAACTTTCAGTGTAGTCATGTTTATGCCCAAATAATCATGTCTCACGCATGTCTTCTTAAACAGGCTCTCAGGTAGCGAGGGTACCTTTTGGAGGGTATACCCATCCTATCTGCACTACTTGTGGCCGTAGACATCCTGGACCATGCCATCGGGCTGCCAGTGTTTGCTTTAAGTGTGGAAAACTAGGAAATATGTTGAAGGACTGCAAGAAGGGAGAGACTGCTGGTAATTCTGTTACTGCTCTTCCTAAGCCACCAGCTTCAGGTCGTTTCTACACTACCACCAGAGATAAGGCGAATAAGTCGACATGTACCATTACTGGCATCCTCTTTATGTACGAACATGTTTCCTGCGTTTTATTTGATACGGGTGCTACTCACTCAGTTATATCCACTAGTTATGCTTCCCGTATAAATAAGATCCCTATGCCACTAGAGAACATATTAAGTATATCTACGCCAATGCGAGACTATATGCGCATTTCTCATGTGCACAGAGACCTTCCCCTAGAATTTGATGATAAGGTTCGCCCAATAGACTCACTTCCGTTGGATATGTGTGAATTTGATTTAATCTTAGGCATGGACTGGTTAGCTAAACACCATGCCACCATCGATTTCCATACTTATCGAGTGATCTTCGGCGATGCTCAAGATTCAGATCACATTTATAATGGTTTCATACCAGGCAAGTCTGTGTAAATTATTTCCACCTTAAAAGCTCGTGCTTTACTAGCTCATGGCTGCGAGGGCTTTTTAACTACGATTCAGGATATTACTGCTGAAGCTCCGTCGATCCAAGATCAACCAGTTGTTTCTGAATTCCCCGATGTATTTCTAGAGGAACTTCCGGGTATACCACCTATTCGCGAAGTAGAGTTTGGCATTGAGCTCATCCCATGAGCTCAACCAATGTCCAATGCTCCTTATCGCATGGTTCCCATTGAGCTCAAGGAGTTAAAAGACCAGCTGTAGGAGTTACTGGAGCGAGGTTTCATCCGTCCGAGTGTATCACCATGGGGTGCGTCGGTACTTTTCGTCAAGAAGAAGGACGACAGCATGCGTTTATGTATTGACTATCGTGAGCTGAACAAGATCACGATTAGGAACCATTATCCATTACCGCGTATCGATGATCTGTTTAACCAACTGCATGGTGCCAAGCACTTCTCCAAGATTGATTTACGATCCGGTTATCATCAGTTGCGAGTGAACGAGCAGGACATTCTTAAGACTGCTTTTCGCACAAGATATGGCCACTATGAGTTTGTAGTCATGCCTTTCGGACTCACTAATGCTCCAACGGTATTCATGGACTTAATGAACCGCGTCTTTCATGAGTTTCTGGAAAAAAAATTCATCATGTTCATCGATGACATTCTTATCTTCTCAAAATCCAAGGAAGAACATGAAGAACATCTTCGCATTATACTACAGATTCTTTGTTAGAAGCAATTATATTCCAAATTTTCTAAGTGCGAATTCTGGTTAAACAAGGTGGCATTTCTGGGCCACGTTGTCTCCACAGAAGGGATTACCATGGATCCTGTGAAGGTTGAAGCTATCACTAAATGGCCAAGACCGATGTCTGCAACTAAGGTTCGTAGTTTTCTGGGCTTAGCTGGTTATTATCGCAGATTTGTGGAGAACTTTTCAAGGCTAGCCTTGCCTTTGACCAAGCTAATGCGTAAGGGAGAGAAATTCGTCAGGAATGATGAGCGGGAGAAGATCTTTGAGGAACTTAAGCAGCGGTTAGTATCTGCACCTATTCTTACTCTCTCATCTGGCACAAGTGGATTTTAGATTTATAGTGATGCTTCGAGTAAAGGACTAGGCTATGTACTCATGCAACATGGGAAAGTGATTACATATGCATCACGTCAACTTAAGCCTTATGAGGAGAATTATCCTACCTATGATCTGGAATTAGCAGCAGTTATCTTTGCACTCAAAATCTGGAGGCACTATCTATATGGTGAATCATGTGACATCTTCACTGATCACAAGAGCCTCAAGTACATATTCACTCAGCGAGAGCTAAACATGAGGCAGAGAAGATGGTTGGAACTACTTAAGGATTATGACATCAATCTTCAGTACCATCCGGGTAAGGCGAATGTAGTGGCAGATGCTCTCAGCAGGAAGTCAGGCATGATTGCTTGTATCAAGATAGAAGAAGAGATCATACGTGACCTAGAGCGATTAGACATTGAGTTCTTAGTAAGTGGACAGCATGGGTACTGGGCTAATCGGAGAATTGAGCCAGACTTAATCTCTCGGATCAAGGCAGCTCCAAAGGATGATAATGAGATTTGGGCTATAATTCAGAATCTTAATCGGTAAAAAGAATTTCGTGTAGACGAAGATGGCATCGTATGGCAGGGAACCAAGCTATGTGTTCCGGATGATCAGACACTCAGAGAAGCTTTACTGACTGAAGCTCACAGCTCTCCATTCTCTATTCATCCAGGATCCACCAAATGTACCATGATCTCAAACAACATTTTTGGTGGAATGGTATGAAGCAGGATGTTGCTACTTTCATTTCCAAATGTCAAACCTGCCAGTAGGTTAAGGTAGAACATCAACGGGCTAGTGGTTTACTACAATCGTTAGAGATTCCCGAATGGAAGTGGGACAAAATCTCCATGGATTTCGTCACCGTACTTTCGTTGACTCAGAGGAAGCATGATGCTATATGGGTCATAGTCGACCGTTTAACCAAGTCATCTCATTTTCTTCCAATTCGCAAAGATTTCTCAGTTAGAAAATTGGCAAATAAATTACTTCAGAAGATCATGCGACTGTATGGTACTCCATCAGATATCATATCTGATAGAGATCCTCGATTCACGTCTAAATTCTGGAAAGGGTTGCAGAAGGCTTGGGGCACCAGACTTAAGCTTAACACCGCCTTTCATCCTCAGACTGATGGTCAATCGGAGCGTACCATCCAGACCTTAGAAGACATGCTGCGAGCTTGTGAATTGGAATGGACAGGGAGTTGGGATGACTACATTTGCTTGGTTGATTTTGCTTACAACAACAGTTGGCACGTGAGTATTATGTGTGCACCTTTCGATATGCTTTATGGCAGGAAGTGTTATGCTCCAATCTGATGGGATCAAGTTGGAGAACGAATCATTGAGGGACCAGAAATGATAGAGGTGACCAATGAGAAGATTTGCCATCGCCAAGGCGAAGCTGCATAAAGCTCCTGCTCGTCAGAAGAGCTATGCTGATAAACATCGTAGAGATTTAGAATTCAAGCTTGGTGAACATGTTTTCCTTAAGGTATCATCAGAACGTGGCGTCAAGCGTTTTGGACTCAAGGTCAAGCTTAGTCCTCGTTTCATTAGACCGTTTGAAATCCTTGAACGTGTCAGTGAAGTATTGTATCGTCTCGCGTTACCTCCTCAGCTATCTCATGTTCATAATGTGTTCCATGTATCCTTACTCAGAGGTTGCAATTATCATCCGTTGCATACAGTTTCATATCCGTTCTAGCAGATTCGTGAGGATCTATCCTATATTGAGGAACCCGTAGCAGTTCTCGATCGTCAGGATCGATTCATGAGGAGAAAGACGATTCCATTCGTCAAAATCCATTGGAGGGACCATTCCAAGCGGGAAGCCACTTGGGAAACAGAGGAGTCTATCCGGACTTCTTTCCCTCATTTACAGCGATGATTACGGTATGTCATTTTCAGCTTATCGTATCTCTAATTCGAGGACGAATTATTCTTTAGAGGGGAAGAGGTGTAAAACCCGCTTTAAAATACCTTAGAACATTAAATGCATGAAAATACAGTTAAATTAAAACTTTCCATTTAATTAATATACGACACGAATCATGAAAATTTAATACGAATATTACGTATATTAATTAATTACTACAAGCATTACGTATATTAATATTATTATTAATACATACTAAGTATTTACGTATAATACTTAAAACCTTACAAGAAATAAAACACGACCTTAAAATACGAACACTCATGATAAATAATTAAACACGGAAATCAAAACGAAAGTATGTAAGTGTGTGTGTGTGTGTGTGTATGTGTTTGGACGGCAAGAAGAAAGAAAGGGAAGGGCTTGGCTCGGCCCATTTAGCAATCCAAAACCTTAAACAATTAAAACTCCCGGAAAGATTTCATATATCACTTTCACATGAAAATAACAAAACCCTAAGTTCCTCTTTCTTCTCCTTTTGGTCACGGCACACAAACACACACAAGGAAGGAGTTGTTGATTTTGATCTTTAATAATTAACGGGTTCGTGTTTATGTTCTAAATCCTTAATCCTTCACGCATTCGGTATCTTTTTATTCCCTAATCTTTTAATTACTTTCTATGCTCGAGATCTTTAAAAACAAGTATTAAAAACATGTTAATTAAAATATTTGTCATGGGGATTGGGTAAATGATTGGTTTGTTTCGGGTTCACGCAAACCGAGACCAAAGATGGTCTCAGTGGTATTTCAGATCACACAGCCGCACCCCACAAGGGGTCGGCGTGTGTTTGTCTTTGGCAGCCGCAACCCCAAACAGCCCCACAGTGGGGACTGTTGGGCAAACAGTGGGAACCAAGACCACCAAGGGTCTCAGTGGGAACAGGGTACGCAGCAGGGGGAACCTGGCTAGGCCGGGGTGAACCTTGGCCAAGCAGTGGCACCGGCAGCAGCCTAGGCTGTGTAGCCGCCGGAAGCAACTACAACTGATGGGCTGTGGTTCTTGGTTTCGTGGTCTTGGGTCTTTGTTGGGGCTCGAGTACAACCGAACACACCAAGGGGGTGTTTGGTTAGACTTTTTGCAAAATAAACTTTATGTTATATTAATTAGTTTAATTAAGACATGGGTTAAATTAAATTAATTAATAACTAAGAATTATGTTATAATAAATTTAAATAAAAACCATGATATAATATATGTCCATTTTATTTAAATAAACTTTAGGATAAAGTAATTATTAATATAATTATTCATGTACATTTAACTAATTAAGAAAACTTAGCTTAATTAATTTATATTCATTATAACCAAAGTTTAATTAAATTAATAACATGGTTTAATTTAATTATATAATAAGTCATTTAAGGTAAAGTTTAATTATTAAAATCATGTAACTTTATTAATTAATAATTACTTATGATATCATGTATTATTATTATTAATTAATAATTATACGTTAAGACTAAGTACTAAATATAATTAAACTTTACTATATATATATTAATCATAACATATAATATGCTTATTAAAACTATCGCTCATATCATTTTGCTTATTTAATAAGCTTATTATTAATTATGGAAATATAATGAATATGGAAACATGCTATTTATGGAAATATAATAAATATAGAAACATGCTATTTATGGAAACATACTAAATATGAAAACATGCTATTTATGGAAACATACTAAATATGGAAACTTTCTATTTTTGGAAACTTACTAATTATGGAAACTTTGTATTTTTGGAAACTTACTATAATCACAAGCTTGGAAGGTTTGAGCTGATGTGATAGCCAAAAAATCACAAGCTTCTAGTACCTTAAAACACTAAAACATCAAACACAATCAAGAATCAAGGATTATGCCTTGATTCAGTTAGCACACAAAGTGGATAACCAACTGATTTTTTACTTTCTTTTCTTGAAAACTTTTTCTTTTTCAAACTCTTGAAAACAGGAAACCTGTTGAAAACAAACCTCAAACAAGAACTTAAAAAAACTAAAATTTTGGATCAATGCTTTTACAAATTACCAACTTTTTAGAAAATATGAAAAAGGAATTAGATTTGGAAAAAACTTGGAAACCAAATTATGATAATGATGGAACTTAGATTTATTATACATAAATACCAACTTTAAAAAAAATAGAAAGGAATTATATTTTCATGGGAAAAACAACAACTTTTATTAATCTTGAAAAGGAATTACATTAAAAGTAAAAAAATCAGGAATAAGTAGAAATATAAAACATATGCGCCTTATATACTGGCTACAAGGTGTTCTAAAAACAAAAAGAAACTACAAACCGTAATGTATGAATAACCAGAATTTCCCCTTGGTCTTTGACCATTGCAATGTCCTCATGCAATGCATTAGTTACAAAGCAAGTTTACATTTTTCATCATAGTCAATCCATAGTGGCCTTTATTAAAGAAATAGAAAAATTAAAAACATACAAAATAAAGAAATCAAAAGTATACCTTGGGTTTTGGAAATGTCATGAATAATCATCATCCTCAAGTTTTCACTTTCTCCAAACCAAGCTTAAAAACGATATCATTGTTATTATAAGTTAGTAAACTATCACGAACTCATGTGGGTCAATTACTCACTTAGACTCCCTTATTCCTAGGTGTATCTCTTATATTTTATTATCGTCTTGAATGATCACGAGGATGCATTGTTTGACTTATTTCGATAGTTATTAAGTCCGAAAATAAAGTGAAGGATTTAATCAATAGTTAGCTAAAGGACAAAATCTTTTAAAACTGCTTCTCGGGACCTCATAAAGTTCATATCTTGGCATAACTCGCTTCGCGATTTGAGACCTTTCTCGGACTGATATTTGGCAGCGAATTCATACTTCAAACCTTGAGAGACGTTCATGAAATTATGGTCTTCTCTTCATAATAGAATTTCTTCACTTGAAGTTTTGAGAGATTCATACTTGGACCACGACTTCTTCATTTTTCTCCAATCTTTATTTTGGACTTTGATATACAACGATCCGCCTCCTTTTATGACTTAGATCTATTTATCCTCATACCTTGTTAGGGTCTTTTCGGATACACTTCTCCATGACTTTTGGGGAGTATTTGCTTTTCGTCGTGTGTCTCGATCCTTCATATTGATTTTCGATAAATGATTCTTCACAACACTTTGGATCTTTAGCAACAAAATATAGCCCTCATGCCTTGTTAGGGCCTTTTCGGGCTCGCCAATCTTCGCGTCCCGCTTCAATAAGATATGCCTTGGCTATGAACTCTAATCCATACCGAGCAACTTTTAAACGATCTTGGGCTAGAAGCTAAGTAACTTTTCAAATCGTACAACCTTATTTATTAGCAGATAAATTATTAGCAAGCGATGGGAGAATAGGCTTATAATTAACTCACATAAATTCACGAAAGAATACCGAACTTATAATTGGCTCTATCATCTCTCGTTCTCCACAGTTTAAAATCTCAAGTAATGAGACTCGTGGATACTTAGCCTATTAAATCAAAGTTTTGGGTTTTCGAGTCGCCTATAGGATCTTGCAAATTCTTATACTTTTTCAAGTTTAGAAATCGCATTTTAAAGTTCCCTTGATAAACGACTCTCTAGGATCAATTATAGGAACTTGCGAAAAGTTCTTGTTCTTAACCCGTGAGAGTTAAGACTTTCGCGTTTTATAGCTCCCTATATAAAAGCCTAGCAAAACTTGACTTAAACACGTTAAGGATACTAGCTAGAGTAAACTCGGATTGAGTCAAAAGATTCACAACGTTTGAAAATTAAAACCACTTTATTAAAGATTTATTCTAATAAAGAAAGGAAATAACTATACAAAGGGAAAACTAATAGGCCAAAATAGATCAAAAATTTTGAAAAATGTCGAAAAAATTGATTTTCCGGTTAAAATGAGGACAAATACAGGGAAAAGACCACTTAACTTCGATAGAAGTCCCCCCTACACTTAAGATAAACATTGTCCTCAATGTTTAAGCATGTGGGAGTAAACTCCCCTACACTTAGGACATTGTGTACGTTGTTTAAATTTCGCTAAGGAAAAGACAACTAAAGAGATTCCTATTTTAATATTGAAAAAAAAATATAAAATAGTGAATCGAAAAGAGTTTAGGATAGAACCGGGAAGAAGTAGAACACAGAATCACAGGTCGTCAAGAATCATTAAGAGTGGATCATTGAAGCTTGAATCCCTGATTAAGAAGTGAGGAGAGGAAATAGCAAACCAAAGGGTCCCCCCTACACTTATGGTAAAGAAAGCAAAAAGATAGATGCATGGGTTGCCTCCCAAGAAGCGCTTGATTTTTGTTAACCGAGTCGTGAGCCTGACTCGACCTTGATCATCAACGGAAGAAGCATGAAACATATCCACCAGGATCAAAGACATAGTTTTCATCCATCAATAAGCATGAGCTTAAGGCGAACAAGGCAAGCCAAAGAAGAAGTGGCAGGGTTCCCTTAAGAAGCGATGGAGCACGGTGGAAGCAAGGGTGAAGTGCAAGCTTGTCTTCAAGATTTCCAAAGATTTTTCCTTTTATTTCATCAGGTGGATACTGAGATGGCTTAAAGACTTCAATACCGGGGTCGAACACCTTTTCCTTCAAGGGAAAATAGCACTCAGGCTCAGCCGAGTGTGAAGAAGATCCACAAAGAAGCACAACCTCGTCCTCAGAAGGGGGACAAAGAGGTGTCAAATCATATGTGCAATGGATATTGGTGTCAACCGGTTTCTTCTCCTTTGACAGAATGCGCTTCAAATCCAAAGTAGGATCAAGACGATAATCTTCGAAGTCATAAAGAGGAGCATCACTCTCATGAGGGAAGTACGTGTTGAGAAATTCAGAGAAGTCTTCCTCAAATGAGTAATCGTCCAAAGTAGGATCGAGTGATGGCGGAGGATCTTCATCATGTGAAGAATCGCTCGAGAGAGTATCAGCCTCATCGAAATCATCATATGTGGGCAGCTCGGGATACTCAGAAGTACAATCAAAATCATCCGAATCTGAGCTAGAATCATCATCATAAGCATCAAAGACCGGTTGAGAATCATAAATGGGAGAAGCGTCGAAAGTGGATCGAGAATTATCCACATCATCGTCAAAGAGTGGATTATCAGTGGAGGAATCGAATAGAGGATTGTCATATTCACTGATTCTCGGCCTCCAAAGGGTTTTCCTGTAAGCTTCCCCATTTTAAAAACTTTTGAATCATCCCCGACTCGTAAGATTAACTCACCTTCGGCCACATCTACTAAAGCTCGTCCGGTTCTTAAGAATGGCCGACCAAGTATTAAAGGAATACGAGGGTCCATTTCATAATCAACTACGACAAAATCGACCGGAAAGTAAATGTGCCAACTTTGATGAACACGTCTTCGGCTATACCAACGGGGTAAGCGAGAGTGCGATTTGCAAGTTCGAGAGTCATCTTTGTTGGAATGAGGTCGGGTAATGATAGTGTTTTCCAAACACTCAAAGGCATAAGATTAATACTAGCCCCGAGATCAGCAAGGGCAGTAAATTCTTCAGTTTTGTTGAACATGCAAGGCAACACGAAACGACCGGGATCTCCAAGCTTTTCCGGTAATTCTTTAAGAATAACTGCTGAGCAGTTTTCATTTAAGCGTGTGTTGGCGAGTTCAATCAGCTTCTCCTTCTTGCTAAGCAATTCCTTGAATGCTTTGACAAATTTCGGCATGTGGCAAAGTGCTTCAACAAGGCTAATGTTAATGGTCATTTTAGATAGCATATCCACATATTTTGATACTTGACAGTCATTCTTGGTTAGCTCGTTGGTCTTGCCTATGCGAGAAGGGTATGGGATTCTGGGTTGATAGGGAGACGGTGAAGGTGTAGTCGGTAAAGGTTGGGATGTTGAAGGGTCCTTCCTAGAGACATCGTCAAGACGAGGCGGAGACGGTAATGGTGTACTAATACTAGGTGTAGGAGGAGTAGGGATACATGGTGGTGGAGGAGGTGTAGATGGTGGTGGGATAGGTGGATCGACAATGGTAATTCCACTACGCGTAGTTATAGCACTCACATTAGCTCGCGGATCGGTGACGGTGTTTGAAGGTAGAGAACTTGAAGTAGAAGGTTGAGTGGCGGGCAAGAAACTAGCCAATAGATTCTTTAATTCAGTCGTTTGAGTGCTGAAGGAGGATTGAATATTATCACGAACCTCGGTTCTAATGTCATTACCTTGCTTCAGGATATCTCCTTTCAAATTGATTATTTGGCTCTGTAGATTCTTGATTTGCTCACCTTGAGTTCTCATGATGGCATCAACATCGGGATTAATGGGTGGGGTTTGGTGGGTGGGTGGTTGATAAGGGTTAGAAGCTCTTGGTGGGATTTGGTTGCTCCTACTATAGTTGTTGGCGGAGTTTTGGTTTTGAGGAGAAAAACCGGGTGAAAGGTAGTTGTTGGATCGGTAACTCAGCAGATTTCTATCCCCTTGTTGTCTAGCTTGGTAATTTTCCGGTGAATAATTGCCGTAAGCAGCATACACATTTTCCGGATTTCCTTGTGTCGAAGGACAATCGGTGTATGAGTGAGGACCGCCACATGTTTCACAAGGATTAGCAACCGCTTTAACTTGTTGATGTTGTTGGTTTGAAGCTAGAAGCGTAATACTTTTGCTCATTTCGATCATCATGCGGGTGAGTTCGGTCATCTCAGGGTTTGCTGAGGTAGAAGAAACATTGACTCTCGGGTTGTTCCTTGAAGAAGCAGAGGAATCCCAGTTTTTGTGGTGAGTAGTCATGTTCTCAATAAGCTCTCTACACTCCTCGGGTCTCCTTTTCATGAATGTGCCACCGGCGGCTGCATTAATCGTATCACGATCTCGAAAAGTCAAACCGTTGTAGAAAGTGTCAATCAAGGTCACAAGGAGCATGTTGTGGTTTGGACATCTATCGATCAAGACATTATATCTCTCCCAAGCGTCAAAAAGAGATTCATCGGGATCTTGCATGAAACCGTTGATCTGATTGCGAAGGCTTGTGACCATGGATGGTGGAAAGTAGCGCGATAGAAAGCGTTGAGTCATGTCATCCCAAGTGTGAATAGAATTCTTCGGGAGACGATCAAACCATTTCTCAGCATGATGCGATAAAGTATGTGGGAAGAGTTGTAGGCGAAGTACATCCATTGTGGCACCAGGCAACTTCATGCTTTGGGTGATTGTAATGAACTTGTCGAGGTGTTTGTTGGCATCATCATCAGGCAATCCTCTAAATGGGTTTGTTTGCACTTGCTGAATCATGTGGTGCTTCAACGAAAACTCAGGAGCGTTGATTTGCATCGGCGCAATCGGTCCTCCTCGTCCAAACATGGTTGGTTGACAAAGTTCCTCCATGGTCCGAAGATCGGGTTGTGGAAGAGCATTGTTGTTATTATTATTATTATTATTATTGAGGTGCGGTGGAATGTTGTTGTTGTTAACACCTGCCATATCTAAATCTTCTTGAGTCTCGGGCTCTTGATAATTAGAAGATCTAGTACGCATACACCTGAAAATGCAAAAGAAAAGGAAACACAAAAACAATATATATACACAATAAAGATAAAATCTTTTTGTATTTTTGAAATTTTTAATTTTTATGTATTTTTATCAATTTTTTATTTTTATGGTTTTTTGAAATTTTATGCAAGAAAAATAACGCTCACAAGTGAACGGATCCCAAAAAGCAACGTGTCTCTCACAGAAAACCGTCAATCTTAACGAAAAGAGCCGGCAGCGGCGCCATTTGATAACTGGCTTTTGACACCCCGTATAAAAATTAAAGTTCGTATTCTTGGTATCTTAACGAATTGATCTAGGCCCTATGTGTTACTCAGTTGATCTTTGGTGAAACAAATATTTTTGGTTGTTTTTAAAATAAAAGGTGCGAAACAATTAAAGTAAAGGTGCTCTTAAAGTAAATCTAAGTCTAATTGAAATAAAGTGCAAGTATTTAAAAGCGTGACTGAAATTAAAGGGCACTAAAGTAAAGACGTAAACTTAAATCTATCTAAGGCAAACTTAAAACGCGACTAAAACTTAAACTAAGGCAAGACTAAAATTTAACTAAGGCAAATAAACTTAAAGTGCAATTAAAATAAAGGCGGGAAAAATAAAGCTTTAAAATAAAAATCAAAGACAAAAACTAATAAGAACCTGAATACAGCTCATTCGGAATAATCCTTCGTTTGGAACAATCACTCGTCCGGAATGTCACCTTCGGTTGGAATGATTCTTCTTCGCTCGGAATATTACCAAAATCCATGATCCGGAACAAATTGATCTGAATATGTCACTTATCCAAAACAATCCTTCGTTCGGAACTTTACTGATTCGGAACTTCTCAATCCTGCCTTAATTCGGAACTTTTTTATCAACCCTTGATTCAGAAGATTCCGAATGAAGCCTCCTTGATTCGGAAGTTTCAGACTTCCGAATGAAGCCTTATGATTCGGAACTTGCTCTTGATCCGGAAGTTGGTTCGTAACTTTAAGAAGTTCCGAATGAAACCCTTGATCCGGAACTTTGGAAACTTCCGAATGAACACTCACTGATCCGGAACTTT
This sequence comes from Glebionis coronaria, assembly GCA_025667525.1. Classification (NCBI taxonomy): domain Eukaryota; kingdom Viridiplantae; phylum Streptophyta; class Magnoliopsida; order Asterales; family Asteraceae; genus Glebionis; species Glebionis coronaria. Next base: position 183,823,080 of record CM046881.1, read on the forward strand.
TGGAGTTCCGAATGAATTGCTTGACCCGGAACTTTTGAGTTCCGAATGAAGCTTTTCTAGTTCGGAACTTTTGAGTTCCGAATGAATGAATCTTGAGTCGGAAGTTATCCTTGATCCGGAACTTTGAATGTTCCGGATGAACAAGCTTGACTCGGAAGTTTTGCTGAGCCTAAAATCTTCCGGATGAAACCCTTGACTCGGAACTTTGGAGTTCCGAATGAAGCCTTCTCTCCTTCTTGGTTCGGAAGATTTCCTGGAAAGATCAGAAACAAAACAAACACTCCCGAAGAACAAGGGGATACAGTAACAGCAGATCTAATAACAAACTAATCAAAATAAAAACAAACGAATTAAATAAACTAATGACGAATCAACAGTAAACACAATCAAACAGTTAAAATCAATAAAACAAACAAGTTTAACCACAATAATCAAAAACCATTTGGATCAAAATAAAAGCATGAACATGAACATAAACATAAACACAAAGATCAAAGATTAAGAAAGGTAGATAAGAGATTGACAAGATAAAGTAAAGATTGACAATAATTAAATGAAAACTTACTTGAAATTAAATGAATTTAAGGTGCAAGACAAGGTATTTAAATTTGACAAGAAATTAAATGACAAGGTAAGTAAATGGTGGAAGAGCTAATTGTCACACTTAGCCAACAAAATGAAAAGTTAACAACTAATGGCTATTTATAGGGGAGGATTAGGAAGCTTCCTCCCCTCTTTAATTTCTTCTTAATTACAAGCTTAAGTCCTTCCTTCTATTAATCTTCATTAATTGCGTCATTAGTCCTTTTCTTCTAATCTTCTTTAAACTTGGACTTTAAGGACTTGTGGCTCGGGATTTCTTTTGAACTCGTCTTTTAATTCTTAAATAAAATAGACTTGAGTTTCTCGGCTTTTGATAAACTTCCATCTTTTGACTTTTTCTTCGATAAATCTTCAGAATTGGTCTTGGACTTCCGTTCTTTTTCCACTTTTGACTTCTCGACTTCGTCTTTCATCTTTTTCTTCAATAAAAGTCCGTAAATGCCCGTGAATTCCCGTGTTTTCTCCACTTTTCACCTTTTCGTCCTAAATCACAACAGAAACACAAACCACGCATAATTCCGACATAAAAGACATAAATACACGTTTTGGTCCGGTTATTATTGTAATTAAGTGGTAGAAAAGATGGGTGTTTACACACCTATCAGTCTTTGAATAAATCTTGGTCAAAGAAGTGTAACCCGTGACTTCTGCTTCATGCCATGTGATGCCAGCTATCATTTAGCAATCTTGGCCGTTCCTGAAGACTTTGGGAACAAGTATCCAATGAGAATCGTTGATCTGGTCCCCTATCGAATTTGGGGAAGAAAGTGATGGGTTAGGGGAGATGGGTTTGGCACATGAGGTGATGTGGGGTTGATTTTTGGGGTTGGGATATGTTTATAAAACCTAAATCTCAAATCTGGAAAATTAATTAGTCCAATTCATAGGATTTAAGGTTTTGTCGAATTAGGGTTTATAGGTGGGGATTGTGGTTTAATCGTGTTTGATGGTAACAGTGGGTGTAAACCGCGAGTTTTAATAGTTTTTAATTAAGTTTAAACTAAATTAAATACTATTAAACAAGTAGTAGTGGGGTTATGACGTGGCTTGATGAGGTGTCGGGTTGGGGTGTTGGGCTGGTAGGGTTTTGGGCTTATAGGCCGGGTTTTGTTTATATATGGGTGGGTTTAGTTGGTAATGGGTAAGTAAAGTTGGCAGAAAACACCCTTCAGCTTTGCAAATATCTTCATATAAGGTTTGGCAGCTTTTCAAGAAAATTCCCTTTGTAATAAGATTGACCAACTTGTCAATTTTGGCACAAGTATTTTATATACTTGTTATAGGGACTAGAGATGTAATTTTGACCATACTTCAAGGGATCTTCATGTCATGTCTACAAAGTTCAAGGACCAAACTTGTACAAAATGGTTCTTCAAGCGCCATTCTTTCCAAGTTGCCAAAGATGAAGGACAAAAAGTGTATATCTTTAATTCTTGAGGGACCAAATGTGACAAATCTTCAAACTTCAAGGACTTTCTTGGAAATTCACCAATCGGGTCTGGTTCATTGTGTGGCTTCGTTTCCTGTGTTTGTTTTTCCATTGTTTCTTGTGATCTTTTGTCCTTTTCACGATATTCGTACCTAATATATACAACAAACGAATACAAGCATATTTCACGGTATTTTATGATATAATTATGCATTTTAAGCTCGTTCTGGACGATGATACTATGTATAATTGTGGTCTCATCAACGACACTTAGTCTAGTATCAACCATGTATGTATTCCCTTCCCCTCAAATGATTAAAATTTTTTTTCCCCACGGTATACGGAATAGCTTTTCATCACACACAATCACTGCATGATATTTTGCTAACCAATCCATACCTATGATAACATCGAAACTACCAATATTTACCGGAATCAGGTCCACATTGAACGGGTGTGTTAAAAGGTTTAAGGTACAACCTCTTATGATGGCGTCATCTTCTACAATCTTACCGTCATCTAATTCTACATTGTAACAGTTGTCTAATACGGTTGGAGTGACATCTATTACACTACTAAACTCTGTAGATATAAAACTTCTATCGGCTCCAGTATCAAACAAAATGGATGCATAACGATTGTTTAGGAGAAATGTACCAACATTGGAGTCAGGGTTGGCTTTAGCATTGCCCATAACATAAACCCTTGCCGGTGCTCCTCCATTGTTCCCATTCTGGCTTGCTAGCTTTTGACAACTGGGTCTCATGTGTCCTGGGTCTCCACACTCATAGCAACGAACTCCTCCTCTGTGACCAGTACCATTACCTCCAGTAGCATTGTGGTTTCCCCGATTGTCATTTCCTTGCTGTCCATTCCCATTACCACGGGAGTTATATCCGCCTCTGTTATTGTTGTTGTTGTTGGGTCGGGCCTTGGTGACAGCATTGCTTTGGAACTATCGGACAACGTGACCGACCTGTCCACACTTGGCATTTCCTAGGCTGATCGCCATGGTGATGATAGTTGCATTTGGGGCACACGGGTTTTGTACCTATATACGGTCTTCCTCTAGCGGTGGTAGCACTATAGACTTGGCCAGTGTTTTGCCTCTTGGGAGGCTGATGCTGGTGCTGATTACAAAAATTTTCATCCGCTCTTCTCTTGCTTTCGGTCTGTCTCTCAGTGATGGCACGTACCATTTTATCCAACAGCTCTGTAGCGAACTCAATGGCACTCTCAACAGTAGTGGGTCGAGATTCAAGCACGCTGTCATGAATAGAATCGGGTAGTCCACTAACATGCTTCTTGATTTTCTCTTTCACCTATGGGAACATTCTGGTACACATTAAGGTCAACTCTTGATACCTCTGGTTGTACGTCGCAATGTCATTATTCTTGTACTTAAGATCCCACAATTTGATCTCCAGTTTCTTAACTTCACCCCGCGGCAGTATTTCTCAGTCATTCTTTCTTTCAAACCAGCCCAATTGATAGCATAGGCATTATCATGCCCTAGAGTAACAACTAGTAAACTTCACAAGGTGAGAGCACTTTCCAGTAACGTGCAGGTGGCAAACTTAACCCTTTTTTCTTCATCACAATCACTGATGAGGAACACTATTTCCAACCTTTCGAACCATTGCATTAGTTCCACGACACCCTCCTTGCCTTTAAAGTACAAAGGCTTGCATTTTAGAAAATCCGGTTAAGTGCAACCTCTGGTGACTCTGGCAGTTCTTCTTGCATTGGAGTTCTGGCTATCATCTTGGTTCCTTCTAGGATCAACATCTCTGGTAGCCATGGCGTCTGCAGTACCTTGTTCAATGAGTACCATGAGTTGGGCAGCTGTGACATTTTGAGTGGTATTGGTACCAGTGGGATTTGATCGTGTGGCTCTTGTTGATGCCATTTTCTGTAGTCATACAAAAATGAGACCCTTTGTGTCAATATTACATTTATATTAAGTTGAATGGAAATGTTTATGCATAAAATTCACAACAAATTGTATAACCTGTCAAGAGTTTATAATATAACATGAGCAAATAATACAATAGAGTAACATCAGTACATGTCATTTTTGGAAAACAACAATATTATACAAGTACAACCAATCTAAGATAAGAATACATCACGCCTGTCTGAAATAGTGGTACAAATATTATAAAGTACAACGTACATGATTACCTACCTACAAAGGTTTAGTACAAAAGATAAGGTACAAAAGATAGAGTACAAAAGTCCTATATCATGAGAGTTGGGATGCAACCCAAAACTTGTCATGATGTACAAGGATATGTAGCATATCTAATCTAGGCAATACTACCAGAATCACTAGTTGCTGCCAGTGTAACCGATGCAACTGCAGCTCTAGGAGCCTGAGTGGCATCCTGCGTAGTGGCCATAGCCTCGTGAGTCTCGAGCATGAGTCTGAGAGTCTCGAGCATCTGAGTCTGGCATCTCCTATAAGTTTCCCTCAATGTGGCGATCTCTATAGTAAGTCCCTGATGACGTACCTCATAAAGATCAAAGAGAATCTGAATCGAGCTCCCATGCTATATTATATTTGAGCAGTCTAAGTCTGATATTGCTCACACTCCTAGGTAAATAGACGCTCTCGTAGAGAGGCATTCTCCCCCTTTAATCTCTGAATAGCACTGTAGGCAGTCGAACACGCCTCCTGAGCAGCATGAGACTCCTCTCCAACAGACTAAGTAACTAAGTCTAAATGCTCATGAACTATGGAACGTCCAGCCTATGTAGTTCGCACAAGGGTGTGCAAATCTGAGATATCCTACGCATGTCGTGCTGACAATGCAGCTATCTGAGCCTGTACGGGGTCATTCGTAGTCGGTCCGGCTCTAGAACTCTCTCTAATCTCGTAAGTGGAGACGAGAGTGACATCATACCTCCTTTTACAATGTGTTATGGCTCCTAGTGTAAGGTCTAAGGTAGACGATGGTAGAAATAGTGGTAGAGTATAAAGTACCTGATCCATTTCCCCAGCTGGGGAAGTGGATCTAGTAGGTGGAGTAGCAGTAGAAGAATCTGGGAGAACGATAAGTCCTCCAGTCTTGCTATCTTTAGACTCGGGGTCCGAAGGCAATCCCTGTAATACCGTATCAGGTGAAACTAGGATAGTGGTTGTGGCAGTCAGAGTAATGTCATCCTCGGGTAAAGTAGTAGGTGACGTGGCAGGAGTAGTCATAATGATCTGAAAATAATATCATTTCAAATTTGACGTAAGTACTTGCTTACTCAAATCAAAAAGGTTTTTTAAAATAAAGTTTGTATGTGATACTGTAAGTGTCTTTTAACAATGTAAGTTAAAAGTTACGTAAATACTTATATGATTAATCAACCGAATGCTATTAATCATTATGCACAATTAGTTCACACAATATATGCATGCTCTATATACTATATGCTCAACTATCTGTGTCCCCCAAAACCCATTTGTTTTGAAATAGATTTTTATTCAGTTATAGTCAAGTATACAAATATTTATTTTGATCTGGTTCTCTATAACTACGGCTTTGATACCAATCTCTGAAACCCCCAAAATGGTCATGCAGCGAAATAGTAATTGGGTGTCACATGGTGGATCATACAACAATAGTATACAAAACAGTGATCATAATATGTCATTTAATTGAAATATTACATGAACAATCGTGAAAATGTTATAAATTGTCTTAACAATAATTATTAAGTTGCCATTATTCCAAAGTTATAAAAACCCTAGATGAGCTTTATAATGCTTCCTAAATGATGCTTGACTTCCATGCACACATTTGTACCTGCTTTAGTTTCCTGAGAAAAACATGCTTAAAAGGTCAATATAAAGTTGGTGAATTCATAGGTTTAGTAAATCATAGTTTAGGACCGCAAAACATCATGGAAGTAGTAATGCACAAAGCAAATACTATAAAGCAACTACATTTCCTGTTGCCTGTTACTGACGCTAGACTGTTAAGCCCCCAACATATGAGGACCCTCCTAGAGTTCAAGTCTCGCCCAAAAAAAAACCGACATTGTATACATCTGTTGTCCTGGCCTAGGCACAGTGAGCGCTACTCACCCAGATGGGGATAGTCAGTCCCAAATAGATCTGTTTATAACATTCGAGCTATCACACAATTAACAGTTATAGTCCACGGGTCATGGGCAATCAACAATAGGCAAATGAAATCAAAGGTAACGCTCTGTTTGCGTCCTATAAAAATATGTTGCATGTTTTATCCCCAGTATTATTCAAACATTTATCAAAGTAAAAGTGTGAGGCCAAGAACTCACCTTAACAGCAGTGTCTAAATAATATCACTGATAATCCAAATTGTATTCTCACGATACTATCAATTACCTAAGCAATTTAAATGGTCTCAGTATATGCATAAATAATGTCTAAATACTTCCGGATATTTAATTGTACATGTATACCTTGTTTAAATAACTTGTTATTTATTACAAGTCCTATATGAATTATTTATACGCAATTGTATACATTTTATTATTTATTTATATTTACCTTTATTAAATAATTAAACATGTATTAATTTAAATAAAATGATGTTTATGCATTTATATCTTTTATAGAAAATTTATATTCATATAAAGTCCTCCAAGTTTCTTTTATACAAAAATAGTCCTTTAAGTTTCATAGTTTCCATTTCAAACCTTATAGTTTATTTTAATAATCAATATATCTATAAGACTTTATTTAAATTGCACACTAGTCCTTATTCCATTTTAAATTACAAATTAGTCCCTAGGGTTTAGGTTTCGCGAATTGGCAACTTATACCCCTAGATATTTATATCAAAGTCCAATACTTTCGGTAAATGACAATTTGGTCCTTAGGGTTAGAAATGTTTCATCAGTTTACATAAACAGTCCGTAATCTTTTGGATATGGCTTGTCTCGTCCTTGTGGTTTATGATTCTTATGTTTCCGAGTTTAAGATGCGATGGTTTACACCCCTAACGTTTCTAACTTCACGTTTTGGTCACAACATTTTATAAAACATTTCAAACATGGCATAAACATTTCATAAAAGTTTTTATAAGTTTAAAAAATAAGCCGAGAATGACTTATGGCTTGTTGGGCTTGTCTCGGCCCATTAAGGGTCTGATTTTGTTTTTAAGTGGATTAGCTAGTGTGTTAATACTCAAATAAACCCATTAAGTCATAACATAGAATAAAACCTAGCCTATTTAAAATAAGCCGATTTGTCTTATTACTAAATCATGGGGCCTTGGTGGGTTTAGATGGCTTAGTCTTGGGCCCGATATAATTTTATGGCCTCATGGGTCGTGTGTTTAACATATTGGGCTTATAGGCCCGTTAAGGATCTAATAGGACTTAATAAACTCATGCTTATATTCGGCTTAGGGATTACACTAATTTCTTTTGGTTTAAGGCCTTATTATAGATCTATAAGTGACTAGCAATTTATTATGTGTTCGAATCTACATGTTCACGCATGAAATAATTAAGCTGAGACCTCTAGGGCTTGGTTTCTTATGTGATTTAGGTTATGCATGTTTATTCCATTAGATTTTTGGCAAATAACTTGTTTACATACTAAGTGTTACATGTCTAATGTGTTCATATGTTGATATTAGTTCATGTATAACATATGTGTATGTAACTTATAAAAATGAGTGTAAGGACTTACTTGTTTTTCCTAGGATTATAGAATGACCAAGTGAACTAGTGAACCCGTATCCCTTCTCCTTGAAAACCCTATGTGATCACCTAGTCGAGGATTTTATACCCGAGACTTCCTTGCTTCCCTATTTTCTTCCTTGTTGACCAAGACACTAGATTGTGGAGTAATTGCAAGTGTATTTATGATGATGATGATTGAGGAATAAATGACATTGGAGACAAGGGAGTAAATGTTTATTGTGAGTTTTGCTAGGAGGAAAAGGATTTGTATTTTGGTTTATCAAGCAAGTAGATGTTTATAATGGGTGGTGGTTTGTATAACTAGTTTTCAAATCTATGGACTCCTAGACAATAAGTACACCTCATTAATGGAGTTGTGATGTACATTTGTGCTTGTTCTTGGATTAGCCGCGTATAGGGGCTTTAGGAAGGGTTTAAGAGGCAATTTAGGGTTACAAGGTACAAGGTATTAATTGGTTTAATGGTTGTACGAGATGTTTAGACATGTGGGATAAAATCCAACATAGTACAAGCCGAAATCTAATGGGATTCGGTTAGGAGGCAACTAGGTTATTTAGATTTCTAGGATACTAGTTAGATTTGTAAGTACTTAGGGTACCTTAGTTTGGTTTAGGGTAGTACTAGTTAGATTTATATAGATGTACATAGTATTTAGTTAGAGTATATAGGTTGTACAAGATTGTATAAATTTAGGCTAGGTTTAGTGTAGATAGTATGTATCTTAGTAGTACTTATGTAGGATTTGCTAGATTTTCAAAAGTGAGTGTATAAGTACATACATAAAATGAAACGTGTGATTTTATAGCTAAAAGAGGAAGGAATTAGTTTATAGTGTGTCATAATTATCAATGTGTATCTAAAATACCATAAGTTGTATTATAAATGTGATGGTATCCATTATAGTGTAGTTTAGGTAAATATATGTATATAGAAGTAAGTTTAGATACTTTGTTATTTATAGATCATATGATTATGATTTTTATATGTAGTAAGTCTTGAAATAATGAATTGCAAAGGTCCTTGTATCTCATGTGGCTTAAACATTGCCAAATTGATCAAATGTGAGTAAGTACGTTCATAAATATCAAAATAATGCTGAAAAGGATCACGTGTTCAGGTATCAATAATTCCACTTATATTCATGCATCACGTAAATAATAGTTCAAGAAATTCATGCAAAGGTGATATCAAATGTATTCATGAAGTTACGTGTACATAAGGTGACATAATTATGAGAAAATTTTCAGAGGTTTTACAACAGACTCTTACTAATCTAAGATAAGTTATTCGGAATCTAACTTAGCAAAGCTAAGAAGAACAAGGATTCACCTAACTATTCGATTCTTTATTAATCATAAACTGTGTTGAGGTACAATAAACTCAATAACTATTAGGATACGTATAGAATATTCTAGAATATTCTTTACCTAAGATACTGTCAAGGAACTCTAAAATATTCTATTAGGATACGTATATCACACACGATATACTTTTATAATAACTATAACATATCTTTACCTAAGATATATCAGTCCTTATCAATCTAGCAGTACATAACAATAAGCCTAACGGTACTTACATGTACCACGCTAACAATAACAGTACTTACTTATGCTAGCGGTATTTGGTACATAACTAACGGTACTTGGTACAAATGCAAATAATTCCCAACAGTTTTCTTATATCAACTGCTTTACTTTGGTGGGTTTACAGGGCCGGTCCTGACATTTTTTCTACCCTGGGCGAGAGTATTAAAAGATGCCCCGACCATATATCAATAAGAACTTATTATATATATAAAAAAGATTGCGAGATTTAAAATTTATGACTAATGTTATGCTTAAATTTTGTGTTATTAACTTATTAAGTTGTGAAGTAGTAAGCCCGGTTGATGCGTGAATAACTATTTTCACACAGATTTAAACGTAAAATTAAACATGACTTTAAGTCTAGATAACCTCTGTTTTTTAGATTTGGAGAGCGTTGGGAATAACTAGCGAATTCCGGTTCTATTTTACCGCACTCGGTGCATTGATTTTTGCAGCTCTAATGCTTTTGCTCGTTTGTTTCGCAAATCACCTTAGTACATAGAACTATGATGCATTTTTGAGGCAAAATATGTTTTAAACTTGTAAAAAACATGATGACATGACTTCAGAATGATCTATTCAATAGCTTGACAACAAAAATGATCTAAAAGCCGATTTATCATAACTTGTACTACTATAACTTACACACAAATTAAGAAAAGTAATAAGCATCAAATATCAAAATATATTAGGAATAGCATAGGCAGAATTTATCATTAATAAGAAACACTATACTGTCAAAACTTAAAAGTAACAAGAAATAATAAATTTATACTACCTTTTGGTAAACACTCACGTGACTAAAAGAAAATTAATTTTAAAAAAAGTGAAAGGAAAAGTTTTTCTCTCTCATGCTAGTAGACCAATAGGAATATAAGATCTTTCTCAGTTCATCTTCCTCGTCTAAGTCTAAACATCTCATCGGAAAATTTAATTTACGTATTTTCATTGGTTTTACTTCTAATCTTCATCGCATTTTTGGTTTTAGTTACTAAAATGTACCCTGGGATTCTATCATGCACTATTTCATGACATAAAACCTATTCAAAAGACTAGAAATTTTATGTCCCTGATTTGATTGATGCCCTGGGCGGTCGCCCACCTCGCCCAGCCCCAGGGCCGACTATGTGGGTTTACATATATTTTTTAGCTGGTATTTGCAAACTTAAAATGTAAAAAGTGTTTGAAATGAGATCTGATATCAAGAACACATATAGAAATGAGTTTGGATCTTGGATGTGAAGTATGTAAAGGTTTTAGATATAGAATCTATGACTTTAGTTATAGATGAATGCACAATTATTTCGTAAGGTTGAAGAAGAGAAAGGATCAAATACTTACTTTTATTATAACTTTTTTTTCTCAAAATTATAGTCCAATATATTATTTTCGAACGTCTCAAATTAATAGTCTATTTCTAAAAGTAGATAAAGAATGTATATTAAGTTTACCATATCACTCTCACTTGAAAGTATTATTACCAACATAAAGAAGTTGTAAATTAATTAATTAACAGTAAAATTGTCTACGTATAAAAAGTAAGAGCCGAAAAAGCTGAAAAAGTAATATATTTATTAAATTGTGTTTTTTTGTTGATGGATTGTAAGTATAGGACGGAAGGAAGTAATAAAAAATGTCAAAGGACAAATATGCCTTTGTATTTAACGGTCAATATAAGTCAAACTGATAAATTTGGACCAAATCTGTTACGGATCAGACTTTGGAGAGAATGCGTAAGTTTCTTGGAGAATGGATCGAAAATGAAAGACCCGAAAGCCACAAGGACTAAAAACGTAATTTAATGTAATCTATGAGATCCCTACCTTAAACCCAAAAAGCAAAGGCAGGGTTTAACATCTGAAAACATTTCACAAATCAAAATCAGAAAGAAAAAAAAAACCATGTTGAGAACCGCAATCTCACGCGCCACCAGCGCCCTCCGTTCACCGTCGACGCATTTCCGTCGTTACTCATCGTCACCATCAACGGTAGTCAATTCGATGATTCTCAGGTCTCTTAAAGATCACTACACTGAAGTCTCCAAAATGGCCCCTCCCCCTGTATGTCCTTTCCTTCTCTTTTTATTACTTTTTCTTTGTGGCATTTCATCGAACACTTTTTATGCACTAATGGTTTAATAGATTTTTTACCTGTTTCAATTGGGAATAAAAAGATGGGTTTTTGTGTTTAGGGTTTTACAGGGTTTTTAGGTGAAAAAAGTTTAGGGGGTGTTTGTTTCGGTTTGTGAAACATAAGCTAATTTCGGCTTATATTTCATAAGTCTCAAAATAAGCCAAAACAGACACCCCCTTAATAAGTCTTGTGAAATTCTCTTTGTGGCGTTACGTCGAACACATTCTAGGCAATGTTGGTTTGCGAAAGATGCGAGTGTTATTTTATATGTTAGTTGGGATTAAAGAAATGGGTTTGATGGCTATGTTTGCGATGGGGCTTTTAAGGGCTTCTAAGGGCTTGAGCTTCTAAAATAAGCTAGCTTATGAAATAAGCTTTGTTTGTCTATGGAAGCTTTTATAAGCCATAAGCCTGGGCTCATTGAAAGGGGCTTATGGGGACATATAGCTTGTCAAATTACTTAAATACCCTTCAAAATATAACAGATTATCACTCAAAAGCTGGAAAATATCTCTGAACTGAATTTGATTTATTTTTATGCTCTTTTTACATTAATAAGCTTCAACTCCAACCAATTCGCCAAATAACTTTATAAAAATATATGCTCGAGGTTTTGGCTTATTTATAAGCTCCAGGCGTTTTGCCAAACATACCCGATGTGTAGGGTTTTATGAGGGTTTATCTTTAAAAAATTAATCAAAATCATGAATTCTTGTTTCGTGAACACCTGGTAGGCACCATTGATTCGGATAAGAGTACGTCATTTCCCTTTCAAGTTGGGTTTTTACGTCTAGGCTGTTATAGGAGTTTATGTGTACGTGTCTAGGATGTTGTTTAATATCTAACTTGTTTACAGAAAGTGAGCCCTCCTGAATCATTTAGTGGGGTGAAAGGGGCACTCGACAGTAGTGGTCCGGTTCTGAAGCGGACATATGGAGATGAGGAGATCAATATATCAGTGATGCGGATGGTTAACATTCTCCCAGGAGTGGATCCTTCTGAACTTGATGGTGATGATGAGATCAATCAGTTGTTTCTTCATGCTGATATATCGAAACCTGGGCAAGACTATGTCTTGCATTTTCTGTGCGGGTTGTACCCTGATGCATTGGGAATTCATTCTGTTTCGCTAAGACATAAGCTTGAAACCTCAGGACTCCTTGAGGCCCCATCTAAGTACAATGGTCCTAGCTTTGAGTAAGTCATTTCGTGCCCTAAACTTTTATTGTAGAAGAGCTCTATGATAGCGAGTGTCAGTACAAATATTATTTGTGTGATTTGCGTTATATGCTATGATATCTTAAACAAAATGTTTGAAGATGTGTTAGATGGCGACTTCATAATCCTGTTAATTGCTTAGAAATAGGCTGGAAAACATAATCCATCCTTAAACTGCTGCATATACTCTCGTGGAGCATGAACTTGATCTGGTGTATCCTGACTTTTTGCATCTCGGATACATTGTGGAGTTATAGTTCCTGGGCCAGCTTTTTGTTTAGCAGCAACACAACTTTAAGGGGTGCCTAATTTTATAACGTATTCTTGAAATCACATATGAAATCCTGCGCTCTTTACATTGCGTATAGTTTTTGCTGTTGTATGTCTGGGCTTACACACATCACTGGCTCACATTATTGTTTAGTTACTAGATGCCTTTATGTATTTAGTTTTTCTTGTGAGCGTTTTTTGGTTTCTTGCTGAACCTATGGATATGCCATGGGGGTATTGACAGATCCACGGTTACAAGGGTATGCACTAAAAAGGTTGATTTGGGCATGTATCGCCAGTTCGCAGTTACAAATATTCTATATTTTATTTTTACGTCAAAAGATGTTACGAAAAGAATGGGAGCAGGGGTAGCAAAGGTAGCAGGGACAGCCCATGAGCAATTTGTTAAACACTTATCAGACTTCACATCAGAATCTATCTTTATTATGATGCAAGCTAACTTCTTTAACTTGATCTTCCCCTCGAGTTTCTGTTATATGTTTATTAGCTAAATTCATCTATGTTTAGATGCATTTACTTACCTCCAAGCTCCAACAGTTCAAGAAGTCTTGAGCTATTTATACAAGCATTTCTTTTTTTACCATCAGTAATAGTTTTCTATGAAACTTTTGAGTTTTCAGATGTCTTATTTGATTTTAGCCATTTATTATTATTTTGTTTTTGTTAAATATCTGGAAAACCGGCATTCAGTTACTAAGGTTGTTAGGATGGAAACATGAAAATTAACTGAGTTTATTATGAAATATGAGCACACAAAAGATAATCCAAAGAGTGACAGTTTAAAAGATGATTAGTATGAAGTTTATGCAGTGTTAAATTTCGATACCAGATCTTATAATTTGCATGTGATGACAGCCTAGTGCACTTTTCAGTAGTTAACTAAAACAGGAAAAAGAAAGATATCCTCCGACCATTGCTTCGGATGACCTGCTAGGCTGCTACTCTGCTAGTTAGCTGTAATCTGTCTTCCTTATTCCTTTGCCATGTACTATTTCCGTCATGAAACATTAGTGTGAAGGGGTTGGAATGAAAAGATTAATCCCATCTATTTATATTTAATCAACATATGTTACCTTATTACAGACTGTGAATAATGCTTATTTGATTTAACCAATTGATTTTGCTACTGATTTACAGAGCCCTTGATGAAAAAATGAGGGATGCATTTCATGGTTTCATCGAAGATAGAGGTATAAATGATAGTCTGTTTCCCTTCTTACAAGCGTGGCTGTATGTGAAGGATCATCGCAGTCTTATGCATTGGTTCAAATCAGTTGGCACATGTGTTAAACAGAGCAAGTAAGCTTCATCAGAACCTTTTTTAGCTTGTCAGTGAATGTGGGTTTGACACATAAAATACCTAATTGATGTTTCTGCTTTTTGGGGTTAGCGTATGCTGAAAGTATGACACTATTAACTATTCTCTGATGTCGATCTTCCAGGTTATCGTTTCAGATATCTACGTAAAATATGTCCTATTTATATATTTCAGTTCTTTTGTCAAAATATTATACGCATCGTGGTCTAGCTTTAGCCTCATATTCATTTGAGTCCTTATATGATTCGTCAATGTAATCATATGAATTTCTAGATTGTCTAGAAAAAAGTTGCTTACTTACACGTTGGCCAAGATTACTTGTCAGATAGTGGAGCATCAGTATCAGTTAGTATCAGTTATCATAACATGGTCAATAGTATAGATGTTCATGTTTTTCTTTTTCAAGCCACATAACATGGTCAATAGTTATTGATGTTATAAGTTGATTATTACCAGCAATTGTGTTGTATCGGCATGACCAGACATCGACACCTTTTGATGGGACACAAAGGACATCAAGAATGAATATGTGATAATAAACATAAGGGGTTAGCCGGGTTAAGTATCGTCACAGCTAAACAATAAACTTAAACTATACAGCCTTTGTGCATTACATGAGTATATATGTAATCATGTATACTACAATGACCATTTATGACTAACTGCAACGTAATATACATCCATAAAAGCCGAAGAAACCACCACTCACCCGTGTGCCGTGAAAGAGCTCTATGATAATTCTTCTTGCAGGGTGAGAAGACCCCTACACTAGTAATGGGTCAAACCTGCCGAGCATACAGTATCAGCATGAATTAAACTATGTTAAGCTATTGTTCTAAGCATAAATAAGCTAGGGTTTATCGCCTAAAGGAGAAGGTTTGAGACTTGTATATTGTCTAATTAGATTTCACTGTAAGCTCGAATCACTAACTACTAACTCGCCGTTAAAAAAAAAAACTAGTTAATCTCTTAACCTATAAACTATGCATCATAATTAAACTACTCAAAACGAATTTAGTATATACATAATACATTGACTTAAATTAAAACTTAAGATATACGAGAGTGGGGAACAATGGGCCATTGATGCCTTCATGGTCCAAGCAAATTTTCAACTTATAGAAAAAAAGGTATTGCCTTTTGTTACCATAATCTAAAGTGAGGTGGGTATAATCAATTATGTCAACTTCTCCATATTATGTGGGCTGTGTAAGAGATTTGGATCCCTTTTTTCTGTGTCCATTTATGGTTACTTTAGTCAATTCATTATTCATAGTCTGACTCTCAGTGGAGTTCATTCTGCACTTATCATATACTACCAAATACTAGGGCTATAACCATTCCAGTTTGAATATACCATGCATTATCAGTTTACTTTAGGATGCCTCTTCGAAACAAAATTTTGTTTTTTGAACGGCTAAAACAATTTATTTTTGTTACAAGACGAGAAGAAGAAAAGTGAGACGAGGTATTTGAGTTGAGTGAGACGAGCTGATGAGATCGAAGAGACGAGGTGATTGAGTTGAGTGAGACGAGCTGATGAGATCGACGAGAAGAAGAAAAATGTGACTTCTATTGTTGACGAATTTGTTTATAATCTCTACTACCTATAAAGAGAATTAGGCAAAACCTTGAATGTTGAAAAAACATCTAATTAAGGAAATGTTGAAAAACAAAGTAATTAAGGAAATGTTGAAAAAACTATAAAGACAGCAATGTTGAAAAGTTGTATCACTGGAAATTACAGCAATGTTGAAATGCATAAGTAAATTGATAAACTCTACAACTGGTTTCAACTTTCATAAGTTTAGAATGGTGCTATTTAAAGAAATGTTGAAATTTAAAAGTTGATAACTATGCAATTTATGGAAATGGTGAAAGCAAAAACGTGTGGAGTTATTGCACTAAAATGGCAAGTCAATAAAAAAAGTAAATGAAAGAGTTAAATATGGGATTTTATTTAAGTTTTGTAACAAACAATTAAAATAATTTGAATATTAATCTTGCACAAGAAGTCTCATTTATTTCAAACCTCTATATAACATTCAAGTTTTTTCATGGCTAATATTGTTCTCTAACAAATTGTGTGTCTCATTTTTTTGTGTCTTTTGCAGATTTGCAGATTGATATAGCATTTGATGTATTTCCTCACGGATTTGGATCAGCCACTACTTCCAGGTTAGTAACCACTTTGGCTGCTATGATTAATATTTATTTAATTTCGAGCAAAAGATTAATGGTCTTAGGGCACATAAGCTATTACCGATATTTGCTAACCTTAGATAAGTTGTTATGCGACATTACATTGTTTGCGGTCTAAAACTCATATCTGCATCAGGCCGATTAATCATATTATGTGCCAATGGGTTGTCTGGAGACGCACAAAAACATTGCAGCAGTGTAGGGATTACACACACAAGCTTGCATTGGTACCAAAAGCAATGTGCTTACTGAAATGGAGATCTTAGCTGCGTGCTTGGATTCCTTACCAAAGGTATGGCCTGGGACATAAATATCAGGTTCTGTTGATGCTTCGATGGTTTGGTGGTTCGTCGGTGGTTTTGGTGGCGATTTTGTTGCTTTGGTTGCGAATTTATGCTCTTGGTGTTACTGTGAATTTATGCTGTGTGAGTTTCGACCAGATCAGGTTGGATCTAAGCGAATCTTAACGTTGTTTCAAGAGTAGTTTCGAGGGTTGGTAGTTTCCTGTATTTGCATTGTTTTGAGGGTGTAGTTTCCTGTATTTGCATTGTTTTGGCAATGTAGGTATGTATGACTCATGAATGATTTTTTTCTATATGATTTAGTTATCTAAACAAGAATATTAGAGGAATATGGTCGTGTTGAAGTTGTGATGGAAGTGGGTTTCACCAATGGCTAAATGAGAAAATTGTTGATCCATACTATTTCAATAGTAGATTACTCATGCAGATTGCAGATTATCTTTTTCATTTGTGAAGTTTTTTTATACTTTTTTGCTAGACCCGAGTGCGTTTTCTTGTTAGAGATTTATGTAATGTAATTGTGTGTTTTTGGAAGATATATGTGAATAACAAATATGTCATCACACATGGGGTGTAAGTCATTATTTTTCTAATCTTATTAAACATTTCAAACACTTCAGTGGTGATTCTGAAAGTAATATGGCATATGAGTAATTTTTGTTATGATTTTGTCATTTATGACACATGTGAAGCTATTGAATTTTTTTATATCCTTCATAAAAATACAAGTTGTAGTAGTGTTTCAAATGTGAAGCCCATATAACTTGTCATATACTCAACAAGGAATCCAAATGATTGCTCTAGCTCAAGTTGTGTTTTTTGATATTGGTTTGCTCAAACTTAATTTATAACTCCAAATATCCGTATAGCAATAAAATATTTAGACGAGTACCTTTATATAGCAATGAAATTTTTATCGGTATTGATATCCTCAAACTTAATAAATACGGAATACTGTATACCCGTATAAATTATGGTGAAAAAAATTTATGAAACTAAAATATTAGTGTAACTATTTGATGCTATAAAAAATATTTCTATAATATTTTCGATATCGGAAATTTTTGTAATATCTCAATTGTAAAATATAATTATGACTGACTTTTGAATTGAAAGGTATTAAACGAATCATATCAATTAGGAAACATCTTAATTCATATTCACATGTTTGAAATAAATACCATATTTGGGTTTACTTTGAATATCACAATTATATACATCATTGTCTATATTATGATATAAATTTTAAAATAAAAGAAGAATTTTTGTTAAATGTGGAAACGCAAATTTCTTACTTTCATTAAAAAAACACGGTTACATGCATCATGGATGGTAACTTATAAGCAACATCTTGTCATCTTATCTTTTATTATTCAATAATTTCCAAACAAATAGGCATAAACAAAAATATATAAACCTTCGAACCTTGTTATTTTTGTCATAAAACTTACCATATTATCCATGATTGAATTTATTATTACAAACTTCGTATAAAAATTTAATTAATTATTTGAAAGTCAAATTTTAATTATAGCCGTTTTACTTTTAAATTTCTTAAAAGTTCTTATATATTGTTTGATACATGTTTATTTGATATTTTATTTAGAGTCGAATTATCGAATGTTATAATTCTTTGCAATTACAATTTGATTATTTCACATTGTATTTTAAATGTTACACACAAAACAATTATCACAATATCGCATGTCGTTGATTATTAGCCGTTAGACAACATATAAATACTTACATGTGGTGACTTTCTAATTATTATGGTTTAACACATTTGTAATATTTTTCTTGGTTTAGTGATCCTCGTATTCTTATTCTTATTTTTTTAAGTGATGCAAACGTTATCACTAATTTCCTCCTTCAATATTTAAACTCGCATGTTAAGATCGATTACATGTTTATTATAGTCATTTCACTTTCAGTTTTAAGAAACACTTACTATAAAATCGCATATCATTAATTATTTTTCGATAGGCAATCTCCGCCGCTATGCGCGGGTAATCGTCTAGTCTAACAAATGCTAGCTTGCTAATATCCAAACTAATAAATCTTAGACTAAAGTACATCAATCGTCCTTGTGTGTATCCAAAATTAGGGTTTAGCATCGGCTCAAAATCGAACCGAACTTAAAAAAATCGAATCAAATCGATTTTGAAAACACAAAAAGAAAACCAAGCCGGATTAAACCAAAACCGAACTGAACCGTTTAGACCGAACCAAATATATAGTTGATGAGGTATAGTCTTACTCCCGTGCTTAACGTGAGACAAGTACAACTAATTTCTAATGCTCCGTGACCAAAGTTACCTCAAGCCAGAACGCTCACTGGAATAGTTAAGGTGATGAAGGTCACTTTAGGTCCAGAGACAATGGCAAGAGGTAGAGCCCTATCAAGGAGCAGACATAAGGCTAGACCCAGACACAAGGCTAGACCCAGACAGGGCTAGACCCAGACATAGGGCTAGACCCAGACACAAGATTAGGCATACACACATAGAGCATAGCCTCCATCGGAGGAAGGATGATCACACCTGACTTACATAATACGATAATGTACGAATGGTGCAAACGCTTGGACCACGACGAGTACTAGAGAAGCATGAGTAAAACTCTGACCACGAAGGACAGACCTGGTGCTCATCAGCTACTCAGGCGCTGATCCTACAAGACAACCTTGACTCCACAATTTGTGTGTCTTGGAGTCACCTCCAAGTAGTATATAAAGAGGTGCTCCTCCAGGAACAAAGGTTAAGTTCTACACACACACACTTCACTACTTACTCTCTCTAGAATTATCACTTACTAGAACCACATACTTACTCTCACGCCGGAGTTGGTCTCGGATTCAAACCCCGAGGCGAGCTAACAGTGTTCTTTCTTATTTCAGCCTAAGGGACTAAGGGCTAGACTAAGAAACTCTGAAGAAGGAAGCTAGGGCTTCACAAGAAGGAGTAGCCACAAGATACTCTAAGGGAGCAAGCCAAGGCTTCATTAGAAGGAGTAGCCTTAAGATACCCGAGGGACCAGGGCTGAATAAGCTTCTCCGAAAATTTGCTTCAACATCTGGCGCCATCTGTGGGACCGGGAATACCAATATACCAAAAACTAAGTAATAGAGAACGGTGATCAAAGTCCTACACTGGAGCAAGGTGCAAACTTGAACATTGGGACGCTCGGGACCGAAGGGCACCTCCGGAGGCAACCCCTGCTCTCCCCAGGCCTGTTCAAGAACGCCTCACTCCAGCGTATGTCAGGCTCACCCAATCAAATTCATAACCGATAGCCCAATCAAGCAAGTGTTGAGCAAATTTGAAGCATCGGGGAGGCTCGCAAAATGGTCTGTCGAGTTAGGGACATACAACATAACTTATATACCAAGGGTAGCCGTGAAGGGGCAGGTCCTAGCAGACTTCCTAGCAGAATCACCAGTGGAGAGAGCAGTGACTTCGGCAGCAGCTCCAACACCCATGGTATAAGACATCCCAGAGTCCTCCAACACCAAGGAAGACCTAAACCTAGGCCCAAGGGCATGGAGATTGTATACTGACGGAGCATCAAACAGTGAAGGATCAGGAGCAGGACTAATCCTGGTCTCCCCTGACGATGTAGAGTATTCCTATGCGCTTAGGTTAAACTTCCCCAACTCAAATAACGAAGCAGAATACGAAGCTTTTCTAGCAGGGCTACGAATAGCGACAGAGATGCGAGTAAAGGACATACATGTCTTTGTAGACTCTAAGTTGGTGGCTAGCCAAGTAGAGGGTTCATATGAGGCTAGGGGAGAAAAGATGATAAAATACTTAGAAAAAGTCCTAGAGTTGGCTGACACATTCAACAGATTCCAGATATCCCACATCCCGAGAGCTAAGAATAGGAAGGCAGATGCTCTTAGCAAGCTGGCTGTAGTACAATTCGATCACCTATCCAAAGAAGTGCTAAACGAGCGCTCAGTCGAAACACAAGAAGTAAACATGGTGGTTGAAGAGAAAGGCCCAACATGGATGACTCCAATCAGAGACTACTTGGTGACGGGAAAGCTGTCGGAAGACCCAGTGGAGGCTAGGAAACTAATGGAAAATATTGAAAACTACGTCATTGAGGATGATGTCTTATACTAAAAGTCTTACCTAGTTCCATTGATGAGGTGTGTCGGGCCTCTACAAGCTGATTATGCCATGAGAGAGGTACACATAGGCTCGTGTGGAATGCACGACAGAACTAAACAAGTAGTAGCCAAGGCTATGAACTTGGGATACTACTGGCCCTCTATGCATAGGGATGCTAGGAAGCTCACCTGGGCATGCGATAACTGTCAGGCCCATGCCTCTGTACCCAAGCTACCCAAGGCAGACATGATCTCAGTAACATCAGCTTGGCCATTCATGAAGTGGGGAATGGATATAGTCGAACCTCTCCCGTTGGGACCAGGAAAAGTGAAATACTTGATAGTGGCAATCGACTATTTCACAAAGTGGATGGAGGAAAAGCCAGTAGCAACCATCACCGGGAAGCAGGTACTAAACTTTTTGTGGGATAACATTGTATGCAGTTTTGGGATCCCAGCCACTATCGTCACAGACAATGAAACTCAGTTCATAAACGACCCCTTCAAGAAGTGGGCGAAAAAGCTGAAAATAAAGATGATCTCCACATCAGTATACCACCCACAAGCGAATGGAGCGGTGAAGAGAGAAAATCGAAGCTTGCTAGAAGGAATTCAGAAGAGACTTGAAAAGGGGAAGTCAGCTTGGGTTGAAGAAGTTCCTAATGTACTATGGGCACACCGAACAATGAAGAAGACTAGCAATAGAGAGACACCTTTCAGCCTAACCTACGGTACTGAAGCAGTCATCCCAGCGGAGATTGGCATGCCAACACACAGTGTTAGAAATACGTTTTAACGTATATTAGAAGTATCGGTCACTCAACAATATTATTTATGTTGTAATAGCTCGTAGTTAATAGTTACTTATTTACTTAAGTAAGAACCGGCCCATGGGCTTGTCATGGGCCGGCCCAAGTCCATTAGTGGCTTGGAAGTATAAATACCCCTTTCCTCCTTGGAAAGGGGTTGGTTGTTGTTCACTTTTAGTTTCCACTTAATAAAGAAGACACACATTTTCTCTCACTTTCTCTCTCTAGTTTCTCTCTCTAGAAAACACCAACCCACTTCATAGATTCATAGGTTATCAAGATTCTACATTTGGTATCAGAGCTATGGGGTGATTTAAGGTAATGATTTGTGTGGTTTTTTAGTTTTTGATTGTATTAGTGTTCTTTAAGAAGATCCATCTTGATTCTTGGAGTTTTTGGTGTTTTTGTGATTGGGATTAGTAGATAAGTATTAGTTTTTACTTATTATTGTAGAAATCACAAAACTTTTTGGGTTATTTGGTAAAAAATCTGGGTTTAAATCACTATTTTTGATCGACTGTTCATCCGTTACAAGTTACTGATTACCCAGACAAAGTTCCGAACCAAAAAGTTCCGAACCAAAAAGTTCCGGATCAAAAGTTCCGGATCAACAAAAGTTCCGAACCAAAAGTTCCGAACGAAAAGTTCCGGATCAACAAAAAGTTCCGGATAAACAAAAGTTCCGAACCAAAAGTTCCGAACGAAAAGTTCCGGATCAACAAAAGTTCCGGATCAAGAAGTTCCGAACCAAAAGTTCCGGATCAAGGAAGTTCCGAACCAAAAGTTCCGGATCAAGGAAAGTTCCGGATCAAGGAAAAAGTTCCGTATCAAGGGAAAGTTCCGGATCAAGGAAAGTTCCGGATCAAGGGAAAAGTTCCGGATCAAGGGAAAGTTCCGAATCAAAACTTCCGAACCAAAAGTTCCGAATCAAGGTATTCCAAGCCAAAATCTTCCGAATCAACACTTCCGAATCAACAAAAGTTCCGAATCAAGGGTTATTTTACTTGTTTTTTTGACGATTTTTAGAGGATTTAATCTTGGTTTCTTACAACAAAAACTCAACACAATTCACAAGCTTTACTTCACTGCTCGATCAACCGATAATCTTTGTCTCTTTGAAGTGAACTAAATGAATCCGAATTCAGTAATGCCTCAGATGACATCACTTACGGATATTTCCGTCATTACGGGAACGGATAATCGCCCGCCAATGCTCATCAAAGAAGTTTTTGAAGCATGGCAAGGCCGGATGATGTCTTACCTTAAGGGAAAACCGGTATATGGGAGGCTTATGGTCAAGTCAATTTTAAATGGTCCACTTGACTATGGTACCATCGTGGTTAACAATGTGACTCGACCAAGAGAATTTGAAGAACTCACACCAGCTCAACAACTTGTTGCAGATGCAGACGAAAAGGCTCTTCAAACCATTCTCCAAGCTCTTCCACATGACATCTATCGGATGGTAAGTCAGTATACGGTGGCAAAGGATTTATGGGAACGTCTAAAGGTGTTGCTACAAGGTACGTCTCTTACCAAACAGGAAAGGGAATGTCAGTTGTATGATCTGTTTGATAGATTCACGTACAACCCAGGGGAAACGCTTCACGATTATTACTTCAGATTCACCACTCTCATGAATGATCTGAATGTATACAATCTCGTGATTGCTCCATTCCAGGTTAACACCAAATTTTTGAATACTTTACCTCAAGCTGAATGGGGTGAGTATATTACCGATGTTAAGTTAACCAGGGATTTGCATAAGTGCAATTTGGATCAACTATATGCTTTTCTTCAGCAGCATGAGAAACATGTGATCATGCACCGTTCGCCTCGAGGTATGTACCCTGATTCCTTAGCTTTGATGGCGAATCAACCAAGCTTGTCATACAACAACACTCCTTATATCTTGGGACATCAAGCCTATCATCCATCACCTTACATGACACCAACCTTCCCCCAATACTCGATTCAACCGCAACCACCCACCTCACATCAGCAACAATATCGGTTCAATGCACCTTCACCACACTATGCTTCACAACATCACCCTGCAAGTATTGCACCTTATGCTCAATCTTCATATTCTTTTTATCAAGAGAATGCAGCATATCCAACAAGCTACCCTGATCAAATGAGTATTCCTTCTAGTGATTATGCAGCTCAACAAGACCAAGCAATGTATTGTGATGATGATGAAGAAGTCCCCATTCCTGTGTTCAAACAAGGAACTGACCCAGTTGAAGTGTTAACCACCATGTCTGCTTATCTCACAAGGACTTTAAGCAAACGGGGATTTAGAGGACAAGCTCCTACCAACAATCAGTTGAGGAATTCATCCAATTCTTGCCAACAAGCTACTATTGAGAATGGCAGGGTAATGGTTCAACCTATTCAACCTTATCAGGGGAGACCTACTACATCAACCACCAATGCTCGCACGGTCAATCCTGCTCCAATGGTCAACAATCCTCCACGGGCTAATTCCACAGGCAAGTTGAGAATGATTACATGCTACAACTGCAAGGAAGAAGGACACATGTCCAGGGATTGCAAGAAACCCAAGAGGAGAAGGGATGGTCAATGGTTTGCAGAGAAGATCTATCTGGTGAATGCTCAGGCACAAGGAAGGGAACTTGATGAAGAGGAGCTTGCATTTCTTGCTGATCCAGGGATTGCTGAACAAGACGTTGTCACACACATAATGCAGCATACCAAGCAGATGATCTTGACGCGTATGACTCAGAATGTGATGAATTTCAATCTGCAGAGGCTGCTCTTATGGCAACTATCTCCAGCTTAGGGCCAGAAAAGAGATCTGAGGTACTTATTAATACCACTGATAATACCACTGATGCTAGTATTCAACCACATCAAGTTGTGCAAGAGCGTGCTGATTCGAATGAATCTTCGGTGGTGAGTCTTTCAAATGAGGAGACAATCAATGATAGTAATATCAATGTGAGTCCCCAGACTTTGAGGGAATCACAACCGGGAGCCATTTCGCATACGCATACTCCTGCTCAACAAGATTTGATCATGGTTCCTGCTACATTACTTAGCCAAATGAATGCTGCATGATACACGGCTTTTGACACCCCGTATAAAAATTAAGTTCGTTGTGTTGGTCTAATCGAATTGATCTAGGTTCTCTATGTGACTTAGTTTTATTTTGGTGGAACAAATATTTTTGGTTGTTTTTAAATTTAAATGTGCAAGACTTAAAAGTAAATGTTGTTGAAAGTAAAGTGGCGTTAAAGTAAAGTGCGTTAAAATAAATCTAAATCTAATTTAAAATTAAATGTGCAATATTTAAAAACGTGACAGAAAGTAAACTGATTAAATGACTTAAAATAAAACGTGACGAGAATTAAAATTAGACAAGTATAGAAAATGATAACGTAAAAATAAAACAAGACAAAGTACTAAAAGTAACTCCCAATCGGAATATATTCCGATCAAACACGTCGGAATATACTCCCCTTACCAGTCGGAATGAAGATCGGAAAACCCCAATCGGCATATGTCACTTAACCCAATCGGAATAACCAAACTTTAGCCTCAGATCGGAATGTATAAAACCTACTCTGATCGGAATATGGAAAAGACCTTTGGTCGGAATGTTAATCGGAATCCCTGATCGGAATAGCTGTCACCTTACCTACGATCGGAATACCCAAAATAACACCTCAATCGGAATATGGCGAAGTGCACCAATCGGAATAACTGTCACTGGACCCCAATCGGAATACTACTTACCTTGTCCTCGATCAGAATACCAAAGTCCAATCGGAAAGATGAAACCCTTTTCCGACCAAGCTAGAAGCTATGGTCGGAATGTAAAACCCTTTTCCGATTGTCACGATCGGAAAACGGGGAAAAGTACACAAAATAAGCTACACAAATAAGCTAAGTTTCTAATAAGCACAAGACTAAATCCTAAGGTAAAAACGTGTAAAAATAAGCTATGAAACTGAAAGTTAACAACTTTTAAGACACGAAAAAGATAAACTTTAAGAAAAACAACTTTTTATATAAAAATAACTTTCATAAAAACTATATAAACTTGAAAATAAACCAAATAAGCTATGAAAATAAGAGATTTAAAACAATCAAAAGCATAAAAATCAAATCTTTAAACAACTTAACAAGATAAAAACGTGTAAAACAAAGATTAAAGAAAGGTAGAAGAAGATTAACAAGATAAAGTAAAGGTGCAAGTAATTAAAAGAAACACTTACTTGAAATTAAAGGTAATTAAAGGTGCAAAACATGTATTTAAATGTGCAAGTAATTAAAAGTGCATAAAATAAAGGTGGAAGAGATAGTTTGTCAAGCTATCCAACAAAACTAAATGAAATGAAAATGAGAGTATTTATAGGTGATTAGGGGGAAGGTTAGAGGAAGCTTCCTCCTCTCCTTCCTTTCTTCTTAATTGCGCCCTTAAGTCCTTCCTTCTTAATCTTTTTGTTAATCTTGGAATGTGATGACTTTTGGCTCGGGATTTCTTTGGACTCGTCTTTAAATTCTATGATAAATAAGACTTGAGTTCCTCGGCTTAAAGTAAACTTCCGTCTTTTGACTTTTTCTTCGATAAATCTTCAGAATTGGTCTTGGACTTCCGTTCTTTTTTTTTATATTCTTGACTTCTTGACTTCGTCTTTCATCCTTTTCTTCAATAAAAGTCCGTAAATGCCCGTGAATTCCCGTGTTTTCTCCACTTTTCACCTTTTCGTCCTAAATTACAACAAAAACACAAACCACGCATAATTCCGACATAAAAGACATAAAATACACGTTTTGGTCCGGTTATTATTGTCATTAAGTGGTAGAAAAGATGTGTGTTTTCACACATATCAAATCCCCTACACTTGACCATTGCAATGTCCTCATGCAATGCATTAGTTACAAAGCATGTTTACATTTTTCATCAAAATTAATCCTCGTTGGCCTTTATTAAAGAGATAGAAAATTATAATTATTCAAAATAAAGAAATCAAAAGCATACCTTGGGTTTTGGAAATGTCATGAATAATCATCATCCTCAACTTTTCACTTTCTCCAAACCAAGCTTAAAAACGAGATCATTGTTATTATAAGTTAGTAAACTAACACGAACTCATGTGGGCCAATTATTCACTTAGACTCCCTTATTCCTAGGGGTATCTCTTATATTTTATTGTTGTCTTGAATGATCACGAGGATGCATTGTTTGACTTATTTCGATAGTTATTTAGTCTGAAAATAAAGTGAACGATTTAATCAATAGTTAGCTAAAGGACCAAATCTTTTAAAACTGCTTCTCGGGACCTCATAAAGTTCATATCTTTTCATAACTCGCTTCGCGATTTGAGACCTTTCTAGGACCGATATTTGGCAGCGACTTCATACTTTAAATCTTGAGAGACGTTCATGAAATAATGGTCTTCTCTTCATAATAGGAATTCTTCACTTTGAAGTTTTGAGAGATTCATACTTGGACCACGACTTCTTCATTTTTCTCCAATCTTTATTTTGGACTTTGATATACAACGATCCGCCTCCTTTTATGACTTGGATCTATTTATCCTCATACCTTGTTAGGGTCTTTTCGGATACACTTCTCCATGACTTTTGGGGAGTTTTTTGCTTTACGTCGTATGTCTCGATCCTTCATATTGATTTTCGATAAATGATTCTTCACATCACTTTTGGATCTTTAGCAACAAAATATAGCCCTCATGCCTTGTTAGGGCCTTTTCGGACTCGCCAATCTTCGCATCCCGCTTCAATAAGTTATGCCTTGGCTATGAACTCTAATCCATACCGAGCAACTTTTAAACGATCTGGGGATAGAAGCTAAGTAACTTTTCAAATTGTACAACCTTATTTATTAGCAGATAAATTTATTAGCAAGCGATGGGAGAATAGGCTTATAATTAACTCACATAAATTCACGAAAGAATACCGGACTTATAATTGGCTCAATCATCTCTCGTTCTCCACAGTTTAAAATCTCAAGTAATGAGACTCGTGGATACTTAGCCTATTAAACCAAAGTTTTGGGTTTTCGAGTCGCCTATAGGATCTTGCAAATTCTTGGACTTTTTCAAGTTTAGAAATCGCATTTTAAAGTTCCCTTGATAAACGACTCTTCTAGGATCAATTATAGGAACTTGCGAAAAGTTCTTGTTCTTAACCCGTGAGAGTTAAGACTTTCGCGTTTTATAGCTCCCTATATAAAAGCCTAGCAAAACTTGACTTAAACACGTTAAGGATACTAGCTAGAGTAAACTCGGGTTGAGTCAAAAGATTCACAACGTTTGAAAACTAAAACCACTTATTCAAAGATTTATTCTCGCAAAGGAAGAAAATAACTATACAAAGATAACAACTAATAGGCCAAAATAGATCAAAAATTTTGAAAAATGTCGAAAAATTGATTTTCCGGTTAAAATGAGGATAAATACAAGGAAAAGACCACTTAACTTTGATAGAAGTCCCCCCTACACTTAATATAAACATTGTCCTCAATGTTTAAGCATGTGGGAGGAAACTCCCCTACACTTAGGACATTGTGCACTTTGTTTAAATCTCGCTAAGGAAAAGACAACTAAAGAGATTCCTATTTTAATATTGAGAAAATATAAAATAGTGAATCGAAAAGAGTTTAGGATAGAACCGGGAAGAAGTAGAACACGGAATCACGGGTCGTCAAGAATCATCAAGAGTGGATCATTGAAGCTCGAATCCCTGATTAGTAGAAGAGAAGAGAGAGCAAACACCAACGGGTCTCCCCTACACTTATGCTAAAGAAAGCAAAAAGATAGATGCATGGGTTGCCTCCCAAGAAGCGCTTGATTTTTGTTAACCGAGTCATTAGCCTGACTCGACCTTGATCATCAACGGAAGTAGCATGAAACATTTCCACCAGGATCAAAGACATAATTTTCATCCATCAATAAGCAAGAGCTTAAGGCGAACAAGGCAAGCCAAAGAAGAAGTGGCAGGGTTCCCTTAAGCAGCGATGGAGCACGGTGGAAGCAAGGGTGAAGTGCAAGCTTGTCTTCAAGATTTCCAAAGATTTTTCCTTTTATTGCATCAGGTGGATACTGAGATGGCTTAAAGACTTCAATACCAGGGTCGAACACCTTTTCCTTTAAGGGAAAATAGCACTCAGGCTCAGCCGAGTGTGAAGAAGATCCGCAAAGAAGCACAACCTCGTCCTCAGAAGGGGGACAAAGAGGTGTCAAATCATAAGTGCAACGGATTTCGGTGTTGACCGGTTTCTTCTCCTTGGACAAAATGCTCTTCAAATCCAAAGTAGGATCAAGACGATAATCTTCAAAGTCCAAAGGAGGAGCATCACTCTCATGAGGGAAGTATGTGTTCAGAAATTCAGAGAAATCTTCCTCAAATGAATAATCGTCCAAAGTAGGATCGAGTGATGGCGGAGGATTTTCATCATGTGAAGAATCGCTCGATAGAGTATCAGCCTCATCAAAATCATCGAAAGTGGGCAGCTCGGGATACTCATAAATACAATCAAAATCATCCGAATCTGAGCTAGAATCATAATCATCATAAGCATCGAAGATCGGTGGCGAATCATAAATGGGAGAAGCGTCTAAAGTAGGGAGAGAATCATCCACATCAGCATGAAAAAGTGGATTATCGATGCAAGAGTCGAATAGAGGATTGTCGTAGACGGTAAAGTCATCGAGCACATTAATCATATTCACTGATTCTCGGCCTCCAAAAGTTGTACTAGTAAGCTTCCCCATTTTGAAAACTTGTGCATCATCCCCGACTCTTAAGATTAACTCACCTTCGGCAACATCCACTAAAGCTCGTCCGGTTCTCAAAAATGGCCGACCAAGTATTAAAGGAATACGAGGGTCCATTTCATAATCAACTACAACAAAATCGACCGGGAAAGTAAATGTGCCAACTTTGATAAACACGTCTTCGGCTATACCAACGGGGTAAGCGAGAGTGCGATTTGCAAGTTCGAGAGTCATCTTTGTTGGAATGAGGTCGGGCAATGATAATGTTTTCCAAACACTCAGTGGCATAAGATTAATACTAGCCCCGAGATCAGTAAGGGCAGTAAATTCTTCAGTTTTGTTGAACACGCAAGGCAACACAAAACGACCGGGATCTCCAAGCTTTTCCGGTAATTCTTTAAGAATAACTGCTGAGCAGTTTTCGTTTAATCGAGTGTTGGCGAGTTCAATCAGCTTCTCCTTCTTGTTAAGCAATTCCCTAAATGCTTTAACAAATTTGGGCATGTGGACGAGTGCTTCAAGAAAGCTAATGTTGAAGTTCATTTGAGAAATCATCTTCACATAGCGTGACACTTCGGAGTCCTCCTTGGTTAGCATTTTGGACTTGCCTAAACGAGAGGGATAAGGGATATTGGGTTTGGGTGGTGAAGGTGCAGGTGTAGGTAAAGGTTGAGATGTTGAAGGGTTATTTGTGGAAATTTCATCACGTCGAGGCGGAGACGGTAATGGTGCACTAATACTAGGTGTAGGAGGAGTAGGGATACATGGTGGTGGAGGAGGTGTAGATGATGGTGGTGGGGTTGGTGGTCCTACGATGGTGACTCCACTACGAGTAGTAATAGCACTCACATTGGCTCGCGGATTAGTGACGGTGTTTGAAGGTAGAGAACTTGAAGAAGAAGGTTGAGCGGCTGGCAAGAAACTAGCAAGCATATTCTTCAAATCATTGGTTTGACTGCTGAAGGAGGATTGAATATCATTTCGAAGCTCGGATCTTATCTCATTTCCTTGCTTTGTGATATCTCCTTTAAGATTGATAATTTGGCTCTGCAGATTCTTGATTTGCTCACCTTTGGTTCTCATGATGGCCTCAACATCCGGGTTACTGGGTGGGTTTTGTTGGGCGGGTGGGTGATAAGGATTAGAAGCTCTTGGTGGGATTTGGTTGCTTCTAGTGTAGTTGTTGGCGGGGTTTTGGTTTTGAGGAGAAAAACCGGGTGAAAGGTAATTGTTGGAACGGTAGCTCAGCAGATTTCTATCCCCTTGTTGTCTAGCTTGGTAATTGTCCGGTGAATAATTACCATAAGCTGCATACACATTTTCCGGATTTCCTTGTTTCGAAGGACAATCGGTGTATGAGTGAGGACCGCCGCATGTTTCACAAAGAGTAGCAACAACTTTAACTTGTTGTTGTTGTTGGTTTGAAGCCAAGAGTTGCATACTTCTGCTCATTTCAGTCAGCACACGGGTGAGTTCGGTCATATCAGGGTTTGCTGAGGTGGAGGAAACATTGACTCTCGGGTTGTTCCTTGAAGAAGCAGAGGAATCCCAGTTTTTGTGGTGAGTAGTCATGTTCTCAATAAGCTCTCTACACTCCTCGGGTCTCCTTTTCATGAATGTGCCACCGGCGGCTGCATTAATCGTATCACGATCTCGAAAAGTCAAACCGTTGTAGAAAGTATCTATTAAGGTCACAGGGAGCATGTTGTGGTTTGGACATCGGTCGATCAAGACATTATATCTCTCCCAAGCGTCAAAAAGAGATTCATCGGGATCTTGCATGAAACCGCTGATCTGATTGCGAAGGTTTGTGACCATGGATGGTGGAAAGTAGCGCGACAAAAAGCGTTGAGTCATATCATCCCAAGTGTGAATAGAATTCTTCGGGAGACGATCAAACCATTTCTCGGCATGATGTAATAAAGTATGTGGAAAGAGTTGTAGGCGAAGCTCATCCATAGTGGCACCAGCCAACTTCATGCTCTGGATGATTGTAATGAACTTGTCGAGGTGTTTGTTGGCATCATCATCAGGCAGTCCACAGAATGGGTTTGTTTGCACTTGCTGAATCATATGGTGCTTCAACGAAAACTCAGGAGCGTTGATTTGCATCGGCGCAATCGGTCCTCCTCGTCCAAACATGGTTGGTTGATAAAGTTCCTCCATGGTCCGAAGATCGGGCTGTGGAAGAGCATTGTTGTTATTATTATTATTCAGGTTCGGTGGAATGTTGTTTTTGTTGACACCTGCCATATCTAAATCTTCTTGAGGCTCGGGCTCTTGATAATTAGAAGATCTAGTACGCATACACCTGAAAATGCAAAAGAAAACAAAACCAAACACAAAAACAATATATATACACAAGAAAGATAAAATCTTTTTGGATTTTTGAAGTTTTTAATTTTTATGTATTTTTTATCAATTTTTAATTTTTATGATTTTTTGAATTTTTTATGCAAGAAAAATAACGTTCACAAGTGAACGGATCCCAAAAAGCAACGTGTCTCTCACAGAAAACTGTTGATCTTAACGAAAAGAGCCGGCAGCGGCGCCATTTGATACACGGCTTTTGACACCCCGTATAAAAATTAAGTTCGTTGTGTTGGTCTAATCGAATTGATCTAGGTTCTCTATGTGACTCAGTTTTATTTTGGTGGAACAAATATTTTTGGTTGTTTTTAAATTTAAATGTGCAAGACTTAAAAGTAAATGTCGTTGAAAGTAAAGTGGCGTTAAAGTAAAGTGCGTTAAAATAAATCTAAATCAAATTTAAAATTAAATGTGCAATATTTAAAAACGTGACAGAAAGTAAACTGATTAAATGACTTAAAATAAAACGTGACGAGAATTAAAATTAGACAAGTATAGAAAATGATAACGTAAAAATAAAACAAGACAAAGTACTAAAAGTAACTCCCAATCGGAATATATTCCGATCAAACACGTCGGAATATACTCCCCTTACCTGTCGGAATGAAGATCGGAAAACCCCAATCGGAATATGTCACTTAACCCAATCGGAATAACCAAACTTTAGCCTCAGATCGGAATGTATAAAACCTACTCTGATCGGAATATGGAAAAGACCTTTGGTCGGAATGTTAATCGGAATCCCTGATCGGAATAGCTGTCACCTTACCTACGATCGGAATACCCAAAATAACACCTCAATCGGAATATGGCGAAGTGCACCAATCGGAATAACTGTCACTGGACCCCAATCGGAATACTACTTACCTTGTCCTCGATCGGAATACCAAAGTCCAATCGGAAAGATGAAACCCTTTTCCGACCAAGCTAGAAGCTATGGTCGGAATGTAAAACCCTTTTCCGATTGTCACGATCGGAAAACGGGGAAAAGTACACAAAATAAGCTACACAAATAAGCTAAGTTTCTAATAAGCACAAGACTAAATCCTAAGGTAAAAACGTGTAAAAATAAGCTATGAAACTGAAAGTTAACAACTTTTAAGACACGAA
Organism: Glebionis coronaria; assembly: GCA_025667525.1. Classification (NCBI taxonomy): domain Eukaryota; kingdom Viridiplantae; phylum Streptophyta; class Magnoliopsida; order Asterales; family Asteraceae; genus Glebionis; species Glebionis coronaria. The sequence continues at coordinate 183,856,025 of CM046881.1, forward strand.
AAAGATAAACTTTAAGAAAAACAACTTTTTATATAAAAATAACTTTCATAAAAACTATATAAACTTGAAAATAAACCAAATAAGCTATGAAAATAAGAGATTTAAAACAATCAAAAGCATAAAAATCAAATCTTTAAACAAGTTAACAAGATAAAAACGTGTAAAACAAAGATTAAAGAAAGGTAGAAGAAGATTAACAAGATAAAGTAAAGGTGAAAGTAATTAAAAGAAACACTTACTTGAAATTAAAGGTAATTAAAGGTGCAAAACATGTATTTAAATGTGCAAGTAATTAAAAGTGCATAAAATAAAGGTGGAAGAGATAGTTTGTCAAGCTATCCAACAAAACTAAATGAAATGAAAATGAGAGTATTTATAGGTGATTAGGGGGAAGGTTAGAGGAAGCTTCCTCCTCTCCTTCCTTTCTTCTTAATTGCGCCCTTAAGTCCTTCCTTCTTAATCTTTTTGTTAATCTTGGAATGTGATGACTTTTGGCTCGGGATTTCTTTGGACTCGTCTTTAAATTCTATGATAAATAAGACTTGAGTTCCTCGGCTTAAAGTAAACTTCCGTCTTTTGACTTTTTCTTCGATAAATCTTCAGAATTGGTCTTGAACTTCCGTTCTTTTTTTTATATTCTTGACTTCTTGACTTCGTCTTTCATCCTTTTCTTCAATAAAAGTCCGTAAATGCCCGTGAATTCCCGTGTTTTCTCCACTTTTCACCTTTTCGTCCTAAATTACAACAAAAACACAAACCACGCATAATTCCGACATAAAAGACATAAAATACACGTTTTGGTCCGGTTATTATTGTCATTAAGTTGTAGAAAAGATGTGTGTTTTCACACATATCACTGCACTCTTAGAAACCCTAGCTAAGAATAAGAATTTGTCTGATGAGCTTGCCTTAAGCAACGAGAAAGTTCACACTTTGGAATTAGTGCCTTCGTCTAGTGTTCTAACTAATCCCGAATATGATCATTTTCGAAATAAACAAATGGGTCATTTGCAAGAAATTGAAAACTTAAGAGCAAATCTTTCTAATGAACTTAAAGAAAAAGAGTTAGTGGTCACTAATTTTCAAAAACTTCAAACGGATTTTGAATTACTCGAGTCTAAGAAGAATGAAATGGAAATTAATGCTGCTAATAAGATTAGAAGTCTAGATTATCTGCTTTTAAGACAATACGCTGCCTCTCAACTAGTGCACTTATTTGATGCTTCGTTTAGAGAATTTAACTTATCGCGTCAAAAAGGCCTTCCCCCTAATCCACGGTATGCAAAACAAGCTTTAATCCATAGTCCTAGACTTTATAATGCAACCCAATTAGGATTGGCTTTAGACCCGATTGATATTTTCGATGATCGCACCAATAAGGATCTAGTTGATGAGAATCGGTCATACAACTCTGCAAAATATCCAGATTGTGATTATTTTAAAATGAATCAGGAGTTTGCTAAAACGGATTTTAGAATTCGCTTCCATATGGACAAAGATCTCATTACGGCACCAACCTACATGTTACATGAAGAAAACCCTAGTACATTTCCTACACTTGTCAATATGGAAGGTCCTAAGGAAATTCCAAAGGATCTTCCACCTATTAGCACTGTATGGTTAAACTTGCAAGAGATTAATCAATACTTTACTAATTTTGACAAGGTCATTTTGGAATGTACGACTTCAAATGGCCTAAACGCCGGAGAATGGGCTTTCGAACACATGAACGAGGTGTTTAAAAATGAGATCAATCCATTCATCGAAAGTCTAAAAGGAAGTTTTGCATCTCTTAAAGAAAATCTTGAATTTGAAATTGGAGAAGTTCAAAAAGTGTTTTATGAAATGGACACCGCTTACGAACTACAACTAATTGAAAAGGAAAAGATTTTATCTGAATATGACCGATTCTTGTCCCAAGTAATTTCGTATGATGTGCTTACTACTGTAAATGTTAATTATTCGAATGAGCTTACATCCGCTATGATTAACTGTGATGCTGTGAATATATGTGATGATGTGTGTGATCTCTCTGTAAATGTTGTTGATACTGTAAATGAGGTAGATAATTGATATGTGTGAAAACACACATCTTTTCTACCACTTAATGACAATAATAACCGGACCAAAACGTGTATTTTATGTCTTTTATGTCGGAATTATGCGTGGTTTGTGTTTTTGTTGTAATTTAGGACGAAAAGGTGAAAAGTGGAGAAAACACGGGAATTCACGGGCATTTACGGACTTTTATTGAAGAAAAGGATGAAAGACGAAGTCAAGAAGTCAAGAATATAAAAAAAAAGAACGGAAGTCCAAGACCAATTCTGAAGATTTATCGAAGAAAAAGTCAAAAGACGGAAGTTTACTTTAAGCCGAGGAACTCAAGTCTTATTTATCATAGAATTTAAAGACGAGTCCAAAGAAATCCCGAGCCAAAAGTCATCACATTCCAAGATTAACAAAAAGATTAAGAAGGAAGGACTTAAGGGCGCAATTAAGAAGAAAGGAAGGAGAGGAGGAAGCTTCCTCTAACCTTCCCCCTAATCACCTATAAATACTCTCATTTTCATTTCATTTAGTTTTGTTGGATAGCTTGACAAACTATCTCTTCCACCTTTATTTTATGCACCTTTAATTACTTGCACATTTAAATACATGTTTTGCACCTTTAATTACCTTTAATTTCAAGTAAGTGTTTCTTTTAATTACTTGCACCTTTACTTTATCTTGTTAATCTTCTTCTACCTTTCTTTAATCAATTGATTTACACGTTTTTATCTTGTTAACTTGTTTAAAGATTTGATTTTTATGCTTTTGATTGTTTTAAATCTCTTATTTTCATAGCTTATTTGATTTATTTTCAAGTTTATATAGTTTTTACAAAAGTTATTTTTATATAAAAAGTTGTTTTTCTTAAAGTTTATTAATTTTGTGTCTTAGAAGTTTTTAACTTTTAGTTTCATAGCTTATTTTTACACGTTTTTACCTTAGGATTTCGTCTTGTGCTTATTAGGAGTTTAGCTTATTTTTCTAGCTTATTTTGTATTTTTTTTTCTGCCGGATTCCGATTGGTACAAATCGGAAAAGGGTTTTAAAATTCCGATTGGAGGCATCTTGGTATTCCGATCGTAGCAAGGTAATAGGATATTCCGATTGGAACAAGTGACAGATATTCCGATTGGTGGTTTTCTTTGCCATATTCCGATTGAGGTGCGTCTTGGTTATTCCGATCGTATAAGGTGACAGATATTCCGATTGGTGTTCCAAACAGCATTCCAACCAAGGTCTTTTCCATATCCCGACCAGGTAGGTTTTCAACATTCCGATCTGAGTGACTTGAGATATTCCGATCAGTGTAAGTGACAGGTATTCCGATCTGAATCTTTCGAGCAACATTCCGACAGGTTTGGTGATATTCCGATCGGGTTGATCGGAATATATTCCGATTGGAGGCTATTTTCTTATACTTTGCCTGGTTTTATTTTTACATTCTCATTTTAATACTTGTCTAATTTTAATTTCCGTCACGCTTTAATTTTTAGTCTTTTAATTAATTTACTTTCCGTCGCGTTTTTAAATTTCGCACATTTTCTTTTTAATTAGACTTAGATTTAATTTCATGCTCTTTTAATACTTGCCCTTTACTTTAACGACATTTACTTTTAAGTTTTGCACATTTAAATTTAAAAACAAACCAAAAATATTTGTTTCCACCAAAATAAAACTGAGTCACATAGAAAACACAAGTTTTTCAATTCGAAGAGGTTGGTACAACGAATCTTTTTAATTAGGTAAAACCCTTGTATTAAATGGCGCCGCTGCCGGCTCTTTTCGTAAAGATCAACAGTTTTCTGTGAGAGACGCATTTTTTTTTGGGATCCGTTCACTTGTGAGCGTTACTTTTCTTGCATAAAAAATAAAAAATCATAAAAATTAAAAATTGATAAAAATCCATAAAAATTGAAAATTTCAAAAATCCAAAAAGATTTTATCTTTCTTGTGTATATATATTGTCTTTGTGTTTGGTTTCTTTTTCTTTTGCATTTTCAGGTGTATGCGTACTAGATCTTCTAATTATCCAAGAGCCCGAGACTCAAGAAGATTTAAGTATGCCAGGTGTTAACAACAATAATCAACCACCGCACCTCAACAATAACAACAATGCTCTTCCACAACCCGATCTTCGGACCATGGAGGAACTTTGTCAACCAACCATGTTTGGACGAGGAGGACCGATTGCGCCGATGCAAATCAACGCTCCTGAGTTTTCGTTGAAGCACCATATGATTCAGCAAGTGCAAACAAACCCATTCCATGGACTGCCTGATGATGATGCCAACAAACACCTCGACAAGTTCATTACAATCACCCAGAGCATGAAGTTGGCTGGTGCCACTATGGATGAGCTTCGCCTATAACTCTTTCCACATACTTTATTACATCATGCCGAGAAATGGTTTTATCGTCTCCCGAAGAATTCTATTCACACTTGGGATGATATGACTCAACGCTTTTTGTCGCGCTACTTTCCACCATCCATGGTCACAAGCCTTTGCAATCAGATCAGCGGTTTCATGCAAGATCCAGACGAATCTCTTTTTGATGCCTGGGAGAGATATAATGTCTTGATCGACCGTTGTCCAAACCACAACATGCTTCCCGTCACATTAATCGATACTTTCTACAACGGATTGACTTTTCGAGATCGTGATACGATCAATGCAGCCGCCGGTGGCACATTCATGAAAAGGAGACCCGAGGAGTGTAGAGAGCTAATAGAGAACATGACTACTCACCACAAAAACTGGGATTCCTCTGCTTCTTCAAGGAACAACCCGAGAGTCAATGTTTCTTCCACCTCAGCAAACCCTGATATGACCGAACTCACCCGTGTGCTGACCGAAATGAGTAAAAGTATTACGCTTCTCGCTTCAAACCAACAACAACAACAAGTTAAAGCGGTTGCTAATCCTTGTGAAACATGTGGCGGTCCTCACTCATACACCGATTGTCCTTCAACACAAGGAAATCCGGAAAATGTGTATGCAGCTTATGGTAATTATTCACCGGAAAATTACCAAGCTAGACAACAAGGGGATAGAAATCTGGCGAGCTACCGTTCCAACAACTACCTTTCACCCGGTTTTTCTCCTCAAAACCAAAACCCCGCCAACAACTACACTAGAAGCAACCAAATCCCACCAAGAGCTTCTAATCCTTATCACCCACCCGCCCAACAAAACCCACCCAGTAACCCGGATGTTGAGGCCATCATGAGAACCCAAGGTGAGCAAATCAAGAATCTGCAGAGCCAAATTATCAATCTTAAAGGAGATATCACAAAGCAAGGAAATGAGATAAGATCCGAGCTTCGAAATGATATTCAATCCTCCTTCAGCAGTCAAACCAATGATTTGAAGAATATGCTTGCTAGTTTCTTGACAGCCGCTCAACCTTCTTCTTCAAGTTCTCTACCTTCAAACACCGTCACTAATCCGCGAGCCAATGTGAGTGCTATTACTACTCGTAGTGGAGTCACCATCGTAGGACCACCAATCCCACCCCATCATCTACACCTCCTCCACCACCATGTATCCCTACTCCTCCTACACCTAGTATTAGTGCACCATTACCGTCTCCGCCTCGTCATGACGATGTCTCTAGGAATGATCCTTCAACATCTCAACCTTTACCTACACCTGCACCTTCACCACCCAAACCCAATATCCCTTATCCCTCTCGTTTAGGCAAGTCCAAAATGCTAACCAAGGAGGACTCCGAAGTGTCACGCTATGTGAAGATGATTTCTCAAATGAACTTCAACATTAGCTTTCTTGAAGCACTCGTCCACATGCCCAAATTTGTTAAAGCGTTTAGGGAATTGCTTAACAAGAAGGAGAAGCTGATTGAACTCGCCAACACTCGATTAAACAAAAACTGCTCAGCAGTTATTCTTAAAGAATTACCGGAAAAGCTTGGAGATCCCGGTCGTTTTGTGTTGCCTTGCGTGTTCAACAAAACTGAAGAATTTACTGCCATTGCTGATCTCGGGGCTAGTATTAATCTTATGCCACTGAGTGTTTGGAAAACATTATCATTGCCCGACCTCATTCCAACAAAGATGACTCTCGAACTTGCAAATCGCACTCTCGCTTACCCCGTTGGTATAGCCGAAGACGTGTTTATCAAAGTTGGCACATTTACTTTCCCGGTCGATTTTGTTGTAGTTGATTATGAAATGGACCCTCGTATTCCTTTAATACTTGGTCGGCCATTTTTGAGAACCGGACGAGCTTTAGTGGATGTTGCCGAAGGTGAGTTAATCTTAAGAGTCGGGGATGATGCACAAGTTTTCAAAATGGGGAAGCTTACTAGTACAACTTTTGGAGGCCGAGAATCAGTGAATATGATTAATGTGCTCGATGACTTTACCGTCTACGACAATCCTCTATTCGACTCTTGCATCGTTAATCCACTTTTTCATGCTGATGTGGATGATTCTCTCCCTACTTTAGACGCTTCTCCCATTTATGATTCGCCACCGATCTTCGATGCTTATGATGATTATGATTCTAGCTCAGATTCGGATGATTTTGATTGTATTTCTGAGTATCCCGAGCTGCCCACTTTCGATGATTTTGATGAGGCTGATACTCTATCGAGCGATTCTTCACATGATGAAAATCCTCCGCCATCACTCGATCCTACTTTGGACGATTATTCATTTGAGGAAGATTTCTCTGAATTTCTGAACACATACTTCCCTCATGAGAGTGATGCTCCTCCTTTGGACTTTGAAGATTATCGTCTTGATCCTACTTTGGATTTGAAGAGCATTTTGTCCAAGGAGAAGAAACCGGTCGACACCGAAATCCGTTGCACTTATGATTTGACACCTCTTTGTCCCCCTTCTGAGGACGAGGTTGTGCTTCTTTGTGGATCTTCTTCACACTCGGCTGAGCCTGAGTGCTATTTTCCCTTAAAGGAAAAGGTGTTCGACCCCGGTATTGAAGTCTTTAAGCCATCTCAGTATCCACCTGATGAAATAAAAGGAAAAATCTTTGGAATTATTGAAGACATGCTCGCACCGCTTCATACTTGCTCCCACCATGCTCCATCACTGCTTAAGGGAACCCTGCCATTTCTCTTTTGGCTTGCCTTGTTCACCTTAAGCTCGTGCTTATTGATGGATGAAAACTATGTCTTTGATCCTGGTGGATATGTTTCATGCTTCTTCCGTTGATGATCACGGTCGAGTCAGGCTCACGACTCGGTTAACAAAAATCAAGCGCTTCTTGGGAGGCAACCCATGCATCTATCCTTTCGCTTTCTTTACCATAAGTGTAGGGGGGACCCTTTGGATTGCTATTTCCTCTCCTCACTTCTTAATCAGGGATTCGAGCTTCAATGATCCACTCATGATGATTCTTGACGACCCGTGATTCCATGTTCTACTTCTTCCCGGTTCTATCCTAAACTCTTTTCGATTCACTATTTTATATTTTCTCAATATTAAAATAGGAATCTCTTTAGTGGTCTTTTCCTTAGCAAGATTTAAACAACGTGCACAATGTCCTAAGTGTAGGGGAGTTTACTCCCACATGCTTAAACATTGAGGACAATGTTTATCTTAAGTGTATGGGGGACTTCTATCGAAGTTAAGTGGTCTTTTCCTTGTATTTGTCCTCATTTTAACCGGAAAATCAATTTTTCGACATTTTTCAAAATTTTTGATCTATTTTGGCCTATTAGTTTTTTCCTTCATATAGTTATTTTCTTTCTTTGCTAGAATAAATGTTTAATAAGTGGTTTTAATTTTCAAACGTTGTAAATCTTTTGACTCAATCCGAGTTTACTCTAGCTAGTATCCTTAACATGTTTAAGTCAAGTTTTGCTAGGCTTTTATATAGGGAGCTATAAAACGCGGAAGTCTTAACTCTCACGGGTTAAGAACAAGAACTTTTCGCAAGTTCCTATAATTGATCCTAGAGAGTCGTTTATCAAGGGAACTTTAAAATGCGATTTCTAAACTTGAAAAAGTCCAAGAATTTGCAAGATCCTATAGGCGACTCGAAAACCCAAAATTTTGATTTAATAGGCTAAGTATCCACGAGTCTCATTACTTGAGATTTTAAACTGTGGAGAACGAGAGATGATAGCGCCAATTATAAGTCCGGTATTCTTTCGTGAATTTATGTGAGTTAATTATAAGCCTATTCTCCCATCGCTTGCTAATAAATTTATCTGCTAATAAATAAGGTTGTACGATTTGAAAAGTTACTTAGCTTCTAGCCCCAGATCGTTTAAAAGTTGCTCGGTATGGATTAGAGTTCATAGCCAAGGCATAACTTATTGAAGCGGGACGCGAAGATTGGCAAGTCCGAAAAGGCCCTAACAAGGCATGAGGGCTATGTTTTGTTGCTAAAGATCCAAAGTGATGTGAAGAATCATTTATCGAAAATCAATATGAAGGATCGAGACACACGACGTAAAGCAAAACTCCCCAAAAGTCATGGAGAAGTGTATCCGAAAAGACCCTAACAAGGTATGAGGATAAATAGATCCAAGTCATAAAAGGAGGCGGATCGTTGTATATCAAAGTCCAAAATAAAGATTAGAGAAAAATGAAGAAGTCGTGGTCCAAGTATGAATCTCTCAAAACTTCAAAGTGAAGAATTCCTATTATGAAGAGAAGACCATTATTTCATGAACGTCTCTCAAGATTTGAAGTATGAAGTCGCTGCCAAATATCGGTCCGAGAAAGGTCTCAAATCGCGAAGCGAGTTATGCCAAGATATGAACTTTATGAGGTCCCGAGAAGCAGTTTTAAAAGATTTGGTCCTTTAGCTAACTATTGATTAAATCGTTCACTTTATTTTCAGACTAAATAACTATCGAAATAAGTCAAACAATGCATCCTCGTGATCATTCAAGACAACAATAAAATATAAGAGATACCCCAAGGAATAAGGGAGTCTAAGTGAATAATTGGCCCACATGAGTTCGTGTTAGTTTACTAACTTATAATAACAATGATCTCGTTTTTAAGCTTGGTTTGGAGAAAGTGAAAAGTTGAGGATGATGATTATTCATGACATTTCCAAAACCCAAGGTATGCTTTTGATTTCTTTATTTTGAATAATTATAATTTTCTATCTCTTTAATAAAGGCCAACGTGGATTAATTTTGATGAAAAATGTAAACATGCTTTGTAACTAATGCATTGCATGAGGACATTACAATGGTCAAGTATAGGGGATTTGATATGTGTGAAAACACACATCTTTTCTACCACTTAATGACAATAATAACCGGACCAAAACGTGTATTTTATGTCTTTTATGTCGGAATTATGCGTGGTTTGTGTTTTTGTTGTAATTTAGGACGAAAAGGTGAAAAGTGGAGAAAACACGGGAATTCACGGGCATTTACGGACTTTTATTGAAGAAAAGGATGAAAGACGAAGTCAAGAAGTCAAGAATATAAAAAAAAAGAACGGAAGTCCAAGACCAATTCTGAAGATTTATCGAAGAAAAAGTCAAAAGACGGAAGTTTACTTTAAGCCGAGGAACTCAAGTCTTATTTATCATAGAATTTAAAGACGAGTCCAAAGAAATCCCGAGCCAAAAGTCATCACATTCCAAGATTAACAAAAAGATTAAGAAGGAAGGACTTAAGGGCGCAATTAAGAAGAAAGGAAGGAGAGGAGGAAGCTTCCTCTAACCTTCCCCCTAATCACCTATAAATACTCTCATTTTCATTTCATTTAGTTTTGTTGGATAGCTTGACAAACTATCTCTTCCACCTTTATTTTATGCACCTTTAATTACTTGCACATTTAAATACATGTTTTGCACCTTTAATTACCTTTAATTTCAAGTAAGTGTTTCTTTTAATTACTTGCACCTTTACTTTATCTTGTTAATCTTCTTCTACCTTTCTTTAATCAATTGATTTACACGTTTTTATCTTGTTAACTTGTTTAAAGATTTGATTTTTATGCTTTTGATTGTTTTAAATCTCTTATTTTCATAGCTTATTTGATTTATTTTCAAGTTTATATAGTTTTTACAAAAGTTATTTTTATATAAAAAGTTGTTTTTCTTAAAGTTTATTAATTTCGTGTCTTAAAAGTTTTTAACTTTTAGTTTCATAGCTTATTTTTACACGTTTTTACCTTATGATTTCGTCTTGTGCTTATTAGGAGTTTAGCTTATTTTTCTAGCTTATTTTGTATTTTTTTTTTCTGCCGGATTCCGATTGGTACAAATCGGAAAAGGGTTTTAAAATTCCGATTGGAGGCATCTTGGTATTCCGATCGTAGCAAGGTAATAGGATATTCCGATTGGAACAAGTGACAGATATTCCGATTGGTGGTTTTCTTTGCCATATTCCGATTGAGGTGCGTCTTGGTTATTCCGATCGTATAAGGTGACAGATATTCCGATTGGTGTTCCAAACAGCATTCCAACCAAGGTCTTTTCCATATCCCGACCAGGTAGGTTTTCAACATTCCGATCTGAGTGACTTGAGATATTCTGATCAGTGTAAGTGACAGGTATTCCGATCTGAATCTTTCGAGCAACATTCCGACAGGTTTGGTGATATTCCGATCGGGTTGATCGGAATATATTCCGATTGGAGGCTATTTTCTTATACTTTGCCTGGTTTTATTTTTACATTCTCATTTTAATACTTGTCTAATTTTAATTTCCGTCACGCTTTAATTTTTAGTCATTTAATTAATTTACTTTCCGTCACGTTTTTAAATTTCGCACATTTTCTTTTTAATTAGACTTAGATTTAATTTCATGCTCTTTTAATACTTGCCCTTTACTTTAACGACATTTACTTTTAAGTTTTGCACATTTAAATTTAAAAACAAACCAAAAATATTTGTTTACACCAAAATAAAACTGAGTCACATAGAAAACACAAGTTTTTCAATTCGAAGAGGTTGGTACAAAGAATCTTTTTAATTAGGTAAAACCCTTGTATTAAATGATTTGATACACGGCTTTTGACACCCCGTATAAAAATTAAGTTCGTTGTGTTGGTCTAATCGAATTGATCTAGGTTCTCTATGTGACTCAGTTTTATTTTGGTGGAACAAATATTTTTGGTTGTTTTTTAAATTTAAATGTGCAAGACTTAAAAGTAAATGTCGTTGAAAGTAAAGTGGCGTTAAAGTAAAGTGCGTTAAAATAAATCTAAATCTAATTTAAAATTAAATGTGCAATATTTAAAAACGTGACAGAAAGTAAACTGATTAAATGACTTAAAATAAAACGTGACGAGAATTAAAATTAGACAAGTATAGAAAATGATAACGTAAAAATAAAACAAGACAAAGTACTAAAAGTAACTCCCAATCGGAATATATTCCGATCAAACACGTCGGAATATACTCCCCTTACCTGTCGGAATGAAGATCGGAAAACCCCAATCGGAATATGTCACTTAACCCAATCGGAATAACCAAACTTTAGCCTCAGATCGGAATGTATAAAACCTACTCTGATCGGAATATGGAAAAGACCTTTGGTCGGAATGTTAATCGGAATCCCTGATCGGAATAGCTGTCACCTTACCTACGATCGGAATACCCAAAATAACACCTCAATCGGAATATGGCGAAGTGCACCAATCGGAATAACTGTCACTGGACCCCAATCGGAATACTACTTACCTTGTCCTCGATCGGAATACCAAAGTCCAATCGGAAAGATGAAACCCTTTTCCGACCAAGCTAGAAGCTATGGTCGGAATGTAAAACCCTTTTCCGATTGTCACGATCAGAAAACGGGGAAAAGTACACAAAATAAGCTACACAAATAAGCTAAGTTTCTAATAAGCACAAGACTAAATCCTAAGGTAAAAACGTGTAAAAATAAGCTATGAAACTGAAAGTTAACAACTTTTAAGACACGAAAAAGATAAACTTTAAGAAAAACAACTTTTTATATAAAAATAACTTTCAGAAAAACTATATAAACTTGAAAATAAACCAAATAAGCTATGAAAATAAGAGATTTAAAACAATCAAAAGCATAAAAATCAAATCTTTAAACAACTTAACAAGATAAAAACGTGTAAAACAAAGATTAAAGAAAGGTAGAAGAAGATTAACAAGATAAAGTAAAGGTGCAAGTAATTAAAAGAAACACTTACTTGAAATTAAAGGTAATTAAAGGTGCAAAACATGTATTTAAATGTGCAAGTAATTAAAAGTGCATAAAATAAAGGTGGAAGAGATAGTTTGTCAAGCTATCCAACAAAACGAAAAGTGATTAGCTAATGACTATTTATAGGGGATTAGGGAGGAGGTTAGAGGAAGCTTCCTCCTCTCCTTCCTTTCTTCCTTAATTGCATGCTTAGGTCCCTCCTCTTCTTTAATCTTTTTGTTAATTGCGCCATTAGTCCTTAAGCCTTCAAATCTTCTTTAATCTTGGACTTTAACGACTTTTGGCTCGGGATTTCTTTGGACTCGTCTTTTAATTCTTCAATAAATAAGACTTGAGTTCCTCGGCTTTAAGTGAACTTCCGTCTTTTGACTCTTTCTTCGATAAATCTTCAGAATTGGTCTTGGACTTCCGTTCTTTTTGCACCCTTGACTTCTTGACTTTGTCTTTCATCCCTTTCTTCAATAAAATTCCGTAATTGCCCGTGAATTCCCGTGTTTTCTCCACTTTTCACCTTTTCGTCCTAAATCACAACAAAAACACAAACCACGCATAATTCCGACATAAAAGACATAAAATACACGTTTTGGTCCGGTTATTATTGTAATTAAGTGGTAGAAAAGATGTGTGTTTTCACACATATCAAATCCCCTACACTTGACCATTGCAATGTCCTCATGCAATGCATTAGTTACAAAGCACGTTTACATTTTTCATCATAATTAATCCATGTTGGCCTTATTAAAGAAATAGAAAATTACAAAAATTCAAAGCAAAGAAATTAAAAAGCATACCTTGGGTTTTGAAAATGTCATGAATAATCATCATCCTCAACTTTTCACTTTCTCCAAACCAAGCTTAAAAACGAGATCATTGTTATTATAAGTTAGTAAATTAACACGAACTCATGTGGGACAATTATTCACTTAGACTCCCTTATTCCTAGGGGTATCTCTTATATTTTATTGTTGTCTTGAATGATCACGAGGATGCATTGTTTGACTTATTTCGATAGTTATTTAGTCTGAAAATAAAGTAAACGATTTAATCAATAGTTAGCTAAAGGACCAAATCTTTTAAAACTGCTTCTCGGGACCTCATAAAGTTCATATCTTGGCATAACTCGCTTCGTGATTTGAGACCTTTCTCGGACCGATATTTGGCAGCGACTTCATACTTCAAATCTTGAGAGACGTTCATGAAATAATGGTCTTCTCTTCATATAGTAATTTCTTCACTTGAAGTTTTGAGAGATTCATACTTGGACCACGACTTCTTCATTTTTCTCCAATCTTTATTTTGGACTTTGATATACAACGATCCTCCTCCTTTTATGACTTGGATCTATTTATCCTCATACCTTGTTAGGGTCTTTTCGGATACACTTCTCCATGACTTTTGGGGAGTTTTGCTTTACGTCGTGTGTCTCGATCCTTCATATTGATTTTCGATAAATGATTCTTCACATCACTTTGGATCTTTAGCAACAAAATATAGCCCTCATGCCTTGTTAGGGCCTTTTCGGACTCGCCAATCATTCTTGTCACGAATCTAACGCTGAGTTTTTTAAGCTACAAGATTCATACAATTTACTTTCAAAACGCTTTAATCAACTAGAACAACATTGTATATCTTTAGAATTAAAACAACAAACTCAAAATGAGGATCTTTTGATATCAAATAGTTGTGAAACGGTGTTGAGACGAGTGACAAGATGATTGCAATTGTTAAGGCATTAGAGGAAGAGATTATGAGATTGAAGAGAGATGTGTCATCAAATGAAACATTAAAATTGGAACTAGAGGCCGCAGAGTCTAAAAACCAGGACTTAGAAATTAGACTTTCGTCTATTCTAGGAGAGATGGATCGTGCAAGACAGGGAATGTCCCAACTTTATGGTTCACTAGAAGAACGCTTCACTTTTAATGCGGCACAACAACAATCTTATGTTGAACAATTGAACCAAAAATGTGAGGAAATCTCTGACTTAAACATCATGCTTATTGACAAAAATATGGTTTTGGCCGAGTTAAAGGAGACACTTCTTCTCACCCGACAAGAAGTTGTTGATAACTCAGCTACCGACTCTGCACCGTCCACTAGTGCTCCAACAACCAAGTCAGTAGTGCTCTATAAGAACCCGCTTCATAAGAAAAACCCGGTTACCTACGATGATTATATGAGGAATGCAATTAAGCATGTAGATCTTGTTAGGGATATTTTAGACGATCTTTATGCCTTAGATCCCTCAAGTAGCTACTATTACTCAGCTCATGAATACATTAAGCGAGTTCAATATTGCTTAGCATATTTGCAATACATAGGTAAACCAGGTTCTGCACTACTCACTAATCGACCCATTGCTGTAACTCCATTTAATAAGACTCCAGGAGCAAAACCGTCATTGGCACAATCAAGTAAGGCACCTTTAAAATCTGTTGCTAATGTTCCCACTTTGCCTTCTACAGGATTAAAAGAGACTACTAAGGCTAAAGGATCGCCACTCAAGAAAGATAAGATCAAGCCCTCCACTAGTAGTGCCAAAAAGAAGAAAGTAGAAGCTCACCATAGGAATGTTAGTTCAGTTTTAAATAAAAAGAATCATGTTAAGACTAAAAGCTCTGCGCCTGTGCAGAAGCTTAAACCATTCGTGAATTCTAATTTGAATTGTTGGAATTGTAATGAATGTATGTTTTCCCAACGTCATGATTTGTGTCTTATTGATCATGTGAATGAAATGAATGCCATTAGGAATAATATTGAATGGAAGCCGACTGGTAGAACTCGTGCCCAAGTTGGCTGGCAATGGCGTCCCACTGGTAGGACCTTTACATTAGATGGAAAAATGTGCCCTTTAACTAGGAATGCATCCATTGAGGTTAGGTCTGAGCGTCCTTTTGTTAGGAACACTCGCACTAAAGTATGGAAACAGCGCCCTTTAATTAGGTCAGCCCCCACTATAGAGCCTATCAGTGAAGAAATACCTCAGGATTTAAGCCAACTAGAATCTACACCACCAACTAGGAAGAAGAAGGCTAGGAAATCTAAGAAACCTAAAGTTAGCAAATCTAAGATTATTAAATCTGTACCTGCTAATGACAAGGAACATTCAGATTCCGATACCTCTACATTGTCTTCGTGTGGTGATATTTTCAGGTGGTCCAAATCATCCTCTGGTATTTGGAATCCGGTTGTTCAAAGCATGTGACCGGAGATCGCTCGATGCTCCAAAATTTCGTCAGCAAGTTTCTTGGTACGGTTAAATTCGGGAATGATCATATAGCAAAGATAATGGGGTATGGTGGATATCAGATTGGAAACGTTACGATTTCAAGGGTATACTATGTAGAAGGTCTTGGTCATAACTTATTTTCAGTAGGACAGTTTTGTGATTCCAACCTAGAGGTTGCTTTTCGACAACATACTTGTTTCATCCGCAACTTGGAAGGAAAAGACTTGTTGAATGGTTCTCGTTGTGCAAATCTTTATACGTTGTCCCTACAAGACATGATGGCCGCTTCTCCAGTATGTCTTCTCTCTAAAGCATCTAAGACCAAGTCTTGGTTATGGCATCGCAGATTATCTCATCTCAACTTTGATGCTATTAATCATCTGGCTAAAAACGAATTAGTTCGTGGTCTTCCAAAGCTTAAATTTCACAAGGACCATTTATGTTCCGCGTGTTCAAGGGGGAAAAGTACCAAGAAATCTTACAAGCCCAAAGCTGAAGACACCAATCAAGAAAAACTTCATCTTTTGCATATGGATCTATGTGGGCCAATGAGAACTGAAAGTGTGAGCGGTAAGAAATCCATTCTCGTTATTGTGGATGATTTCTCCAGGTTTACATGGGTAAGATTTTTACGTACAAAGGATGAAGCACCAAAGGCTATCATCACTTTTCTGAAATTCATTCAGGTACGTTTGCATACTACTGTCCGCCGTATTCGTACAGATAATGGAACAGAGTTCGTCAACCAGACTCTTCGTGATTACTATGAAGGAGTTGGTATTTCACATGAAACATCCGCTGCACGCACTCCACAACAAAACGGTGTCGTTGAAAGACGGAATCGTACGCTTATGGAAGCTGCTAGGACTATGCCAATTTATGCGAACGCTCCATTGTTCTTGTGGGCAGAAGCTATATCTACTGCATGTTTCACCCAAAACCGTTCTATCATTCGGAAACGCCATGGAAAAACACCTTATGAGCTTCTACATGATCGTAAACCTGATGTTTCATTCTTTCATGTGTTTGGTGCTCTTTGTTATCCAAACATTAATAGTGAGAACTTGGGCAAACTTCAACCAAAAGCCGATATAGGTATTTTCATTGGTTACTCACCCTCCAAGAAAGCATACCGAATTTACAACCGTCGTCTTGGTAAGATTGTAGAAACTATGGACGCAGATTTCGATGAGCTGACAGTGATGGCTTCTGAGCAACGCAACTCTGAACCCGTGCTTCATGAGATGGGAACCGGTGCTATTAGTTCCGGATTAGTTCCCAATAATCCTACTTATGCATCATTTTTACCACCAACAAGGCCCGAGTGGGATAAACTGTTTCAACCGTTGTTTGATGAATTCTTTGATCCCCCGAATGATGAAGTTCAAGCACCTGTAGTGATCGCTCCAATCCCTGAAGTGGTTGCTCAAGCTAATGAAGCTTTATCTAATGCATCCTCAATTAACATTGAACCGGATGCACCTTTACCAAGTGATTCTCAAACTACACCTGAATCGTCACCCCTACTTGTGCCTAATGATGTGGAAGAGGATTCTATTGATCACGATTTGGAATATGCTCACTTGCAAGAGCTTCCTTTCTTTGGTGTAGCGATACCTGAAAACCCTTCAGCCGCGTCTACCTCAGAAGAAGCTCCTTCTATTGTTCACTCCAGACCACCTAGGATTGAAAACCATAGCACTAAATGGACAAAAGATCACCCAATCAGGAATGTCATTGGAGATCTAGATCGACCAGTCTCTACACGCCATCAATTACAAGAAAGTGCACTCTATTGCTACTTTGATGCATTTCTCTCTGAAGTTGAACCTAAAAATTGGCAGCAGGCTATGACTCAATCATCTTGGATTGAAGCCATGTAGGAGGAACTAAATGAATTCCAAAGACTTGAAGTATGGGAATTAGTTCCTCTCCCTGACAAGGTTAACATCCTTACTTTGTTGTGGGTTTATAAGGTTAAACTTGATGAGATGGGTGCAGTATTGAAGAATAAGGCTAGATTGGTCGCTAGAGGATATAAACAAGCCTTGGGTATAGACTTTGAAGAATCTTTTGCTCCTGTTGCAAGATTGGAGGCTATTAGACTATTCCTTGCGTATGCTGCTCATATGAACATGATCGTCTATCAAATGGATGTGAAGACGGCATTTTTGAACGGTGAACTAAGGGAAGAAGTCTATGTTAGTCAGCCGGATGGGTTCGTTAGCACGGAGTTTCCTAATCATGTGTACAAGCTTAAGAAGGCTCTCTATGGGTTGAAACAAGCTCCACGCGCATGGTATGATCTCCCCTCAACATATCTCATTTCGGAAGGCTTCTCCAAAGGCAAAGTGGACCCCACTCTATTCACTCTCAAGGAGGGCAACGACATGATTCTGGTACAAATTTATGTTGATGATATAATATTTGCTGCCACTAACATAGAATTGTCAAATTGCTTTGAGAAGATAATGTCCACACGCTTTCAGATGTGGATGATGGGAAAAATTTCATTTTTCTTAGGATTACAGATTTCTCAGAATCCCAGAGGCATCTTTATTAATCAATCCAAATATGCTCTAGAATCTTTAAAGAAATATAACTTTGAAAATTGTGACCCCGTGGACACTCAAATGGTGGAGAAATCCAAGTTAGATGAAGATAGGAATGGGACTATTGTCGATCCAAAACTTTATCGTGGGATGATCGGCACCCTTCTGTATCTGACTGCTAGCAGGCCTGATTTGCAATTTGTTGTATGCATGTGTGCCCGGTATCAGGCTCGGCCTACCGAAAAGCACCTACATGTTGTTAAAAGGATCTTTCGGTATCTAAAAGGAACACTTCATCGTGGTCTATGGTATCCGAAAGATTCCTCTATTGCTTTAATATCATACGTAGATGCCGATCATGCTGGATGTCAAGACACGAGGCGTAGCACTTCTGGATCTGTGCAACTCCTTGGAGATAGATTGATCAGTTGGTCTTCAAAAAGGCAGAAAAGCGCTGCAATTTCTAGCACGGAGGCTGAATACATCGCCATGTCCGGTTGTTGTGCTCAAGTCCTTTGGATGAGATCACAATTAACTGACTACGGTTTGGGATTTAACAAAATCCCGATGTATTGTGACAACAAGAGCGCCATTGCCCTTTGCTACAACTATGTTCAACACTCCCGGGCCAAGCACATAGACATTCGCTACCATTTCATTAAAGAGCAGGTGGAGAACGGAGTGATCGAGCTGTATTTTGTCACTACTGAGTATCAGCTGGAAGATATGTTCACCAAAGCCTTAGATCGAGGACGAATCGAGTTTTTGATCGACAAGCTTGGAATGAAATCATTTACTCCAGCGACTCTCAAAGAGTTGGCAGAAGAATCAGCTGAATAGTGGTGGTAAACTATTCAGAGTATCCTTTTTTCGTGATCATGTATATTATCGTACATATATAAAACCACAAAAAGAAAAATACAAAATTATAAAACCAAGAAAAATCATAAAAAATATAAAACCTAGAAAAACCATAAAAATCATAAAATCAAGAAAAACCAAAAATATTTTTCGTTTTTAAAACGGGCATGTCTTTTAGTACGGTAATATTTACGGCCTTAGAAATGTCGATCAATATTGACACGGTGCCATAAATAGAGTCCGTATAAAAGTTGTACATTTTTAAAACATGCCCATTATGGCTTGTAGTTATTTCAGACTGCAACCCGGTTTTCATATTAAAGTCACGTATTTCCTTGGAAAACGTTGGCTCAGAACGGGAATTAATTTTCTCGGGCATGATTTACAAGCCAAATCATGCAAAGGGATCAAGTTTACTTTACAACTTGGTCTAACACGAATTAATGTACGTCTCAGTGCATTAATTTGTTGAAATAAGAGAAATCTTATTGACACCACGAATCAATCTTTTTCAAGATACTAATTGGAAATGCTTTCATCAATATTTGACTCTTTAAACAATGACTACAACTCTTTAAATAGAAAACGGGTCATCGTTTAAGGGGGAGAAAATATTAAATAATCTTCGTCATCAAAACAATTTTCAAAAGTGTTTGTGGAAAATTAATTGGCTAATGAGTGGTTTTGCTTTAGAATATGATTTGTGCTTGCTCAATGAGATAGGACTTGCTTTAGATTTTGGAGATTTGCTAATAGGTTGCGATGTTTAAGCTGTGTGAAGGCTAAGTTGGCTAGGTTTAACGAATGTTAATTTTCTTAATGGATGTTAGCCTAATAGGAGTTATAAACCAAAAAGGTGAATAGAAAAGACAAGGAATAAAAACTAAAAGGAAAAAAAAATGTAGGGTTAAAAGTGACAATATGGTAAAGTTGCTAAAATTTTGACCTAAGTCAAAACCATAACCCCCCCCCCCCCTTTGCGTTTTATTATCTCCACTGTTTCACTATTCCTCTGCCGCCATTAACACATATACAAACACTCACACAAGCTTTCAAATTCGCGTGTTAATCAACTCCATTCGTGTTCATTCGATTTAAAAGGTAATTAACATCATTCTTTGATATAAAATTCGTCTAATTCATCATTTAATCCTGTTAAAAGATTCGATTAATTGGATTAAATCCAAATTAGGGTTTGTGTCTAATTAAGCATTAATTGATTAGGATTTGTGTTGGGTTTTATGCGGAATAGCTTTAGATGATGTTGTGTTGCCTTAGATTGATTTAAATCTCACAAATGCGTCTAGATTAATCTTCAATAGGCTGCTATTATGAACTTCCGAATGAACATGGATAACAACTTCCGAATGAAGGAATCTTCCGAACGAACTTCCGAATGAAGGAAGTTCCGAACGAACTTCCGAATGAAGGAAGTTCCGGACGAACTTCCGAATGAAGGAAGTTCCGAATGAAGAAGTTCCGAATGAAGAAGTTCCGAATGAAGAACTTCCGAATGAAGAAGTTCCGAATGAAGAACTTCCGAATGAAGAAGTTCCGAATGAAGAACTTCCGAATGAAGAAGTTCCGAATGAAGAACTTCCGAATGAAGAAGTTCCGAATGAAGAACTTCCGAATGAAGAAGTTCCGAATGAAGGACTTCAGAATGAAGAGTTCCGAATGAAAGAAAGTTCCGGATGAAGAGTTGTTTGATTAATAGTGTTTACCTGTTATAAGTACTTGTTGACTTATGTTATGAAATGTGTTATGCTTAGAAGTAATAATGATACATATTTATATATTTTTGGGCATCAACCTTTCATGTCTTATCTTAAGTAGATAAGATGACTAATCCAACAGTACAAGCAATCCAAGACTCTCGAGCAGCCGCAATTGCCGAAGCACGAACACTCAAGTTCATACCAAACAACTACCGGCTGAAGCCAGTTTCAAAATCCACTCACCATGGATTTAAAGTCTCCATGGCAATCCTTGATCAATCTCATTTCAAGAATGCCTTAAGAAGTACTGCCTCGGTGCCTTATGATTACATGTATGAGTTCTGGGCTACCAAGGAAAGCACTTCAAACAAGATCACCTTCACCCTTGACAACAAGCAGCAGACACTCACTGTTTCAGATTTTCGTAAGATTTTTGGAATACGGGATACACCCAAAGGTATGTCATTCTCGAGGGATCCTACTAAAGACGAACTCATGGAGTTGTTCGATGCTCTTGGATGTCCTGACATACGAGTTGCGTCTGAGTTTACCACTGCTAAAGTAGGTCAGCCTTGGAGAGCAATGTTGGGTATTCTCAGTAGATGTCTTACACCGAAAACAAGTGGGCATGATGCTTTGCGCAGTCCTATTATGAACATCTTCCATGGAATGTATAAAGGCGCAAATGCAGATTATGCATTATTGTTGTGGGAAGAATTCACCTTTCAACTCTTCCAAAACAAGAAGCTGAAGAATAACTTCTTTCCTTACCCTCGGTTTATCAAGCTTATCATTAATTATTGTATGAAGAATGATGTTTCTATTGATAGGCGTGCAGCAAGTCGTCATCACACTGAAGAGGCTGATCATATCGTGGATCTAAGGCATGAAGGACCATCTGGTGGTGTTATTCCTGGTCCTATTCCCGATCATCTTCTGACTGATAGAATTAAAGGTTCTGCTGATTACAAGCTACTACTGCTAGAAATCAAGAAGCTAAAAGCAAACCTTCAGACTGGAGAAGACTCGTCTACTACGGTCAAGAGTAAAGGTAAACGCAAGCAACCAGATGCTTTACCTGAACCCGAAACCAAGAAGAAGAAGACTGAGGCTAAGAAGGGAAAGGGCAAGGCTGATGAGTTAGTTCTACACGACGAAGAGGATGTTGATGATCCTACTCTTAACAAGGCGGAGAGAAAAACAATGAAGATAGCTATTGAAAGGAGTAGGAAAGATACGGGCGGTACTGGTTCAGGTGCACAGGTGAATATTGAAGAAGAGTACGAGGAGCCAGAGGATGTTGATGAGTTTGGGTCACCTGAACGGTATTCTACTTCGAAGGAGACATCCATCCCTGTTTCAGCAAGTGTTGAAAAGGAGTCCGGTGCTCCTACAATCATGGTGTCTACTCAACCTTTAGTAACTCAGCCTTTAGCAACTCAACCTCCACCAATACAACCCCTACCAACCAGACCGGTTTCAACACCATTCCTTCCACCACCAATAACTCCCATCCTTAGTACCGTAGTAACAACCGAGCCTCTTCACTCAACCCAGAGTAGCTCTGCAACGTCTTCAATGGCTGTATTTGTAATGGCCGAAATGTTGGATAAACATACGGATAATCACAAAAGAGAGATGGATGAACTTCGCCAAGAGCTATTTAGACGAGCTCAAAGTGAAGAAGCATCTAAGAAAGCCCAAGAAGAGATGCTTGCTAAGTTCGCTGCAGAGATGGAGTTAACACGAAAAGCTCATGCAGAAGAACTAGCTCAGGTTAAGCAGGCTGAAGCTGATAAGCATGCTGCACGTATCACGAGACTTCAAGCGATGAGGGATAAATACAAGGAGCAAAAAGAAGCACTTGAAGCTTCTGTTGAAGAGAGAGTGAAAGAATCCGTTGAATCCATTATGCCTAAACTGCGTGATGAGTTGAAGACACTCGCGGCTGATAACTTGATGATCAAGTCATCCAATCCTTCAGAATCCGCCTACAAAATTGCTTATGAGTTAACGGATTTTGAATTAAAGAAGATCCTGAAATCTCGTATGAGGGAACTTGGATCGTTTGATAAATCTAGGATTCAACGGGCTCTTTACAAATCCCTAAATGACGCTATCATGGAGGATGATAGGTTATTTAAAACGTTTGGAAGTGTGGTACCATACCACATTCTGCCTGAGGAAGAAAGGGAAGAAAGTGAAGAAGAAGAGGGTACTGGTGAAGAAGAAGGTGGAGAAGAAGAAGAAGAAGAAAAGGATGATGACGATGATGAAGATGGTGATGATGATGAGGATGGTGATGATGATGAGGATGATGATGATGATGATGATGGTAATGATGGTGGTGATGGTAATGAGGAGAGTGCTAAAGGGAGCAACGAGGATAGCAATGAGGATGATGATGGGGGTAAACAGCCTGAAAAGGGGGATAAGGTTGCCAGCTCAAAGAAACCTGCTAAGTCTGGAACCAAGTCTAAGAAAGATGCAGTGGCAAAGGAAAAATCTACCTCAACGGAATCAAGACGAACCAAGTGGCGCCACGATGTGAATGCTACTACGGCATCATCGATTCCTGGTACATCTATTTCTGTGTCTATACCTGTTACCACTAACCCTGTTAGTTCTGTTGTTGTTGCTCCTGTGATTGCAGAATCGGTAACTAAACCTGAAGCTACACAACACTCACCCGTTCATGACACCGCCGAGATGCCTGAATCAGAACCAGCAGATGTTCATGTTTCCACTCCTCTACAACAAGAACCACAATCTATTGTTCCTGAATCAAGCACACGGGACTGGGCAGACACGTTGGAGATCGACGAGACTGCACCACCACATGCTTGGATCACGGCAGCTGCGCAATATGATCCAATCACAGACGCTGACAGAGATGTTTTATATCTCCGTATCCGTAGTCCGATTGACTTGTGCGCATTTCTGGCTCATGAGTACAAGACTTCGGTTACTCCGTCTTTGGTGAAGAGAGCGCTGAAGGATAAGAGAATTCGCGCCAAAACCAGGTTAACCCGAATGGAGTTCGAGTATTATGCTGATGAGATCCTGAAAGCTCTGAATACCGTTCAACGGCCAGGTCTTCATGAATCAGAAAGAGCTCCACCTCCACTTGATCCTACTCAAGATAATCAGATTGCTCTCGACTTCTTCGTCACTTATGATCTTGAGTATCTTCTGAAGGGTTCATCAAAGTACGCAACCTCCTTGACCTTGCTGAAAGCTGCCAACTGGGGGACAATACCCTGGATCGAGGAAAAGGTAAACCGACTCTGGGTCCCAAGGGTAACTCGTAATTATGATATGTATGCTGTTATAGGTGCATCTCATTGGGACGAACGAGTCCGAAGGGCGTACAGGGGTTGCTGCTTAGTCAATTCAGGAAGCAATGTTAGATCCGATATCCGCATCTCCAGTATTTTAGGGCTGAAAACTAAAGCCAAGAATGGCTATTATCATGTGACGGAGATTCGCTTGAAAAGGGAGGATGACAGAGAATACAAAATCCAACAGGGAGATTTTTCTATCATTCGCCTTGAGGATATCGAAGATATGTTGCTTCTGATGACCCGTTATCAACTCACACATATTCCTCGTGAAGATCTCATTGCCTTGAATACAGCACTTCGTATATTCACACGAAGCATTGTTATCAAGAAACGAGTTGAAGATCTTCAGTTGGGAGTCGAAAGTTACCAAAGGAAGCTTAACCTAACCCGTCCAGTGAATCAAGTGTTACCTCAACATGTCAACAGATGTCCCTATACCGGCATTTCTGTTCCGAATTGTGGGATTTTCTACTTGAACAGTCGAGGGTTAATGAAGTTTATGAGGGTGGGTGAGCTTTATAAGTACAGTGATGGGACTTTCCTATACGTCAGAGGAAAGTTGGAGCATCTTAATTCGGGTGGGACTTTACCAGAGATGACTGAGGATTGGCATCAGGGTTATCGGCAGATGGCGAAGTATGTGATCAAGAAGATTGATCAAAAGCTCCGTGAACGTAGATTGATGAGGAGCTTGGAAAGATTCGTTGGTGGTAGACCATATTTAGTGCACCACAAGCTACTGCAACGATCCATCTAATGGGTCGTACATTTCAGGTCCACTTTATATTGGTTTTTCAATTGTGAATATGTATATTTGTGAATATTGTGCTTGTACGGCTTGATGTAGTGTTAAGGTATGATAATTTTTCAAGAATTTCTCACGAGATTCTAAATCTTTCAAAATATATCATACTAAAGCACTACAACTATCCCTTATTAACTTAAGGGGGAGCATTAACATGTTCTATGGCCAAACATCGATTTCATTTTTACCCAAAGACCGGTTAATCCATTCAATATCCCAAATATTAATGGTTAACATTTTGGATAAGGGGAGAAAATGGGATTAAGGAGACTTAAGTGATACTTGGCTAAAAGATGAAAAAGACTTAACGATAATCCAACTTAATATGTGTAAAGCACGTGTTAAGGGGGAGCGTTTTTGATGATCAAAAACACCTAAGGTACGAAACTTTTGATTTCAATATCACAAGTACTTTAGGTGATTTTCAATGATTTTTCATGGTGGCTATACTTTCCCAAAACACGCTTAATTCACGGCGATGTGGTGACAAAAGGGTGGTAGGAATAGGTTTAGTCCAATGATTCATCAGAGCCGATGGAATCTTCCCAAGGACAATTCCCTAGATAGAATTAGAAGTCCTAGGAAAGATGGAGAAAGAATGTGAACGTAGCTGAATGCCGACCAAGTACTTAAGCTAGCACTGGAACAATCACAACAAGGTGCTAGTGATGACGTATTGGTAAGCATTGAAGGGGTTGAAGAATGAAAAAGAATTGTAAAGATAAAGGGTGTAAAGAAAGAAGCCCTCCTTACAACTTTAGGCAGAAACCGTGTCAATACATATGCTATTGAGATCATTTTTGTTAATGATTCTTGATATTGAAGAAAGACGTCATGGACCCAGTGATGCAATGCACAACCCTTCCCAGCTAACTCAAATATCTCTCAAAAGGTATTTGTTTTAATCACACGGAGATCAATACGTTATCTATTGGTTTATTCACTCCGAATAGACTGGTATTGAAAAGGTGGCACTCCTCTCCAGCCATCGCTCACTAAATCAAAACGCACAATCGAGTCTAGAGCCAAGAGATCATCAAAAGTCTCATTAGGACACTTTCCATTTATTCCTTGCTTTCTCACACACTGTGAAAAGTAAGAGATTTTCATGAGTCCTACGCAGTATTCCTGTAATATTGCCAGAACATCCGAGTAATACGCAAGTATTACAATGAAGATGGAAATCCTGCTTGAGCCAACATCAAACAAGCTCATGGTAGGTTACACGTGCGGTTCTTTTAGAACCAATCTTGTGAAAAACTGGAAAGAAACAGTGGTTTAATTCTTAATTAAACTTAAACTCGTTCCAGGCCTCTACGCATTATCATATGATCTTGCCAGAACACTCAGAGTGACTCTTTATTGATCACAGTGACGAGTGGAAATCCTTCTAGTGTTAACATCAAACAGCACTTGGTAGGTGACGTGCAAGATTCTTTATGAATTGAGCTCGTGACAACTGGAAAGCAACGATGGTGAAAATCTTAATTGAAATTCACTTGTTCCAGGTTCCATGAATTGACGGCTTCAAATCACAAGGATAATTTATCCAAGTGATTCACTCTTTATGTTCGCAGTCAGCTTTGGACGGTCGAATAAAGAGAACGGGTTTACCCGCGAAATCCTGTCAGGAAGTTACTTAATTGAAACTATCCTTCATGGGTACGATATCTAATATCGTCCAACGGTCTTCACCGACCGGAGGTAAAATGCTACCGAATTAGAATAAAATGTTCAAAGCCATTTTATTCGTGTCGTTGCTGCGTACCTGTTAAAGACGGTGGCGTTGCTGTGTACCTGTTGAAGATGGTGGCGTTGCTGTGTACCAGTTAAAGACGGTGGTGTTGCGGTGTACCTGTAGAAGTCGTTTCCACATGCTTATGTTTTTCTGCATCAAAGTTCAGCAAAAATTCAAGAAAGTACAAGATGAAGTCTTCCGCTGTACCAAACTCTGAAGCTTTCGAGAATTCAACAAAAAGACATAAGTGTGTGGAACATTGTGACAACCCTGGTTTTGAGGTTCGTCACTTAGTTTTATTTTGAGCTAGTTACGTGTCTTTACGTGTTTATGTGCTAATTGGTGTGTACAGATTGTGGTTTGGATATCGTTTCCGGTACGGGGTACCTTGTGAGCGAAACGATGTGTGATGATTTCATGTTCGTGAGTTGACAATGTAGTGACTATGAAATGAGATGGTGTTATTTGGTGGTTTTAAGTATACGTATATGTATTATAGAGAATCGTATTTTTACGATTTACGGTTTAGCATTTAGAGGTCTCGGATGAGGTAATTAATCATATGGATATTTTTAGGGATGGTTTTAAGTCATTTAGGACTTAGTTATAAAGTTTATTTCAAAATTTGAGATTTTTTTTAAAAGTGTATATTTTACGTCTTTTACGGTAAAACGCGTAAATTTGACTAGTTTTACGGTTTTGGGGTTTTGGAGGCTTTAGGAGCTGAAATAAATTAAGGTAAATTAAGGTAATATTATTAATACATATATTAATAATAAAAATTAAAAAAAACGAAATTAAGGAGGGTTTAAGTCGGTTTTGGACGCAAGAAAAGAAAAGAATAGGGGAAAAAAAGGAAAAAGGGAACCGGGCTTTTGGAATGGGCCAAGGACTTGTTAGGAAACTATATAAATACTTTTTATTAACCAAAACACTTCATAAAATCCCTGGAGATCAAGTTTTAGTCGGCATCAATGGTGGTTTTAGGGTTCTTCATTAATTTTTTCTTCTTTCAAAAATTCTAAGGTAAAATCTTTAATACTCTTTTTAATTAAATTGTTTTAATTCTTTCTCAATCATCTTATGATGGATTTAGGTTAGAGTTTAAATAAGAATCTGTATTTTAATGATAACATAATGATTAGATGGTTTAGGGCATGTAATTAATGGGGTTATGGGTAATTAATTAGGTTAATTTGATTAAACCCGTTTTTAAAAACTGGGCAGAATTTTGAGTCAATTGTTTTGATCATATTGGGAGTTCTACAAACTCTTATTTTGCGATCCAAGTATCTCTGAAAAGATAATTGAAGTGGCTTTCCAATTCAAGAAACTAGAACTAAATTGGAGGTCGGGAAGTAGGTCAAAAATAGGTTACAACAGTCGGAGGTCAATACAGTTTTGAATTCAGCCTGTTTTCTTTTTAAGTTTTGGGTTGTTTGGGGTACTTAGGGTTGCATTGGGATCTTCTCACAAACATGAGAGATGGTTTATATATTTTAGTAAGTATCTGCACTTGGGTTAAGGTTGTGGTTTAGGGTAAGACCCCTTAATTGTAACAAACTTTTTGTATGTTTAAAATCAGGAAATCTGGAATGACAAAAGTATATATATATATCGGGGCCTTAACAGTAGCTTTAAGGTTAGGGCAAGTGGGAGGTGTTAGCTAACATATGTAAGGGTATAAATATTCCTTTTGTAGAGTTCATGGGTATGTTTAAGGGGGAGATCGACCCATAGTTTAAGGTATGAAAAACGGGACTGTTTTGGGTAAAAATGTTAATGGGATGTGTTATGAAGTAAAACGAGTTAAGGGCTTTATAGAGGGGTGTAATGAGATGCTTAGAGCATATATATGAGGTATATATATGGGAGAAGGTTAGATGTCCATCATAGGTTGATGAGCCATTTTAGTGTTTGGTTCTCGTTTTGATTATGTGTTTTTGGTTGTTAGCTTTTTGCTCGTGCGCGGATGTTTGGGGAAGCTCAATCAGGTGAGTTTCATAGTCCCATGTTTAATATTGATTTTAACTTCCAGATGGGATGGAAAAGACACTGTGTTGAGTTATTTTCTAAATTGATGCTGTGAATGTGTTTGTGATTTGAGATGGACTTGTGTGTACATTATGTGATTAACTGCTATGTGATTCTTGATTGTGTATGATTTGGATCGGGGGACACGTGTCGTCTCAGTTATTGTGGTTTGACAAGGTAGTAGCCTTGTGGTTTGACAAGGTAGTGGCCTTGTGGTTTGACAAGGTAGTGGCCTTGTGGTTTGTCAAGGTAGTGGCCTTGGGATAGGTACATAGTGTGATCATCTATGGTACCATGATGTTGTTTGGCAAGGTAGGAGCCTTGGATTGGTTTGGTATGATTAATCTTGATTGATAGTTGTTAATGCATATTTGTAACACATTGTCCATATTTTATTGTATTTATGGTTGTTGTTCACAGCTTATAACTATTTTGGCGTTGGAGTCTAAACCTATGACTCTCACCAACTTTATGTTGACGTGTTTTAGTGTCTCTTTCAGGTGTGTATGTGGTTAAGCGTGAGGATAGAAGTGGCTAGACTTGGATGCATTAGGATTGCATATAGAAGGAGATCCCCGTTCCTTCTTAGTTTTCCTTTATGTTTTTTTGAATAAGTGATACTGTTGGCACCTATATGTTTGTTTTGTTTGTATTATTTGTTTGTCTTGGGTAAGAGGTAGGACTGTTACCTACTTACCTAGACTCCTGTATGTTGAGATATTGTCATCACCTTTGTGTCGCCATTTATGACATTTCTTATATCATTTAGTTATCTCTATAGACATGCTATTGTTGTGATGATATCCATACGTCGTGCCCCATATTCCGCCGTGGTGGGGTGTGACAGAATGGTATCAGAGACAATGGTTATAGAGAATTAGGTTGCCTAGTCGCGTAGCCTAGTCTATAGCTTAAGGGTCCCTGCATATAGGCGTCATAGGAGTATGTGTGCATTTTACATAAATTGATGTGTTGGGATGTTATTTATTGCGATGTTTTGACTAGTATGAATTGAACCATAGTAAGTTCATACTTAGCCACATGTTATTTTTTGTCGGGTTGTGACTAGGGCGGGTTGAACCATAATCGTCCACGCTAGTCATTGTCGTATTTTGCTTAAATTGTACATTATAGTACATAATTTGGTACATGGTAGTTTCTATCTTTTGTCGAGTTATTTTACATACCTGATGTATGTTACTTTTTCTTTTGATGTTTAAGTCATGTTCCCTAAGAATCGTGTGGTGGTTCGAGTTACTAGGAGTACATGGGTAGGAAGGATTTTAATTTGTTTCCACTCTTATGGGCGACATGACTTATATCTGATTATGTTTTCGTTTTGGATTTAGTCTAGGCTGTTTAAGCTAGACTATGGATTTCTGTATTCCAAGAGTTTTATTATGTTATTTTTATAGATTGAGTTTTGGATCTTATTGGTTATGTGGTTATGAGCTTATGTGAGTAGATGGATCTATGTGTTATATGTTGTATTGATTCTTATAAGTGTCATCATAGGAGGGAGTGCATTGGGGAAAGGGTAATTGTATAAGTATGGTGGCCAACATAGTTATACAAGTACCACAACTTCAATGGGTTCCCAAGTATGGTTGCATGAAAGAGGGTTAGTACATGCTTGTATATGATGAGATGTAGAATTTGGGTATACGTATTATATATGAGTTTATGTAATGGATACCTACGATATGGCTATTGTTATTTTTGTGTTATATGTTTTGGGTTATAGATGTGTTGTGTGATTTTGGGGTCACACGATATGGTTTGGTTTTGGAGGTGGGCTTTATGCCTTGTTGTGGTACGGTGAGATGGTGATTACTCGTATGGAAAAACGAGCGTATAAAGCGATTGATTGACTTACGTGTATGATAACGAGTATGTTTGGGGGATTCAATAGGTATACATATGCGGATGTATATATACTACTATGTGTTAAGTTATGGTATATGGTCGTTCACTAGTTATTATAGCTTGAACGTACCTTGTGTTTGTTCGTGTTTTATGGTGCTGGAGTTTGGTGGAGTTTCAACGACGTTTTGAATCTTTTGAACTATGTCTTGTAGCGTATTCTTTGAGTTTCGTATTTCACGTGTACGTTTTAAAACGGTGTTCTTGGTTTTAAGTCTATTGAAATAACCTGGGATTTCTTTTGAGATAATGAAATCTTTTGTGTTGAGTCTTACATTTCTTTTGGTTGGTATATGGAAAAAGGGGACTTGGAAATCTAGTATAGGGTTAGATAGTTGGTCGTATTCGGTAATATAAGGGTAAGGTGTTGGGGTCGTGTTTGAAACAAGATGTAACATAAGATTTCTTTTTAGTCAACACTTATTTATTTCAAATTCTAAAAGACTTTCTTTAATATAAAGCGAAGTAAAATTTCTTTCTACTTACATAGTTTATATAATTGAGTTTAACCGATTCACTTCATTTATAATTATTAATACAAGGTTAAATTGAGTTTATGAAGATTTCACATACAATTTTATCTTTCATTAATATAAAACTGTTTTGGTCATAACTTGTTCGTTTTTAAAGCTTTTTGGATGATTCAAAAGCCTAAAGATATGTACTCGGAACGTACTTTTCAAATATTCAGAATGTATATTCATGGGAGGTCAGTATCTTGGCCGAAATTATTGTACAAGTGTCGGGTTAAAGGTTGAGTTTTAAATAGTAGTTTATTTTTATGATTTGGGATGCACGGGATACCTAGTCTTTGAGTTGAGTTTTGAGTTCGTCAAGAGGGTTGTTTGTAGATTGTTTGAGTCACATAGATGTGGGAGATAATAATAAAAAAAAGAAGATATATATTCTTTTAGAAAAGTCGATCTTTTGCACGGTTTAAATAATATGTCGCGGGGCGTAATATGTTTGGTTGCCATTGGGTGTTTCTTGGATTATTTTTCGTTGTCATGGGTCATTTTGAATTGATACACGTTTTGGGTTTGAGTTTTCTTTCGAGTCTCATGGTTTTGACTTGTTTTAATTGGTGCACGTGAAATGTCGTTAGTTATCCGTTGGTTTGATTCGTTGATCGTATCTGATGGATTCAGGATGTAGTTTTGGTTTCGTATTGTTCGGGAGCGTTGAGGTAGTCGTATGAAAGACTTGGTCGCGCCTACACGCTTAAGTAGGTGACCATGAGAGAACGGTCAGAATACCCTTAGTGGGGAGGAAAGAAGTTCGTAGACGAACTAGTGTGGTCATGAGGTCTCTTAGGAGTACCAAGGAG